>CM040118.1:372991765-373358115 GCA_022559845.1 Amorphophallus konjac | reverse complement strand
GGATCCTAAAAATGGTCACATTTTCACTGTCAACGGTCAACGATTAAAACCTTACGTGGAAAGTGAGCAGCTGTTAAAAGAATCAATTGCTTTAAGTGATCCGGAGTAAGATTTTTCATGCGTCTGACTGAAGACGGAAAACTTAGCGCTTTTGGGAGGCAACCCAAGATTTTTGTTATTTGATGCTTTTGTTTCAGTGTGTTTTAGTTATTAGATTCAAGCCAAGGAGAGGAAGTTATCGCCAAAAGAGATTCTGCCCCGCACACCAGGTTGTCTCTTTCCTGCTCAGCAAACTTTATTATTACATTGTTCGTTCATTTCAACTTTCCATGTCATTGAGGACAATGTCATTTAAGTTGGGGGGGGGGGGCAGAAAAAAAATTCATCATTGCATATAATACAATTTGGTAGGGTTTTTACATGAAATTATTGCAAATTTGCATGAAAATGAAAAGATGAAATTCCCGACCGAGTTTTATTGTTTCATGCTTGAATTGAAAGTAATTCTGGATTAGAAAAGACTAGGGAGAATGTTGAAGGAAAATTAAGTGTGATCTAGCCATGGAAAACTGATATAAGAATCTCTTTAAAGTTCATGCGCACTATTAGAAAAAATATTCACTATGCACTCTAATGAAGCAAAATAAGATAAGCCCTCTGTTATTTTGGGAAGTGTATCTGATACTCTGCATTTCTTGAGGATGAGATCTATTTCAAGAAAAAGCTTTCTGCCAAGTTCTATAAAAAAAAGGAAGAAAAAAGAAAATGCAAAGGCATATTGTTGAAGAAGAAAGAAATGATGAAATAGAAAGATCACGCCATGAAAAATGCCCCTGATCTGAGTAACCGGGCCTGCTTCACCTAAGACGTGTTGAGGTTCGCGCAAAAAGGTGAAGGGTAGTGCAGCATTATGGTTGTGCAAATGAGAAAAAAAGTTCCAAAGGAACAACAGAAAAAGGCAGACAAAAGCTAGTATGCTTAAATGCTCTGATCTGAGAGGTGCAGAGTTGAAAGGTACTTACTTGGAATAACAAATGGGGGATGCAATTGTCTTAACTGCAGATTTAGAATTACACATGCACAAGTGCTATTGAACTTTGATTTGCAATCTCTTCATCTTCTTCCGCAATGAAGAGATGAACCCCCTCTCCCGTCTCCCCCCCTTGCAAGTATCAACTTTAGTTAAAAAAAAACTTTGATTTGTATTCTTAAGTCATGTGCTTTAATTTTCAATCTAAGGCTAATATGAGCATTAATGATTCTAAATTCCTAATCTTTGGTTGATTCTATGAAGGGAGAGCTGGATATAAGAGTATGATCTTTATGAATTCTTGTTGGTCCTTAACTTTAATTTAATTGCATTGCTAAGGGTCTAGCAATGAGTAAGTTGGGGGGTGTGATAAGTGCTATATTTTATATCATAAATTACATCACATCCATCATCTTTGAGCATTATTTGAGTATATTTGTGCAACATGAGCATTAATTACATTCTCACACATTATTTGAGTCTTCATGCATTTTATCATCTTTTTGAGCTTAAAAGACCATGTGAGAAATATTTAAATATTTGCACAATTATTTTGGAATTAAATAGATTGGTATTTTAATTTTCAGGAAAAAGCGACCTAGATCAAGGCGCTATTTAAATAACGACAGATGCAAGAGCGCGTCTTCAGCAAGAAGCGACAGCTCCAAGGGCGTCAATTCAGTTGATAAAAGAAAGTGGAAAAAAAAGAGAGAAAAGAATTAGCGCCCGAGAGGAGGTCGCTAATCATGGAAAGGACGCCCAAAGTGAAGGTCGTCAATTCCTATTTTACGAAAAATATGGAAATAGCAAAATAAGGGAATAAGAAACTGACGCCCGAGATGCAGTCGCTACTTCAAGAAAGGACGCCCTAGATTAAGGCGTCATTTAAAGAAAAGATGCCCCAATATAAGTCGCTATTCAAAGTTGAACCAGAAAAGGCAACTGCAGGCTCCCGATCGAACTGTTCTTCCATGTTTGCTCTTATCTAAGCAACCTTTTATGGAAAGGAGGAGTCCAAGGATGGAAAGAAGTCTAATGGATCAAGTTGCATTGCTAAAAACCTGGATTTGAGTGGATTTGGGAAGTCCACGATCGTGAGAGACCAAAAACCCTATAAAAGGAAGCCATGGTCGCAGGGTTACGGGGAGAATAGTTTGGAGATCTGCCTTAGGGTTTAATTTCGAAGCCTTTCTTTTCATCTTTTGCAGTTAAGTTATTCATCAAAGTTCTTCATTTTTAAGTCTTCGCCAACTTATTCTTCTTCCCTTCTCCTAATTCTTTCTCGTTTTTATGCTATAATTAGTTTTTCAAAGCTCTATCTACGGTTTTTACTGTTCACCAATTTTCATACTTTCTGTTCTTCATCGTTTTTCTCCCTCTTCTGATCCTCATCTCTTTCTGCTGTCTTCACAAAAGTTGTGCGTTTTTGAAAGTTCTTCAACTTCTTCTTCTACCTCATCTTCCAATTCCTCACCGTTTTAAAGCTATAGTCAATTTTCTAAAGTTCAGATTTTTAGAGTTCTGCACTGTTCATCCGTGACCACCTCCTGTTCATCCTCAGTTTTCTCCATCTTCCTCTCGCTTTTTAAACTCTGAAGTCTTCATAACTCTTCTTCATCTTCTCCATCTCAACAACTTTCATGTTTTCCACTTTTTCTAATTCCTTATGATTTTAAAGTTATTCTTCCTTCAAATCACCCTCTGTTTTCAATCTAGTTTTTCACTGTTTCTTCTCAAAACACACCAACACACACACCCTTTTGCACTGTTTTCAAATTTCCTCCATCTATTTCTTTCTTCCTCTATTTTCCTCTCATATCCCAAGGCGGATCTTCATCTATTAGTCTTCTCACGGCGTCGGCATCCAAGGCGAGGCGATCTTCATCCAAGGCTTGGCAATGAGGCGGCGTTATTCTTCAGGCATTGGCTATATTTTCTTATCTTTTCTTTTTGATGTTCCCATGTTGTAATTCTTATTTTTCTAGTGTGACTTTCCACTATCATCTTAATGAAATTCATCATTTGTGAAATTGGGTTTCTCTCTCTATCTCCTCTAATTTCTCTTCTTAAACCCTCTCATGTTCTTTAAATAGTTTTCATGTAATTTATCTTTCTTTAGATTAATCTCACTCAAAATTCGATTTTCAAAGCATAAGGTGTTTTTCCAACTTGATAAAATAAGGATTTTTCCTCCTCGTGGGATCGACTCCGCTTACCACTATATAATTTGATTTTTCAATCTTTTAAAGTGAGTGAGTGTGAATATTTTGAAATTGTGGCACAGATTTCTTAACGACACTAGTCGGTGCGCATCACTATTGTTGAACTTGTTACATTATTGGCCAACATTATTTATACTTGTGGACGTAGCTTGATTTATATTTGAAGATGCAGTTTGAGTACTGATTGTAGGGGTATGCCCCGGTGATGTTGTACAACCTTCCTATTTTTTTTAATATATAATTGCCTGGCACATACTCCAGTATGTGACCATTAATTTTAAAAAAAAGAGTATTGATTGTGTTCAAGGGCTCTATGCTAATGCCCTCGACTGATTGTCGGAAACATACTGTAAACCATGGGGTATGATGCTACTGGCGTCGCATTACGTTGGGAGTACTTACTTTATAAATAAGTGAAGATCCACAAATATTCACGAGGTACTTGCAAAGTAAAAGTACATTCTTGTGTGTTACATGACTTTCTAGTGCATAGCCTTTAAGGTTATGAAAAGTGCATTCTTGTAACATTCTTGTTCATGAAAGGCCAAATTTCATTCGTGATATACTCTTGATTAATCATATTCTCATATCTGACACTTGGTTGTATCCTATTACTTTGGTTATATACGTGTTTCATCGTACCTGCATGATTTATCTAATTCTCTAGAGATAAAATATTAATCACTTAAACATTGCCATCATGTTGATACGAAGATACCTACTAGGTAAGTATGCTCATTACCTACTTTCTCAATGTTTCAGGAAGGACTAGTGAATCGGATTCGGATTATACAAGTAGCGGGTCCGAGAGCAATTGAAGGTCATATGGACGAGAGAAGCCTTAGTTTTCTAATGTCTAGTCAAGTCATTATGTAACTTTTTATTTTCTTGAGTCTATGTTAAGAGTCAAGAGTCTTGTGTACTTGGTGGATTATTTATATGAAATAAAGTTGAAGGTTTGAATAAGATTACTTGTGCAATTACTTTGTGTGATTGTATGGCACTCTGATTATGTTGCTTGTAAGAGGCTTATCATGCCGGCTGTTCATGTTCCGATTGTTTCCGCTGCCTAAATCTCGGGGTGTGACAGCTGGCGTCGAAGCTTCAGCTTGGTTTGCTTCGGGTGGTGTGGTGCACGCTTCTCCTTCTTCACCATCCCCTGGCAAACTGAATAGGGCGGACAGGGTATTGCAGTGCAAGGTAGTCACTTTCTTTTTATTCTTTGTGTTCTTCTTTCATCGATCTTTTCGGGCCGGCACTTGCCCCTAGAAGAGGTCATCATTGGTGTGACGACCCGGATCCCGGATACCGGATATACCCGATAGGACTACCGAGCAGACCCGATACCGCTTGGAACCCGTGAAGCCTCCCCAGAGTTGTAAAGCTCCGAAGGGAAAAAAGAATGTCGTGTAGTACATTGAAGTCGCAGATATAACAGTAAGCAATTAAATTTGATTAGATCGGTTTGCTAAAGTAGCAGAAATAAAATTACTTTTTAATTAATAGTTTAACAATTATACAAGAATCCAGTCCAAAGGAAAGACAAGCACAGTACAGTCCAACGGAAAGAAGACGTACCCTGAGGTCGGGGGAAGCCCGACGCAGATACCGCTGGCAACTACAAACTCGCCACACCAGGAACCACGGAAGCAGAAGACGCCACCCACCTGAAAAGTAGGGGTGAGCCTCGTGTCACTGGCCCAGTAGGGGTCACGCGGATCCCCACTGAAAAATAACGTAGTAACATGCTAAAATAGTAGGTAAACAGGAGGAGTAGTAAAGCAGGAAAACTAAACTACAAAGCTGTAAAAGAAAACTGGAACGGAAGGAGTATTGCAACTAAAATAAAAGGGAAAAGAAGCCGTACCTGAACGAAGACATGGCTGCCGAACTAACCTCGGCCACCCAAACTACTCCAGACAACAACAGGAAGGCGAACTCTGATCTGACAAAGTCAGGAGTTGCTGATCTGTCGGGCCTACAAAGACAGGTAAAAAGCCTAGAAACGACCTAGATAGACTTAAATGCCCTAAAGCATACACCACTCGATTGCCGTGCACGCTCTTATAGACACGACCACACACAAACGACTAGAACGTCGTGTACTCTACACAATGCTGACCTCGGGCAAGACCACGAGAGGGCTAACCCGGAAAGGTCACGACGTGCGAGAAATGCGAGAGTCACGTGTCATGTGACGGAAGCACCTCCTCACTAGAAGAACAGCCAGCTGCGTCCACTAACGTCTTATGTTGCGCCTCAAGTGTCTCGCCTACGCTGTCACCTGAAGCACGACAGAGACTAAGACACACTCAGAACAAGAACATGAACTACAGTAACGAGTGACTAGACAGGGTAACGCCCGTCGACGTTAGTCCAAGCCCCTGACCACATGTGCAAACACAAGCTCAATGCCTTGATCCAGGCATCTAGCTAGTTTTCTCCCCTAGCTGGACGCTACTACCAGGCAAGGGAGCCCATGGAAACTAACTTACAAACCGTACCTCGGGAACTGCCGTACCACCACTCCTAGGTGGGCCAACACTGGAACGTGTCGACAGGCTACGACTAGTGGAGGCTCACTAGACACAGAACTCTGAAACAAGAGTGTTGTACAGACAGGCGAGGAAACACTGTCGTATGTACTACGAAGCACCAAGGCAGCACAACGACTACCAACTGACTCGGGATAGGACAACTAGACCTGCAGACACAACGATCCTTGAGTCTCACGACTCAGGTCAAGATCGTCGTACAAAGCGGAATAAGCTGCCAATCGGTCTTATCCTAAGCCACAGAAATGACACATCCGTATAAAACGACACACGTGGACATGAGGGAACACAAAGACCCTCAGCACACCTGGACACGTAAATTGAGGTAAGATGACACCTCGAGGCATCCAGAACCATGTCTCGGACTGGACGAAACCGCGGAGACACACACAAGGTTACCTGTCAACCACTGGGCCACCCTGGGTTGACCGGAACCAGACAATGATGAGTCTACAGTAGGAAAGAGAATCCTACTTCAAGCAAGAAAACTCCTTGCTACCTTCTAATGTAGTCTTAGCCCTCATAGGATGTCAAGAGACATCCATGGGACAGTGGGCGGACCACAAGGTCAAGCAAGTCAAGACATATCAGGAATCAAAACACCGGTAAACCATCCTCTGAGAGGCAAGCGATCTATCTCTCAGCCGCTGAACGACATAAGCAGTCAAGGAAAAAGTCATTGCACTCACGGAGGCACAAGGACTCTGGTGGTCAAGGGTTGGGCCGCCAGGGCACTGTGGCGGTCAAGGAATTGGCCGCTAGACACAGTTGACTCTGAACCGACTTACCCCCTCAAACCACTGTAGTGGTCTAATATAGATGCGCTACAAGGACCTGGCGGTCAAGGGATGAACAGCCACACAAACCGCCCTACGACTTTGACCTAAGTCAAAACACACTGTGGCGGCCTATAGTAGGCGCGCTACAATAAAACGGCGGTCATACTCTAGGCCGCCAACACGAACCGACATAGAGCGTTGACTCTAGTCAACGACTCCTGGCGCTCCAAGAAAGGGCCGCCAGAGGGAACCGACTGACATGAACGTCGAGAAACAGCGAGCCTTGGCGCACCACTATAGGGCCGCCAAAAGCAAGTGGCAATCAGAGGTTGGGCCGCCAACCTAAACTGACCTCGAAACTTCTGACACACTGAAGGATGTGATAGTCTATCGTGGGGCTGCCAGAGACCTCCAGCGGTCACTGGAATGGCCGCCAAAGCGGTACGGTGGGAAAACAAGGGAAAAGGCCGAATCGGCCCGTTCCACGCCCCATTCGCATCTAAACGTAGGGGAAACAGTCCTAAACGATGAAAAACACCTTCCACAAGCCGGAAGGGTCACATGCAACCATTTGTTCGTGAGAAACGGGCGATTCCAACGAATCGACCCAAATTGGGTCACCGGGGTTCCCGGACTCCTACCGGCCCCAAATGACGACCAATCACGACAAAACTTGCGGGAATGGGATCCAGACATCCCAGCGGTTCATTTGATACCAATTATACTAAAAATGGTCGCCATTTTTCGGTGAACCCTACGAACTCCTAAAATCACGATTTTACCTAAATGAGCCGAAACTCGCCCGTTCTAGCACCGAACAACACGAAATTGCAGGGAAAATGCAGAGGAGAAGTAGGTGATCCGTCTCCCTACCTCCACTGAAGAAATCGTGCGCCGAAGCGACTAAACCACACCTAAAACCACGTCACGAGCTCAACTGTCAGCTTTGAATCCACCGTTCGGGATCGCACCAAAACCGATCCGATCCTCGCCCGATCGCACACCTCATGGACCCCACGCCGTCACCACCTCGCCCACGAGCCTCCTCCATCTGTAGCCGGAGCCGGGAGGGCGAGAGAAGAGAGAAAACGCAAGAGAGAGGTCGCGGCGGTGAAATGAGAAGGAGGAGAGAGGAAGAAAAAAGAAAAAAGGAAAAAGGAAAAGAAATTAGGAAATTTTCCTAATTTCCAAAAATTCGATAATTAGCCCAAAAATGGACTAATTCATAAAAATACGTAAAAATAGTCAAAATGATCCTCGGGAAGAGTACATCGCAACTGTAGCGTCCACGAGTTGATGAACTTAGAAATAAACTCACCACAGGGTTCTGTAACTAGTACGAGAGAAAATTCTACACGGATCGTAAAACTCAACTCAGGACCCACAAAAGCGATCCGAAACTCTCCGAAAAGGACCCGAAAGACCTAATAAGAATCCAATAAGAATCCAGGGCATTACATCCTCCCCTCCTTTAAGGAATTTCATCCTCAAAATTTAAGGACTAGCAAAGGAGAAGCAGGGAAGAACAACCCCAGGACACAACTTGAAACAACGCTAATCTCTAGAAACACAATTCAGAGGGACATCATCAGACTACAATCACGAGTACGTGCTCTGGATCGAGCACGGCACAAGTGAACACAAGTCTGACACCTCCGAAACAAGGCAACGTCGCTTACGTCTCGCAGGGAATGAGACACGACTCATGCCACAACAACAGATATCGGGAAAACAAAACGACACACACGGCGAGTATCAGCTTAAACAAGATAACATTGTCCTCTTAGCTGACAGCTCGACACATCATCGGCTCTAGTGCCAAAGGTAATAGGGAATACCTGGCACACAGGACACCAACGATAGCACCGGACCACAACACATTTAAGTCACTCCTCACTCAAATATTACATCTGATCGAGTCGCATGCTAACTCTACCAGGAGAGAAGAGTACAGCAAAGCTAAACGACAAGACCTGGTCCACACAGTGCGAAGACAGATGCACAAAATCATAGAGAAACAGCGCCAAAACGACAATAACAACAGCACTCGCAGGATTCCAGCTCCGTACAGAACACAGAACCACGGAACAGAACTGCAAGCTAGGTCACATCAAGGCATGACGACAGCTGAACACACGATTACTAGGGACTAGTCACATATCGAGCAGCTCACCAAGAACAGACCCACAATAACGAGAAAATGACAATCTCGGGAAATGCATCTCAAGGACCACGATCACGCCCCAAGAGCACAATACCCAAGAAACCATTACAGAGCAGAGGGTACTTAACCAGCAAAAATGATGATAGATTCCCCAATACTCAACAAATGCCAGTGCCAACACAGCACGCACAAGACCATACGCAAAAAACAAAATGACAAGAATCGCGAAACCTAATGCCAGATGAAGACTGTACTGGACTTTCAGGACTCTGGATACTGTATATCTCAGATTGCCATGTACTTCACACAACAATGCTCTGATACCACCTGTGATGACCCAGATCCTGGATACTGGATATACCCGATAGGACTACCGAGCAGACCCGATACCGCTTGGAACCCGTGAAGCCTCCCAAGAGCTGTAAAGCTCCGAAGGGAAAAAGGAATGTCATGTAGTACATTGAAGTCGCAGATATAACAGTAAGCAATTAAATTTCATTGGATCGGTTTGCTAAAGTAGCAAAAATAAAATTACTTTTAATTAATAGTTTAACAATTATACCAGAGTCCAGTCCAAAGGAAAGATAAGCTCAGTACAGTCCAACGGAAAGAAGACGTACCCTAAGGTCGGGGGAAGCCCGACGCAGGTACCGCTGGCAACTACGAACTCGCCACACCAGGAACCACATAAGCAGAAGACGCCACCCACCTGAAAAGTAGGGGTGAGCCTCGTGTCACTGGCCCAGTAGGGGTCATGCGGATCCCCACTGAAAAACAACGCAGTAACACGCTAAAATAGCAGGTAAATAGCAGGAGTAGTAAAGCAGTAAAACTAAACTACAAAGCTGTAAAAGAAAATTGGAACGGAAGGAGTAGAGCTGCTAAAAGAAAAGGGAAAAGAAGCCGTACCTGAACGAAGACATGGCTGCCGAACTAACCTCGGCCTCCCAAACTACTCCAGACAGCAACAGGAAGGCGAACTCTGATATGACAAAGTCATGAGTTGCTGATCTGTCGGGCCTACAAAGACACGCAAAAAGCCTAGAAACGACCCAGATAGACTCAAACGCCCTAAAGCATACACGACTCGATTGCTGTGCACGCTCTTCTAGACACGACCACACACATATGACTAGAACGTCGTCCACTCTACACAACGCTGACCGCGGGAAAGACCATGAGAGGGCTAACTCGGAAAGGTCACGACGTGCGAGAAATGCGAGAATCACGTGTCATGTGACGGAAGCACCTCCTCACTAGAAGAACAGCCAGCTGCGTCCACTGACATCTTATGCTGCGCCTCAAGTGTCTCGCCTACACTGCCGCCTGAAGCACGACAGAGACTAAGACACACTCAGAACCAGAATAGGAACTACAGTAACGAGTGACTAGACAGGGTAACGCCCGTCGACGTCAGTCCAAGCCCCTGACCATGTGTGTAAACACAAGCTCAATGCCTTGAGCCAGGCCTCTAGCTAGTTTTCTCCCCTAGCAGGATGCTACTACTAGGCAAGGGAGCCCACGGAAACTAACTTACAAACCGCACCTCGAGAACTGCCGTACCACCACTCCCAGGTGGGCCAACACTGGAACGTGTCGACATGCTATGACTAGTGGAGGCTCACTAGACACAGAACTCTGAAACAAGAGTGATGTAGTACAGACAGGCGAGGAAACACTGTCGTACGTACTACGAAGCACCAAGGCAGCACAACGACTGCCAACTGACTCGGGATAGGGCAACTAGACCTGCAGACACAACGATCCTTGAGTCTCCCGACTCAGGTCAAGATCGTCGTACAAAGCGGAATAAGCTGCCAATCTGTCTAATCCAAAGCCACAGAAATGACACATCCGTATAAAATGACACACGGGGACATGAGGGAACACTAAGACCCTCAGCACACCTGGATACACAAACCGAGGTAAGATGACACCTCGAGGCATCCAGAACCATGTCTCGGACAGGATGAAATCGCCGAGACACACACAAGGTTACCTATCAACCACTGGGCCACCCTGGGTTGACCGGAACCAGACAATGACGACTCTACAGTAGGAAAGAGAATCCTACTTCAAGCAAGAAAACTCCTGGCTACCTTCTAATGTAGTCTTAGCCCTCATAGGATGTCAAGAGACATCCACGGGACAGTGGGCGGGCCACAAGGTCAAGCAAGCCAAGACATATCAAGAACCGAAACACCGGTAAACCATCCTCTGGGTGGCAAGCGATCTATCTCTCGACCGCTGAACGACATAAGCAGTCAAGGAAAAAGTCGTTGCACTCACAGAGGCACAAGGACTCTGGCGATCAAGGGTTGGGCCGCCAGGGCACTATTGCCGTCAAGGAATAGGCCGCTAGACACAGCTGACCCCGAACTGACTTACCCTATCAAACCACCGTAGCGGTCTAATATAGACGCTCTACAAGGACCTGGCAGTCAAGGGATGAACCGCCACACAAACTACCCTACGACTTTGACCTAAGTCAAAACACACTGTGGCGGCCTATAGTAGGCGCGCTACAGTAAAACGGCGGTCATACTCTAGGTGGCCAACACGAACCGACATAGAACGTTGACTCTAGTCAAGGACTCCTGACGCTCCAAGAAAGGGCCGCCAGAGGGAACCGACTGACACGAACGTCGAGAAATAGCGAGCCTTGGCACACCACTATAGGGCCGCCAAAAGCAAGTGGCGGTCAGAGGTTGGGCTGCCAACCTAAATTGACCTCGAAACTACCGACACACTAAAGGATGTGACGGTCTATCGTGGGGCCGCCAGAGACTTGTAGCGGTCACTGGAACGGCCGCCAAAGCGATACGACGGGAAAACAAGGGAAAAGGCCGAATCGGCCCGTTTCACACCCCATTCGCGTCTAAACACAGGGGAAACAGCCCTAAACGATGAAAAATACCTTCCACAAGTCGAAAGGGTCACATTCAACCATTCGTTCGTGAGAATTGGGCGATTTCAACGAATGAACCCAAATTGGGTCACCGGGGTACCCGGACTCCTACCGGCCCCGAATGATGACCAATCACGATAAAACTTGCGGGAATGAGATCCAGACATCCCAGCGGTTCGTTTGATACCAATTATACTAAAAATGGTCGCCATTTTTCGGTGAGCCCTACGAACTCCTAAAATCACTGTTTTACCTAAACGAGCCCAAACTCGCCCGTTCTAGCACCGAACAACATGAAATTACAGGGAAAACGCAGAGGAGAAGTAGGTGATCCATCTCCCTACCTCCACTGAAGAAATCATGCGCCGAAGTGACTAAACCATGCTGAAAACCACGTCACGAGCTCGATCGTCAACTTTGAATCCACCGTTCGGGATTGCGCTAAAACCGATCCGATACTCGCCTGATTGCGCACCTCATGGACCCCACGCCGTCACCACCTCGCCCACGAGCCTCCTCTGTCTGCAACCGGAGCTGGGAGTGCGAGAGAGGAGAGAAAATGGGAGAGAGAGGTCGCGGCGGTGAAATGAGGAGGAGAGAGGAAGAAGAAAGAAAAAAGGAAAAAGGAAAAGAAATTAGGAAGTTTTTCTAATTTCCAAAAATTTGATAATTAGCCCGAAAATGGACTAATTCAGAAAAATACGTAAAAATAGTCAAAACGATCCTCGGGAAGAGTACATCGCAACTGTAGCATCCACGAGTTGATGAACTGAGAAATAAACTCACCACAAGATTCCGTAACTAGTACGAGAGAAAAACCAACACGGATCGTAAAACTCAACTCAGGACCCACAAAAGTGATCCGAAACTCTCCGAAAAGGACCCAAAGGACCTAATAAGAATCCGATAAGAATCCGGGGCATTACAATTGGCTTTTTCTACCTTCTTTTCAACCTTTTCTTCAAGGGCCAGGCTTTCTAGCTGCTCCCATGGCACATGATCCTTCACCAACAAGGGCGTCAGTTCGGGCTGTTCATATTCGTCAAGCCCGTTGATGTAAGACTGCAAGCGCCGCACTTCGGGGCTGATCTTCTCATGAACAGGTAGCGAAGTCTACCTCCTTTGATTGTATGTTGGAATCTGGATAATCACCGACGGTTCTGCTTCATATCGATCAGGGGTGAGTGTTGATGAAATAGGCCGAGTGGTAACAACATGGACATGGGCACCTGTAGCTTCACGAGGTGCTGGCTTCCTCCTGGTTTTTGCAGGCACAGATTGCCATCCTGCCTATTCTTTGATTGGCGTGAGGAAACAAGCCTCATAGGTGTGTTGAGTGTTGGCCTCAGACACTTCTTCTGGTAGCTGTTGATATAGTGAGACCATGTTGACAGTCTGCCGCAGAGCCAACGGTTCATTGGGAAGTGGCGGGTCTACTTGGTACTCACCCATTTGTAACTTCCCTTTCATCACCATACCTTCTATTACTTCCTTGAAGACAAAACAGTCTTCTATAGCATGCCCGAGCATTCTGTGATATGGGCAGAACATGGGGTCATCTTGCCTCCTGGCATCAGCGGGCCTCTTTGGCTCAGGTAGAGTTATCTTGTTGTATTTGCAGGCCCAATCGAACAAGACTCGGGTTTTATCCTTTGGTTATGAGTAGAGTTTCCTCATCTTATCTCTTAGGGAATGACCTTCCTTTTTATCCATGGGCTTAGTCGGTGGAGAGGCAGCTGCCGCTGTAGCTTTGTCCTTTTGCTGCTCAAAAGCTTTTATATCAACTATGTTGGCTTCTTTTAGCATTGACCGTCGATCAACAGCCTTGACTTTTTGAGCTGTAGGAATGCCTGTTGCAGAGTGCTTTGGGAGGAACGATTCAATCTTAGCTACCACATTGTTGAGGTGGTCAAAGGACCGAATGTCGATGCCGATCATCTTTTCTAGCACTTCCCTTTTCAGGTTCTGTTTGTAAATTTGCACAGCATCTTCTTGGTGTGGGGGCCTTTTGCACCTCATGCTGAGGTTCCTCCACCTTTTGATGTACTCCAAGGCAGTTTCATCATGCTTCTGCCTGGTGGAGTATAATTTAGCCACCGTCACTTCCCTCTCGGTGGCATGAAATCTTTCCCGGAATTTACACTGCATATCGGGCCAGTCTAGAATCGACCCAGTCGACAGGCCCGAGTACCATTCAAATGCTAATCCTGTAAGGGAGGACCCAAAGAATTTCAGTAAATAGGCTTCATCTGCTCCCAGATCGCCCATCACTGTCATGTAGTAAGTAATGTGCTCCTTAGGAGAGTCTTGCCCATTGAATTTCTCAAATTTGGGCGGCTTGTTAATGCCTGACGGAAGCCTTTTCGCAACATATTTGGGGGGATATGGCACCTTGTATACATCAAAAGTGCCGAAATCACCGTCCGCTCTCTCCGCCAGCTTCATTTCAATCATTCTTTCCACCATCAGCTTATTCACCATGGCTGGAACCACTGGCTCTGGATAAAAGTGCACAGACTGCTGCATGAAAGGAGTAGTCAGGGCCGTGGCATGAGGTGCCAGTGGCATCATTGTTGGTAGCTGCTGCATCTGGGGAGTTGCTGGTTGCGCCGGTGGCGGCTGCGGGAAGTGCGGCTGCATAGGGGCCTTGCCATGGCCTATTGGCTGAGGGATGGCTGGTGGCACGGCCTCGGCCTGGTTAGGAGTTCCCTGTGATGACTTAGCATGCACGTCCTGCTATCTGGGGACATGAGTCTGTTCAGCTCTTTCACTAAGCTATCTTTTTAGAGACTCAATCTCCTGCTGGTATGTAGTGACTCAAAAATAATAATAATAATAATATTTCAATTGAGTTAAAAGAAATAATGAGATTATATTGAATTTTTCTTGAAGTTAGATAGCTTAAATTTCAAGAGAACTAATCAAATTCCCTAGAATTTACAATTTTGGCATATAGAACAAATCTTAATGGACTAAATTGCTTATGAATTGTGAGGAGGATACATCCGGTTTGGCCCAAGGGCAGCCCAATAGTGGTAGGCCCAAATCAGATACGCCTCCTTAAGCACGCCCAAGAGGCGCTCGAAGTGAACGGCTCGCTAAGGCGCGGCCCAACCCAGCCTCGCCATCGGATTCTATAGCACGGGAAAGCACATTAGTCACCGGAGGACCCTCCGACTGTTGACACCCATTTTTTGTCTATGAGTTAGGTCATTCCTCTTACCACCATTTGTTGATGCCTCGAGTTGTCCATTACTCATTGGGCTATTTCCAGGCACGTCTTTGGGCTTATTTTATGGGTATCTCCCTCCCTGGCTAGGTCTGCTCTTGGAATCGGGCTTAATGGGCTTTGATTTCGCTTGGTTTTGGGGGTAAATGGGCTCGTTTATCCCATTTTATTAATTTTAAACGTCCAGGCTGTACGCGGTCTAGCGATGGGCCGTTCAGGGATTGGACGGTCTATTTGGAACCGTTTAGAAGCTCAGAACGATTTATTGGATATTTATTTGATTTTTTTGAATTTTCACCGACAAGCCTTTACACGCTCTGAGTTCAGCCGTTTACCGCCATTGAACGGCCTGTCTTTAGACCATCCAATTCCCAGAGTCCTAAGCCGCTGTGTTTTTCAGATAATTATCTATTTATATATCCTAGTTTATTGAAATTATCACCGACATGGTTTACACGGCCTAGCATTAGACCGTGCCATTCATTGAGTGGTCTATCATTCGACCGTCTTATCCTAAAGAGTCCAGCGTTGTATCGGCCGGTCAGTTCGGTGGATAATTGGATAATTTGTTGTTTTATTTATTTATCACCGACAGTAGTAAGCGGTCTAGTAATGGGCCGTTTACAGGGTTGGGCGGCCTATCGAATGACCGCGTACCAGGCGAGATCTATTGACTGTTTGACATTTTCTCTCTCCATCTGTGGTTAAACCTTCACCTTCCTCCGCAATTTTCTCTGCGGTTTCTCCACCAAATGGGGTACCGTTTGATCCTGGTAGGAGATAGAAGTATTATCTACATATTTTGTTTTATTATCACATCCTAATTTTTAGTGGAAAATTTAATTTCAGGGCTGGACTTTTAGGACTGTATAAATAGAACCCCTAGTCCAGGCTTGAAGGGGGGAGATCCAACGTCGACGTCGAAGCTCTGCCAAAATCTTGAGCGAGCTGTAGCCAGGGAGGGAGGCTCTCTACGTCCGCTTGAGCCTCCGGTCAAGGGAGTAGTCATTTTCTTTGTGTTCTAGTCTAGGTGTCCAATCATTTTTCCACTCATTGAATGCTCTTTTCATCACCTTTTCATCCACGTTTTGCATTTGCCATCTTAATTTTACACTACTCCTATCATTTTTACGCCCTATAGGGGTTTAAAAACCACCCCAGGTATCCCCCATTCCGTGTTATTATGTTAATTTTACATTCTTTTCTATAGCTACTGCACCTTCCAGGTCTAATTTGGGTTTTGTTCTCTTGTTCTTTACGTTGTTTTGCAGGTCAGCATCAGCACAACACGAGGCCCATCCCTTCTGGCCGCCCGGAAGGGGTGGAGGATCAAGTCCTACAACTTGGGGTTTGGCGACTTTGAACGGTCTTCTTCCTTCCATCTATAGAGAAGGGCGGTCCTCCACGAACCGTTCAGATCCTGTGCGCGGCTGTCTGCATACCGTTTTGGAGCCAGACCAATCTTCGTCCCGTTCCTCTTTCCAGTGCTATGAGCGGCCTATCGAGCGGCCGTGCCATCTATTGAGTGGTTCTTCTTGGACCGTGTACAACTGCCAGCGCTACACTTTGGGCGAGTGTCTTCTCCCTTTCCAAGGTACGTAGTACTCTTCGGTACCCCGTGTCTTGGTGGTGATCACGATCACACACATACCTCTCCACCCTACGAGCCTCATTTTTTGCTTGTCTTTATAACCTGATATAGAAAGGTAAGGTAAAGGGATGGGGAAAAACATGTCAACATCCCATTTTTTGGCGATCACGATGGGTCCCCTAGTGCCCATCATGTTATTGTTTTGCTGACCTGTGTTCTTGTGTTTGGTAAGGATTTTCTAAGTTGTTTAAGGCTGTCGTCTCGTCCACGGTGTGTTTCTATTTTCGGAGTGGTGCATGGTCTCACCAAGGCTGCTCAAGCCTTCCCGCGGTTGGACGATAGACCATGCCGTCCTAGTCTCTGGTGCGTTCTTGTTTTAATTTCTGTCACGTTGCTAGTGACTGCGCGGTCTGATTCTGGCCGCTCCTGTGTTTCCGCGGTCGCACGACAGACCGTCCATTACCTTCTCACGAGTGTCAGTCTTTCTGTAAGCCTGATAGCTTCAGCGGTCTCCCTCGGACCGTGCACTTATTTCCACAGTCTATCAAAAGGCCATTCACGTCTGCTGGCTCATGTACGTTACTGGTCTTCATACGCTTGTGGCTTCACTGACTCTCTGCCGTCTATCCAGGGCCGTTCCACACTTTGCACGGTCGTTCGATAGACCGTCAAATTAGGTACACTTCTGTCCTTGCAATCTCAGTTCGTTTCAGCCTCTGTGTTTTAGTTCTTTTTACTACTCCCTGTCATTACACGGCCCTGCCCTGGCCGTTTACCTCCCTGAGTGGTCTCTCATAAGACCGTATACCTGTGCTACAGTGCACCCCGAAACTGATAGTTGTGTGTTATTTCATATCATTTCACATTCATTTTGGGTGCCTCTTATCTCTCCCTGGTTGCCATGTATCATTGTACTATACGTGCCATATTGATTTGATCATTGTTTGTTAGTTTTAGGCTAGGCTTTGCATGCACTTCGGTGTGCATAGGTTCATGCATCTTTATCATTTGTAGTTGCATTCCTACCTTGGTAGGGGATCCTCTCGTCTCCATATTCCTTGGAACCGACTAGGTGACCTTATCCGGGACCTCCGTAAGTCCCCGCGAGTTGTGGATTCCCACACGGACGCCGGGCCGGTTGTACCATTCCACCCCTTAGGCTTGCATTTGCATGCGTTGTGAAGGAATTAACCTTAGTCAAACCAAAGTTTGGACCTTATTCCTTATAGGATACCTAACTCGAGATATTTAATCTCAATTCAAATCATTAAAAGGCCCACCCAAAACGTTGACAATAAAATATTTCCCATCATATTAACTTGTTTGACTTGGGTGAAATCTTTCATATTGTTTTATTGTTTGGGCTTGTCCAAGCCCATTTGTGTTATTTTGTGTTGCATTCCCCACTAACCATATAGGTTTTGTCATTAGGCCCATTTAGGCTAGTCCATTCTGTGTGTCCATTTATCTAGTCACATTGACCTAGGTCCTTTCGTTTCCCCTTTGCATTATTGAGTCAGTCCCCCTATTTGATCCTCGAGCCCTTACTTCCCTCACTATATTTCCCTGACTTTTCTATATCTCCATTTGCCCTCATGGAGCGCCATTTTTCTCTTGTATATTACCCTTCTTCCTCCCCGTCTTCCTATTCCCGTGTGGATTCCTCTTCCCACGCGGGCCCATCTTCTCGTGGCCCTTCCGACCCGCAAGCAAATCTCATGGCCCACCTATCATCTCTTGCTTGCCAGACGGCCCCGGTCCAGGCCCGAAAGTTCATTGCTAATCCTAATGGGCCTTATTCTCATAATGGGCCTCCCTCTTCTACTCTTAGTGAGCCCCCTTCCTTTAACGAGCCCTCTTATTCTCTTAATGGGCCCCATGTTGCTGCTGGCCCAATCGGTCCTTATTCCCACATTCATGGTCCTTCGAGGCCCACATATCCTTCCACTCCTGGAATGGGCTTTTCTTCTTTTCAGTCTGGACCTCCTTACCCGGCCCAATATCATAATCCTGGTCCAAATCCACACTCTCTTGCTCCGGCTGGCATACATCCTTCTCAGCCTCTACCCATCGAGGAGTTGATTGCTCAAGCCCAACGCCAGCTTGATGAACTTCAACGTTAAATTGATCCGAAATCTTCTTTGAGTGTCTCGTTTGCATTCCAAGGTCTTCAGCTTCCACTGCGTTCACAAATTCCCACATATCACCACTATGGTGGGGTCAATGACCCTTATGTGCACTTGAAGGAGTTTCTTTGTGAGTCGGCCCAATTCTGACATGACCAACGCTTGATGGCATATTTATTTGGTCTGTCGTTAGAAGGCCCAGCCCGGGATTGGTTCTTTTCTCTTCTGCAAGAGCAAGTTGTGGATTTTCAAGCCGTTCAAGAAAAGTTTTTTTGACAATTTGAAGACCAGGTTGGGCCCAAGTACTCTATAGTTGATCTGGCCCATGAGAAGATGAAGCCCGACGAGGAGTTCTCAACCTTTGCCGACCGCTGGCGTCGCCTGGCCGTGCAAGTCCCGGGGCATATTCCAGATGGAGAACAGATCAAAATGCTCATTTCTAATGCAACGCCCGAGTACCGCTTTATCTTACCCTTGAATGATATCACTTCCTGGTAACAGCTTTATAGCCGAGCCCGCTTTATCCACCAACAACTTCTAGATTCCCTTGACCCCGAGTCTCCTTCACCTTTTACGCCCACATATGCCTCCTATCCATCATCTCCCACATATCCTTCCATGAGTCAGCCCTCCGCCACATATCCTTCCACGAGTCAGCCTTCCGCTCCCCCATACCCATATACCTCCACATATCCCTCCACATATCAACCCTCCACAAGTCCGCCTTCTGCCTCTTCATACCCGCATGAACCACCACCTCCGATCAAGGAGACATCACACCGCAAGCAGGTGGATGCCGTCCACTACATACCTCCTCATCCCACTCTATATGCGCCATTGTCTAATCCTTCCCTTAGCCATGCGCCATTGCCTACGCAACCCCGGCTTCCTTCTCCACTCCCATCCCCGTCACCTTCCCATATCCCTCAGCATCCACCGTGCCCGAAGTGGGGTCCTTCTCCCCCATTATCGGAGTCTTTTACAGACATTTTTAGGGCTTTGATGGCCGCTCATGCATTGCAACCCCCTCTGGTTATGTCTTGCCGACCCACGGTCGGAGATTTGCTCCAATTTTGCAAATTTCACCGCCAGCAGGGGCATTTGGTAGAGGATTTCCCCGAATTCCGGGAGTATGTTTATGGCCTAGAAGATGATAAGAGGATCGATTGGGCCGCCATGCATGAAGCTATTTTACATCTCCGCAATAAGTAGCAGCAGCAGCAAGAGGTGCCGCCTAGGCAGCCATCTCCACTACAAGACCAGGGGCACCCCTGTGATTCTTTATCTGGCATTGAACCCGCTCCGTCACCTACTCCATCACATGTTCCCTCCTCTATGCTTTTGTCCACCTCGTTGCCTACCTCATCACCCTCTTCATCTCCACCTACCCCCTTACCTTCACCGTCTCCTACCCCGTCTCCATCTTCCCCACCAACCCAAGCCTCTGCTCAAGCTAGTGCTCCCACTTCTTCTTTCTCTATTTCCACTACCGCTTCTACTCCTGATGCCGCTAGACGCGTCGTGTCGATACGTCGAAGGTGGGCGTCACGACCCTCTAATTCCTCCACCTCACCACCACTTTCACCATCTTCAAGTCTATTACTTTCATTGCCCGCATCACCATCTCCACTACCCCTACCGCCATCACCACCGCCTTCACCGCCTCCTCTCCCAGCGACCCCTCTTCCATTACTACCACCATCTCCATCGCTTCTGCCATCTCCTTCTCCATCATTGCCCGAGTCTGAGTAGGCTACACCTACTCCTACACCTCCACTTTCGCCTTTACCCCCTCCTACGCCTCCACCTTTTCCTTTAACTCCAACCGAGCCTATCATCGCCGCTATCCCTCCACCGCTTGAGACCTCTACACCTTCTAAACCTTTACCCACGCCTTCCAAGCCTATTACCTCTACTTCTCCATCCCTTTCCACCCCACGGATCGGGTGTGTGTTATCTTTGGTGCCCCTTGGGTCTAGTCCCCAGGGAGATAATTAGCCGAGCCAGGTTTTGATTGTGCATTTCAAGATTCAAGATGTCATTTGCCGCATGCCGATCCGGGTCTTGGTCCCTGGCTATTTTGGAGATAATGAGCCTGCATTTTCAGAAATGGTTGCAAAGAAGAGTTCCCTTGCATTGGTGCCAGTTTCTTCAAAAGCAAGGCCGGTAGCAATCTCTCTATTCACCGGGAAGTTCGCCATTGATGATGTTCTTACCTCTCGCTCGATCGCTGTTCAGTTCGTTGGCCGAGAGGGGTTCTCTACCCAAATGGTGCTAACTCATACGGCCTCCAGGAGCCTGATGGATTCCCTATTCAAGGGGCAATTGGCCGTGTCTTCAGCACTTTCCAAGGACATTCCACACTTGTTATGCAATCTCCCTTGGTTTATTGGTGAATCGGCCACGTCAACACCGCGCATTACTCTCCCTCAGTTTTGTCCTGCTCTTCTGGTAAGGGAGTTATGCTTCATGCCCGATTGCCGAGTGAAGATGCCGAATCTTATGCTATTAGTACCGAGTGACAAAACTCCACGGTTTTTTGATGTTCATCCCAAGGAGTTATCTATCGAAGAATGTCCGCCTATGGTTACCACTGGGTGTCTAGGGGCAACCGCCCCGACGAAGCTACATATTCATGACTGGGCTAGGTCGTCTGCCAGATGGGCCCGTTACTTGAGCAGACATTGCAAATCAAGAAGGCCGAAGATCCGGGTCCGCACCAAAAAGGCCTATGTTCAAGAGATTGATGCTAAGAAGAGGTGACGGCGCAAGTACAAAGGCCGCATGTTGTGCACTCGAGGGGCCGCTACTTCTTCTTCTCCTTTCTTCTATTCATCATTTCTTCTACTCAGCTCCCACCCTTGGGTGGTGTATTTACCTTCTCATAATCCAATTTCTGTTATTTTCTACTCTCTTTTCGGGTCCGCAAACCCCCATTCTTCTTTCTCCCCTCATCCGGAACCTCCGGATTCTCCATTTTCTCATGATTCTAGGCTGCGGCCTATGTTATCTTATCTTCCCTATCCCGGGACTTCTTCTGATTCTCCTCCCTGGGTATCTCTGGGGTTTACTCCTCGTACTCTTTCCCCGACCCTATCGGGTGTTTTTCGTGCCCATTCCTCGACCCTGTCGGGTGTCTATCATTTCCCTTCCCCGACCTTGTCGGGTGTTTATGCTTCTTCTTCCCCGCCTCTGGCGGGTGATCGCTACTCTCCTTCTCCGACCATGTCGGATGATTCTTATTCTCCTCTTTCTTCTTACTCCTCCTCACCCTTTCAGGGACCTCACTCTTTTTCTTACTGTTCTCGAGGCTTGATCTCAGTTAATCTCTATTTATTCTATATCTGGCTCCTTGTTATCAGGGCCTCAGTGCCTTAACGAGAGAGTTCTATCCCTCGTCTCTCTTTCTTTTTATCTCTTCTTCGTCTAGTATGATGTCTGCCACTCCTCTGTGTCGAGGAATCCAATCATTTGCTCTCCTTTCATCTTTTATCCTGGCAAGCAAGAATACAAAGCTACTCACGTTCCTCAAAGCGCGATGATCGAGATCGCTTCAAGATGCTGATTTTCACGCCATGGATTTACAAAGGTATCTTTATTTTGAGCAAGAAATGCACTTTCATTTCCATTATTTCTATTGTTTCTGCACATGGCTATAATGTTAATTCCTTAACATGATTGAGTGGCTTTAGGAGTCTTTGTTTAATTAGATCTTAACTTTGTGGCAAACAAAAAAGTTAGCTTCTACAACATCCTTAGGCTGGTGATAGCTCCGCACTGGGAGTCTTGTTTCCTTCCCCGATTGTTGAAGGTGACCTTTTAGTATGGGTTTTTCACACACTTTATGGCAAGCCATAGTCGATTCCTCTAAGGTCCACCGTTGCTACTTTGGCCATACCATGGGTATGCACAAAGGCCTTTTCTTTTCTCTGCTCCGCCGAGTGCAGGGGCAAGAGATTGATAGATGAGATGACCAACCTAGGCGCTCCCTAATACGAGAGAGGTCTCAAATAGGGGCAGTCTTGACCCTCAAAAGTGAGCTTTCATAAGAAATCTAGCGAGTAATGGCTCTTAAAATCAAAATGAATCAATGTAAAATTATGAATCAAAAGCATGGCAAGAGTGGCAGTATAGTTCCCCGCGTGACGTCATGAGTCCGATCGCATGCATGCCTAATAACATGGGTCTCAAAGTTGAAGACACAAAGTCCCGACGCAACAGACTGTATCTTTGAGGGGTAGTGCCCTGGAAGGAATTCGAATCCTGATGTCTCCCATCCTGCATAAAGCTTGTCTCCAATTTTTCTTCTGCTTCTCCCTCTTAGGCTGGGTTGTATCCAGGATATGGCCTTAGTAGGGGCACCGTTCTTTAGAGGCGGTTGGTTGTGGTAAGCCACCCTCATATGCACGCCCTGCTTAAGGGAAGCCTTTAATGAGGGGGGTAGGAGCAACGATCCCTAGCTAGTAGTTTGAGCATGTCTTGGGTACTGTAGATTGCTATTTCAAAAATTCCAAAAAAATGAGATATGTCAAAATCCAAAAAAATGAAATATTGTCAAAAAAATAAGATATTGTCAAAAATCCCCTAAAAATCAGATATTATCAAAAACTAAAAAAATCAAATATCATTGAAAATCAAAAAAATGTCAAAAAATCCAAAAATATATGTCTTTTATTTCTCATGCATTTTGTCTTGAGGACAGGTACATAATCTATTTGTTCACTGTGCAGGTTGCCGGTATTGAAATTTCCTCGCACTTCATCTTTCGCTCTATCTCATGTTCACACTCATCTTTTGATTTGTTCTCTTCTTCAAATTGGTTTCTCGATCTGTTCTGGAGCTTATGTCCTTTTCAGCTTATGTTTAGCTTTTACCTAATTCTCCTCATATCTCCATGAGAGGGTTTTTGCCTTACAATCATGAACCTGGCGATTCTCCTTCATCAGACCTTGGGCTTGATTGAAGAACATATTTTGTCATGTCCCGTGTTTTCCCCTTGTGGTCGTCGTCTAGGTGTCCTTGTCCCATCTATGGTCATCTCATGCATGTTCTAGCTCCATGTGTTATCTCGTTCTGCCATGTGTTGCATGTGTCCTTATCCCATGTGGTTGTTTCACATGTGTTATGCCATCTCTCCTGTGGTTGTCTTGGATGTCAATATCCTACGTATCTCTGTCCCGCTGCATGTGGTTTTGTTCTGCATGGTGTGTTGTCCCGCCATGATCTGGTCCCAACTGTGTATGTCGTCCCACTGTGTTTTGTCATGCCCCACCATTTTCTCCGTTCTCATGCTTGTTGTTTGTTTATGTGGTGTTTTGCATGTGTTGCTTGCTCGTTCATTCTTCATTATGTTATTTGTTTTTTCGTTCATTTGGTTGTTATGTTTTCATTCTATTCATGATTGCTTATTCATGTTGTCGGTTGTCTTATGATAAAAATCCATAAAAATTAGAAATGAAAATCCAAAAAATATCCTTTCGCCTGTATAGGTAAGTCAGGCATGGCTCTCTACCCCTTCTCATTATTCCATTATTATATGGTATTATGTTATATTATCTCGAGAACTAGCCGATCATTCACGTGTTCCAAGATCTGACGTTCCCCTATAACAAAAATAATGATGATCTAGGTGCACGCGTTTAATCATCGGATAGGCCGTTAGGTTGGGAAAATTGGGGGAGGACGGTTCTATCTCGCAGGCCGTGGTTGCAGATAGTGTCCTGACCCTAATTGTTCCAGTCTAGCAATATTATTCTCGAGTACTTTCTATTTTATCTTTTATTTGCATTCGTTTTAATGGTTTCTTTTATTTTAGTCCAGCATGCATCATACGCATCTTTTGAGCATTCACAACTCATGGTTTGTCTGGAAATGTCTGTTGGGTTCGGTGCAGTATTCAGAGGGGGGGTGAATGAATATGACTTTTAAAAAACCTTTCGCCCAGTTAAAATTTCGCTCACTAAAAAATGCTAGTTCGCAAACTAAACAAACTTGAAGGCTAAATGGCAGTTGTGGAACTAACCAAACACACAGTGAGATCACTGGAGTGCTAACAAGACAGATTTAGTCAATCTGAAAACTAATTGATGTGACACAACCTCAGACTTAAGCAAGCAATCACAAATAGCATTCAAATGGGCCTTAATGGGCCACCGCTCTCCCGTCGCACTCTATACCCGGAGTGACTTGGCGATGCCAAGTGTGAAGTATGGGAATGGGCCCTTGCTGGTAGAGGGCCAGCAAGGCTAAGGTTTGACTCCCAAAGGTTGGATGCCCAATTCAATTGGGGCCGACAAAGTGCGCAAAGGCACCGGTTCACACTACCCCACGGCGGTCACTCTAAGTCATGGACTTGAGGACCGGGCGCTCCCTCACAAATTCAGCGGCGCATGAAGCAAATATTGAAAGAGCAACACTATTGAGCAAGGATGAGACACTTACTCGACCGGTTTGAAGAAACCGGTCCCGGTCGGAGATGAGGGCGAGCGGGGAGGCGGTGGTTCCCCACACGCTGCGGCGGTGTCGCTTGACCTGCCCAAAGAAGTACAAGACTACACCTCACACAGGAGAGGGATCTTGGGGTGGGGGTTAAAGTGTTACAACCAAAACTACCACCACGCAGGGTGGGGCCTTCAGCCGGCCAAGCGGGGAGGGGAGAAAAGTTCTCAATCACTAAGTGGCGTCTGGCGCGATATGAGCCTTGTTCTGGCCTGCAGGATAGGGTGAAGATGTTGTGGTCGCCACGGACTCGTCCGGACTCCAAATTGAGCAAGACCACCTCCTAAAGCTTCCTGACTTGAAGAGGTTGACTCCAGAATTTTTGGGGATGCTCAGTGGGTCGGAGGTAGCAGCACCAGCAGCTGGGAGGAGACCTCTCTATCTGGCCGCAGGATCTGCCTGGACTGGAACAGCAGGTTGCAGAGATCACCGTTCGCACTCCCGAGCTCCGAACAGCACGAAAATGCTGGCGAGGTCTTCGTGGTCGAAGTAGCTTTCAGCAGGAGGCCACGGGGATGCAATCAGAGGTCGAGAGCGATCGGTGTACCCTGAAGAGTGGGCACTGGTCGGAGCAGACTGCAGAAGACAGACTGGAGAGCTCGGAGGAGAAAATTTGTAACTCCTTCCTCCGGCAGCCGAACGAGGTTCTGTTTCTTGATCTTGGAAGAGGACTGGCAGGGGGAGAACTTTGATGAAGGGGCTTCAGCCTGAATACACTGGGGTACGTTGTGGCACAATGATCTTTCCGGTCTAGTCCAGGATGAAGACCTCTCTGCGCAATCGTGGGAGAACGGCTCCTACGGCTGGCCCCGACCTCAGAACAAGTTGGTTCCACCTCGCCTGCGAAGAAGACAGAGGGGCCTTTCCAGTGATGTAGGCCACGCCCCCAGAAGCTCCAAGATGAAGACATGGACGATGCTGCAACTCGGTGCTGATCTGTAGGCCTGCACTGCAACAACCTGAAATTGAAAGGAGAGGGAGAGGGGCTTCTTTTGGTGGAGGGTTGATGTAGGGCGGCCTAATGGTGAAGGGGGGTTCTTGTGGGGTGATGGAGGGGGCTAATGGTGATGGGGAGTGAGGAGGAAGAGGGCTGGGGTCGCAGGTTGCAGTTAGGGTAGGGTGAGGAGATGGTGTGAGAGGTGGAGTGGAGAATAGAGGAGGGGGGCGGACCTAGCTATGGGGGAGAGAGGGGGGTGGTGGCCAAAAGAAGTGGAGGGAGATGGATTTCAAACTTGAAATGGTCTTGGGAGTGGGGGATTGTGTGGGAACTAGGGGAGATTGTGTGGGAATGGGTGGGATTGTGTTGGAAAGTGGGAGATGCCTCCTTGGGACAATGGGAGTGGAGTAATGGCAACTTGGGGAAGTGGAGGGGTATTGAATGAGGTGGGTAGCTAGTGGAGGTGGTTGGGGAGGGGAGGAGAGAGAAGAAAATTCGAAATTGGGGTTGGAGGAGAGAGTAAGAGGGGTGAAATAGAGAGATTAAGAGGGGAATAGGTGGGGAATCTCTCCCCTAGGGTCTCTCACCCGAAAACTAGAGGAATCACTCCAATTTGAACTCAAATGGCAATTTTAACTCATTCATTCATTTCTTCATTAACTTCAAATGAGGGGGAGTGGGGTCCTATTTATAGGCAACCCACTCTTTACAATAAGTCCCTGACAAAATAAGCAACTATCAATAACCAAGGGGGTGGGGGCACCAATGGGCCTAGCCCAACGAATTAGGCCCAATAGCCTCATTAGACAGCATGATGATACAAAAACATAGGAGAATAAGTGCTAGACCTAGGGAAATGACTCAAATAAAATGAAAATACATCAAAATGACACAAAGGAAAGCTACTAAATGGATAAGGGGCCTTAATAGAGTGAGGCCCAAACTCAACCAGCTCCCGAATGTGAAGAAGTGGACCCGAGCCAAAGGGAATCGTGGGTGATGCCTCCATCAAATCCCCTGGGCCGCGAAGAGCTTGACTCCGTCGAGTAAGGATCCATCCGGCTAAGGTACCGCTCGAGGAGGTCCGGATCCAATCGCTGGAGGTCCTCCCGACTCACCCATGAGTCTTCCGACGGAGGCCGATCCTTCCACCTGACGAGATAGCGCTCATATACTTTGCTCCGGGTGGTAGTGACCTGCTCATCCAATATTCGTTCAATGCGATCGCGCTGAGCTCTCTTGGCTAGTGGACTCTCCTCACGGGTGGGTACTCTCTCAAAGGAAGAAGTAGGCTCAATCTCCTCACTAGGTCCCACCGTGGGGCCCTTGTATGGCACTAAGTCGGCGACATTGAATGTAGGACTTACCCCATAATCCTCAGGGAGATCTAACTCATAAGCATTCACACCAATGCGCCTCAAGACCTGGAAGGGCCCAGTCCCACGTGGCCTCAACTTGGAGTTGGCTCCTGGGGAGAGCCTCTCCGTCCTTACCATCACAAAGTCACCCACTTGGAACTCTAAGTGACGCCGGTGAGAGTCGGTCAACCTTTCATAAGCCTCATTTTTCATGCTAATGTGCTTGCGAATTTCCTCATGCAATTCCCTAATATGTTGTGCAAAAGACTCGGCAGAAATGGACACTCTAGCATGCTGGGGAAGGGGAATGAGGTCGGATGGCTTTCTTGGTTTGTACCCATGCACGGCTTCAAATGGACTCATCCCTATCAACTTATTGATGGAATTGTTGTATGCAAACTCAGCCTGTGGTAAGATGAGATCCCAATTTTCTGGCCGATCCTCAACAAGACTCCTAAGGAGGTTCCCTAGACTCCGGTTGACCACTTCAGTTTGGCCATCCATTTGGGGGTGGTAGGCAGTGGAGAATTTGAGGAGGGTACCCATCATGTGCCAAAGAGTCTTCCAAAAATAGCTAGTGAATTTGACATCCCTGTCGGAGACTATGGTCTTGGGCAGCCCATGGAGGCGGACTACCTCATCAAAGAATAATCGAGCTATATGGGAGGCATCGGATGTTTTGGAGCATGAGATGAAGTGGGCCATTTTGGAAAATCTATCAACCACCACATAGATGGAGTCATGCTTCCTAGAGGTCTTGGGTAAGCCTAGCACAAAGTCCATGCTCAAATCTTGCCATGGTCGGTCGGGGATGGGAAGTGGGGTGTATAGGCCGGTGTTTTGCTTCACCTGCTTGGCCGAAGCACACGTGCGACATTGACCCACTATTTTGCCTACATCTCTCTTGAGGCTCGGCCAATAAAATTGACCCTCAACTAAGGCAATGATTTTGTGGACCCCAAAATGACCGGCTAACCCTCCGGCATGTAATTCCCAAACCAAGAAATCTCGAAGAGAGGTCCGGGGAATGCAAAGCCTTGTCCCCTTGAAGAGGAACCCATCCTCTAAAATAAATCCCTCATGCTCCTTGCTAGAATGAGTGGTCAAGTTGGCATAGATTCGCCCAAAGTCGGGGCAACCAGGGTACTCGTCCTTGACCTTATCAAAACCAATCACTTCCACTTGGATAGTGGATAACAAGGACATCTTCCTACTAAGGGCATCCGCGGCCTTATTCTCACTCCCGGCCTTGTGTTTGATGACAAAGGTGTAGGATTGGATGAACTCAACCCATCGGGCATGTCGGGCATTCAACTTCTGTTGGGAATTGAGGTATTTGAGGGCCTCATGGTCGGAAAAGATGACAAACTCTTTGGGAAGCAAGTAATGTCTCCAGTGTCGGAGGGATTGGACCACGGCATAGAACTCCTTGTCATAGGTGGAGTATCTAGTCCTAGCATCACATAGCTTCTCACTAAAGTAGGCGACCGGGTGTCCCTCTTGACTAAGAATCTCTCCTATCCCTGTCCCGGATGCATCACAAGTGACCTCAAAAACTTTGGAGAAATCGGGAAGGCATAGGACCGGGGCTTGGGTCAACTTTTCCTTAAGCTCAAGGAAGGCTTTAGAGGCGGCTTTGGTCCAAACAAAGGTTCTCTTCTTGAGACAATCAGTTATTGGGCCGGTGATAGTGCTAAACCCTCGAATGAATCTCCTATAGAATGTGGCCAACCCATGAAAACTCCTAACCTCGTGAAGGGTGTGGGGCTCCGGCCAATCAAGAATAGCTTGGACCTTGTCGGGGTCCATGGAGACTCCTTTGGTTGACACCACAAATCCTAGGAAGGTGATGGAAGTGGTCATGAAATGACACTTTCCTAGGTTGGCAAATAGGCTTTCTTGCCGGAGGACGGTGCAAACTTTCCTAAGGTGGTCAAGGTGGGCCTCATGGGTTTGGCTATAGATGAGAATATCATCAAAGTATACCACTAGAAAATTCCTAATGAAAGGCCTAAGTACCTCCGTCATAAGACGCATGAAAGTACTTGGGGCATTAGAAAGCCCAAATGGCATGACTAACCACTCAAAGAGACCATCCTTGGTCTTGAAGGCCGTTTTTCACTCATCCCCGGGCCTTACCCTAACTTGGTGGTAGCCACTCTTGAGATCTATCTTAGAGAAGATGGTGGCTCCGGCTAGCATATCCAACATGTCATCAAGCCTAGGGATGGGGAACCTATACTTGATGGTAATCTTGTTAATGGCCCGGCTATCCACACACATCTGCCATGATCCATCTTTCTTGGGGGTAAGGAGGGCCGGGACGGCACATGGACTCTTACTAATGCGGATGAAGCCCTTCCTAATGAGTTCCTCTATTTGCCTCCTAAGTTCGGCATGTTCCGTGGGATTGAGGCGATAATGAGGAAGGTTTGGAAGGGTGGCTCCCGGTACTAGATCGATTGCGTGTTGCACATCACGCATGGGAGGGAGTTGGTCCGGGAGCTCTTCCAGGAACACATCATGAAATTCTTCCAAAAGTTGTTGGATTTCTATGGGATGGGGGTTAGAAGAGGTGGTTCCCCTAAGCATATGACTACCGCACACAATGGCACCCCTTGAGCAATTTCCTCTTCAAGCTCTTTCCTAGTGATGAGATGAAGACCTTTGGTCAACCCCGTGGTTCTACTTTGTTTTGGGGTTTGGATAAGGGCTTGGGTTGGAGGGGTGGAGTTCCCCGAGACTTGTGGAGTGGTGGGGTGTGATCCTTGAGGGAGAGGGTCCTTCTTGGGCATGGGTCGAGGTGGGGAGGGGTTAAGACGAATAGTCTTACCCTCATGCTCAAAGGTGCATATGTTGCTTCTCCCTAAAATGGTGGCATCCACATCATAGAGCCAAGGTCTTCCTAAAAGGATGCTACCCACTTCCATGGGTATGACGTCACACCATATTTGGCCATGGTAGGAAGAGAAAGTGAGAGGCACTAGACATTGGGTGTTGACCGGGATGGAGTTGTTGTTGATCCATGAGACCCGGTATGGACTTGGGTGGGGAGTGAGAGTAAGCCCAAGGAGCTTGACGGTGTCGGGTGACATGCATTAACACAACTACCACTATCCAAGATCACTTTCCTCACATGGTTCTCTATCTTGATAAAGGTGTGGAAGATTGAGGTCCGACGCCAATCCTCTTCTTGAGGTTGGGTGAGGATGCACCTAATGACTCCTAGATGGGAGTTGTTTGAAGGAGTGGAGTGATCTAGACCCGACTCTAGATATTGGGCTTCATACTCCTCTTCCCAATCTAGTGAGGCTTCATGTTCCTCAACGTCATTTTCTTGTTCCTTTTGGGGTTGAACTTCTTCCTCAATAAGCAAACTAGATAACCCCTTAGATGGACATTGTCCCGCAAAATGACCAAACCCTTGACACCTATAGCATTGTTGGCGCCCTCTTCCCGGGGTGGCTCCTACACTTGGTCCTTTGGGGTTGTCATCCTTCCAAGGGAGAGGATGACTAGGAGCGGGCTTGTTTGGAGTGATGGGTGGGGGAGGATTGTAGGACCTTAAAGGGGCATTCCCACTTGGGCTAGGAGCTCTCATGGGAGTGGGTGGAATGGGACATGGTCCCAAGTTTTTGGGATCGGTTGATCGGGGAGTGATAAATTGGGAACTCCAAGAAAACCTTTCCACATCTCTAGCCACTTGCTAAGCTAGCTCAAGGTTGTCAACGTCTCTCATGAATAGTTCCCTCTTGATGTGGCTTTGAAGCCCATTCCTAAAGCGGGATAAGGTGACGTCCGGATCCTCATGGACTCCACACTTTAAAAGATAGGAGTCAAATTTTTCAATGTACTCTACCACGGTCTTCCCTTCTTGGGTGAGGCTTTGCCATTCATCTAGGAGCATTTGGTGGTAGGTCCGGGGGAGGTATTTGTTCCTAAGTTGGTTTTTCATATCCGCCCAAGTGTCAATAGGCTCTTCCCGCCTAACCCGTCGTAGACCCTCTTGGTTTAGCCAATAAGTTTTGGCCAACTTAGTGAGATGCATCTTAGCCAATCTAACTCTCCTTTCGTCGGACATGGGGTACCATTCAAAGTATTGGTCCATGGCGGTCTCCCATTCTAGGTAAACACTAGGTTCATGTGAACCATCAAAATTTGGGGCCTCTACCTTGATCATCCTTAAAAGGGGGTCATCCGGATCATCCCGTGGACGCCGGTCATGGTTTTGATGGGGGCGAGGCCTCTCATAATCATAATAATGGTCATGGTCCATATCCTCCCTACAAAATTCAGCATGTGGGTGATGGGCTCTTGGGCCGTTGTTCCTTGGGTGGAACTCATCCCTATGAGGCTCTACATGTGGAGGGTGGACTCTTGGGCCTTGGTTCCTTTGGGGAAAACCATTCCTATGGAACTCACCATGTGGTGGAGGGGCTCTTGGCTCATTGATCCTTGGGTGAGGATCTTCTCTATGAGGCTCATCATGCGGAGGGGGAATTCTAGGCTCATTGTTCCTTGGGCGGAACTCTTGGTCTTCTAACCGAGCAATTCGATTGATAATGGACTCTAGTTGGACAAGGATGGTTGTGAGGGCAGCATCTACCCTATCCATGTGGCCTTGGGGTCCCTCCCTAGGAACATCTTAGTTGAGTTGGTGAGGATTGGGATCCATTGGTGGAGCCGAAGACGATGAACCGGTTGATAGCTAGCACCACTACGGGTGGACATGCAAGACAAAGGGCCAAAGTGGTTGGACACACTATGCAAAGGTCCTAGGACTTAGACTTGATAGGGACAAGTCAAGGACTTGCTCTGATACCACTTGATGTGACACAACCTCGGACTTAAGCAAGCAATCACAAATAGCATTCAAATGGGCCTTAATGGGCCACCGCTCTCCCGTCGCACTCTATACCCGGAGTGACTTGGCGATGCCAAGTGTGAAGTATGGGAATGGGCCCTTGCTAGTAGAGGGCCAGCAAGGCTAAGGTTTGACTCCCAAAGGTTGGATGCCCAATTCAATTGGGGCCGACAAAGTGCGCAAAGGCACCGGTTCACACTACCCCACGGCGGTCACTCTAAGTCATGGACTTGAGGACCGGGCGCTCCATCACAAATTCAGCGGCGCATGAAGCAAATATTGAAAGAGCAACACTATTGAGCAAGGATAAGACACTTACTCGACCGGTTTGAAGAAACCGGTCCCGGTCGGAGACGAGGGCGAGCGGGGAGGCGGTGGTTCCCCACACGCCGCGGCGGTGTCACTTGACCTGCCCAAAGAAGTACAAGACTACACCTCACGCAGGAGGGGGATCTTGGGGTGGGGGTTAAAGTGTTACAACAAAAACTACCACCACGCAGGGTGGGACCTTCAGCCGGCCAAGCGGGGAGGGGAGAAAAGCTCTCAATCACTAAGTGGCATCCGGCGCGATATGAGCCCTGTTCTGGCCTGCAGGACAGGGTGATGATGTTGTGGTCGCCACGGACTCGTCCGGACTCCAAATTGAGCGAGACCACCTCCTAAAGCTTCCTGAATTGAAGAGGTTGACTCCAGAATTTTTGGAGATGCTCAGTGGGTCGGAGGTAGCAGCACCAGCAGCTGGGAGGAGACCTCTCTGTCTGGCCGCAGGCTTTGCCTGGACTGGAACAGCAGGTTGCAGAGATCACCGTTCGCACTCCCGAGCTCCGAACAGCACGAAACTGGCGGCGACGTCTTCGTGGTCGAAGTAGCTTTCAGCAGGAGGCGACGGCGCTGCAATCAGAGGTCAAGAGCGGTGGGTGTATCCTGAAGAGTGGGCACTGGTCGGAGCAGACTGCAGAAGACAGGACTGGAGAGCTCGGGGGAGAAAATTTTTAACTCCTTCCTCCGTCGGCCGAACGAGGTTCTATTTCTTGATCTTGGAAGAGGACTGGCAGGGGGAGAACTTTGATGAAGGGGCTTCAGCCTGAATCCGCTGGGGTACATCGTGGCACAATGATCTTTCCGGTTCTGGTCTAGGATGAAGACCTCTCTGCGCAATCGTGGGAGAACGGCTCCTACGGCTGGCCCCGACCTCAGAACAAGTTGGTTCCACCTCGCCTGCGAAGAAGACAGAGGGGCCTTTCCAGTGATGTAGGCCACGCCCCCAGAAGCTGCAAGATGAAGACGTGGACGATGCTGCAACTCGGTGCTGATCTGTAGGCCTGCACTGCAACAACCTGAAATTGAAAGGAGAGGGAGAGGGGCTTCTTTTGGTGGAGGGTTGATGTAGGGCGGCCTAATGGTGAAGGGGGGTTCTTGTGGGGTGATGGAGGGGGCTAATGGTGATGGGGAGTGAGGAGGAAGAGGGCTGGGGTCGCAGGTTGCAGTTAGGGTAGGGTGAGGAGATGGTGTGAGAGGTGGAGTGGAGAATAGAGGAGGGGGGCGGACCTAGCTATGGGGGAGAGAGGGGGGGGTGGCCAAAAGAAGTGGAGGGAGATGGATTTCAAATTTGAAATGGTCTTGGGAGTGGGGGATTGTGTGGGAACTAGGGGAGATTGTGTGGGAATGGGTGGGATTGTGTTGGAAAGTGGGAGATGCCTCCTTGGGACAATGGGAGTGGAGTAATGGCAACTTGGGGAAGTGGAGGGGTATTGAATGAGGTGGGTAGCTAGTGGAGGTGGTTGAGGAGGGGAGGAGATAGAAGAAAATTTGAAATTGGGGTTGGAGGAGAGAGAAAGAGGGGTGAAATAGAGAGATTAAGAGGGGAATAGGTGGGGAATCTCTCCCCTAGGGTCTCTCACCCGAAAACTAGAGGAATCACTCCAATTTGAACTCAAATGGCAATTTTAGCTCATTCATTCATTTCTTCATTAACTTCAAATGAGGGGGAGTGGGGTCCTATTTATAGGCAACCCACTCTTTACAATAAGTCCCTGACAAAATAAGCAACTACCAATAACCAAGGGGGTGGGGGCACCAATGGGCCTAGCCCAACGAATTGGGCCCAATAGCCTCATTAGACAGCATGATGATACAAAAACATAGGAGAATAAGTGCTAGACCTAGGGAAATGACTCAAATAAAATGAAAATACATCAAAATGACACAAAGGAAAGCTACTAAATGGATAAGGGGCCTTAATAGAGTGAGGCCCAAACTCAACCAGCTCCCGAATGTGAAGAAGTGGACCCGAGCCAAAGGGAATCGTGGGTGATGCCTCCATCACTAATAAACTCTTCTGCTCAACCAGAAGCCAAACACATGGAGCGCCCCTATGCAATCACCTAGCGGAAGCACAAATAGACAAGTCAAACCACAGTTCACAAGGGGTTTTTAGGTGGTTCGGTCCAGCAGACCTACATCCACCCCACACTCAACCCGAGTGTGGCTTCCACTAGCTCACGCTAGAAACCGCAGACTCAGTCTGCAACAGGTGCTGCCACACAGCTTGACCAGGGGAACAACCTCCCCTCTTCCTCCCAACCGGAGGGACACCCCAAGTGACTCCCAGCCACTTGGAAACTAGAGACGCACAGTCTCTCTTCCTCCAAACCGGAGGGAACACACCAGTGACTCCCAGTCACCAGCAAACCAGAGGTCGAAGACCTCTCTTCCTCTAGACCAGGAGGGACACCTGGAATTGTAACCCACAAGCCCAGAACCGGAGATCAGATCTCCCTTCCTCCAAACTGGAGGGAACACACAAGTGACTTCCAGCCACTTACAAACTAGAGGTCGCAGACCTCTCTTCTCCAGACCAGGAGGGACCCGACCTCAATCCAGAGGATCGGAAGTACAAAGCTAACCAAATGAAAAAGGAAAAATAAGAAAGGAAAAATACACAGCGATCAGAAAACTGTAAAGAAAGATAACACAGATGTGGCTCGCATGGAGCTGACTGGCCTGGATTTGATCCACGGTCCAATAGACAGATCTTCAGGTAAGCTTCTCTTCATCTTCTCTTCTCTCTCACTTTCTTTTTCTCTTTACCCTCACGAGCTCTCTAACTCTCTCTTTCTCTTCTTCTCCTTCTGCTCTTCTTCTCTTTCTTTTCTTCTTCTTTCGCAGGCTCTCTGTGTCTCTTCTCTTCTTCTTCTTCTTCTGCTTTCTACTGCAGCTCTTTTCTTTTTCTGCTCTTCCACTCTCTCGATCTCTACTCCTCTATTTTCTTCGGCTTACACTTCTTCTATTTCTTCTTCTTCTCTTTTTCTTCCTATTTTCTTTTTCCGGATCGAAGGGCTTTCTGCTCTCCAGGCTTCTTCTTCGATCAGTCTTCATCTGTTGGATGAAGGCTTCCTTTTATAAGCAGCTGCCAGCAGGAGGGCAGCACTGGGCGCGTGTGGCTTCCACATTTCCCGCCCAGAACTTGTGGCCACGTGTCAGTCTCTCAGCCAGCTTCAGCACACGTGTCACAATCCTGTCTGCCCTTCCAGCCTCGGATCACGTGCCGCCCAGTCACTGGGGAATATTCTTCCTCGGACCACCTTCTTCTTTTTATTTTTCTTCTTCTCCTGCAAAGAGATTAAAACCATTAATACTCAGGGTTCTCTATATATATATATACCTGAAATAAGTCGGTTGACACTCAAGCTAAAGCTGCACGAGGTGTGTAGGAATAACAAAAGGTGCACTATACTGAGACGACACGAGGTACATAAGATGACTACAGCACGAGATAAAGAGAGAACGACACGAGGTACCACAGTAACAAAGCTAACACTACAAAGAGAACGACACGAAGTCAGATGAGAACAGCACGAGGTAAATAGAGAACGACACGAAGTAAAACGGTAGTAAAACACGCGATCAGAGGAAACCTGGACGAAGATAGAAAGAAGCAACACGAAGACATAAAAATAACACGAAGACACAAACACAGAAATAACATGAAGACTCAAACACAAAAATAACACGAAGATGTAAAAACAACACGAAGACACAAACACAGAAATAACATGAGGACACAACAAGAGACGGTCAACGAGACGCTGACTCTGTACAGACTTAAGCTAAAGCAAGACAGTCGATGTATAGACTTGATGCAGAAGCCTTAACTGATGTGTTGACTTTGACCAGATGAGACACTGCAAGAGACGGACCAATGTATAGACTTGATAGAGATCTCTGCAGCGAATGTATAGACTTAGAATCATGGAGGCAAATGTATAGACATCAACTCTGCACATCGAATGTATAGACTTCAAGTGTGAATACCATTGTATAGACTTTGGATTCGAAGATCAATGTGCAGACTTTGGATTTCACTATGGATGTACAGACTCTGAGGAAATGAAACAAGTCAGTGTACAGACTTCAAATTCCACCGACCAGTGTATGGACTTCAACAGTGAACGGCTGTACATACTTCATGTGAAAACCCAATGTACAGACTTTGAATTCGAAGACCAATGTGCAGACTTCAAGTTTAACTGTGGATGTACAGACTTCAGGTGTGAAGACCATTGTGCAGACTTTGGAGAACAGTTCAATGTATTGACTTAGCATTGTATAGACATGAAGATGAATGATCATACAATGTATAGGCTTCACAGTTCAACAGCCATTGTATGGACTTTGAAACAACAAATGAATAAGTATGTACACTGAGTAGAAGAGGCAGGCTGTATAGACTTGGAGTTTAACATGCATGAAAACCAGTGTACAGACTAGAATGAGTATAGAGTGTATAGACTTGAAGGCCTGAAGGCGATGTGCATGTCACGCCCCGAACAAGGCGGAAATATCGGGACGTACAGTTAGAGGTGAGCTAGCTGAAATAAAGTTGAATTACTAAACTAGATGATTAACACAAGGCAATGGAAAAGAACAAATTTATTAAACATGGAAAATCCCAATCTATTAATCAAACTACTAAGACACTCTCAAACATAACTTCTGATGAAATCTAGTACAACTAGTACAACCCAAAACATAACTAGAAGCAATAACAAGACGACTCAATCTATTAACTGGTACACTCAGGTGTAATCACTCTTGTCCCTCCCCATCGGTGTGGGTGTCGTCACCTGTATAGCCTGGAAAGGGGGAAACAACGGGGTGTGAGCTAACGCTCAGTAGGAGATAACAGATAGATATAAGTGGTTAACAGTTTAATTACATTTTCAAAATATCATGCTACAAAGGATAATGCAATAAAAGGATAATGATGATATAGTAAAACAAAGTTTAAAGATCTTGCAAGGTCAAGAAATATAAATGAACAGAATGGTAATACTTAAAAGGAATAACAAGGACAAGAATTTACTACAGGAGATAACGATAAAGAGTTGGCCATATCAAGACGATTCAAGTCATGTCAAGCACGTATGTAATTTCATTTTCACATCCAAGTAACAACAAGTAGAGTATAGAACAGTGACGAGTGGAAAGTAAAAAGTAGTAGGGAGTAGTAGAGAGTAGTGGACGGTCCTAGATTTAACACATGTCATAGTACTGGTGCCAAATGCCACACCTAGTCATTCACCTCCCCGGGGGTACACGTAGTGTTCGGGCGCTCCTCCCAGGACTAGACCGAGTCCTTAATTGTTTGCCAGGCATTGATTTCTTTGGATCAAAGATCCCACGAATCTAGACTTCCACAATTTATGGCCAGAATTCCAAGGTTTAAGCTATGTAGCAATAACAATTTCAAGTAGGAAGAAGATTCATTTCAGAATTTCAAGGTAAGCACAATCATCAAGAAGATCGATAACCAAATCATAATAAGAGTTACATATATAACTTTGCTAGAATAGATTACCACTTAATCAATGGATTTCTAAACAGGGATATTAAACATGTGAATTAATGGTAATCCCGCCGGATCAAGTTTTCCAGAGGTAACATGCTATTTAACGCCTTAGCGACTACTTGAAGTTGGGAAAGTAATCGTGCTATGTTACTGTAGTACAGCAGCTAACTAGCAAGTTGAATCAACATATTTAATCCTAATTTCAAGCCAAATTAATAAGAATTAGGTTATATATTAAGTTAAAATGCCAAAAGGAATGATTCAAGATGATAAGCTAATGAACGTGATCGCGTAAGTCGCGTAGGCACGAATAACAAGCAATTAACAGAAATTTAGTTGCATAATTAGCCAATAATTATATGAGTTTCTATTTTACTAATTACCACTAATGACATGAAAATGAATGCATTAGAACCATTACTAAGTCATTTACTGGGTAGATAAACGGTTCTGGGTGGACCGCATATCTATCGGCTGAAACGGGGCTGAACGGGGTGCTGGGAGTTGGGCGGCTCCCTGAGGGCCGCCCATGGTCTTGGGCAGTCTGGTCTAGACTGCCCATGTGCTTGGGCGGTCTGGGCAGGGCCGCCCATCCCAGGGATGTGCGGCCAGGGCAGGGCCGCCCATCCAGATGTGCGGCCAGGAGAAGGGCCGCACAAGTTATGTGGTCCAGAATGGACCGTTTATCCTGCTGGGGTGGATATGTGGTCAGTTTCTGACCATCCAACTAGTTGTGTGGTCAGTCTGGAACCGTTTAACTCCTGACTAAGTTAGGGTCGGGTGTGGGCTGGAGTTGGACGGTCTATCGTAAGACCGCCCATCCCTGGGTGTCTCCGGTCGTCCCTTCCGCGGCCGGTGAACGCCGGGAAGATGGGGGCTTGCTAGGGTTACACAAAAATGCTAATAACTAAGGCAATTAGACTCCAATTAAGGGGCTTTTGGTATCAATGGAAAGCTAACAGGGAATACTATCTAACAGAAGTGTCAATTACATGATTACTTGCTGTAATTAGGATTTATAACTACTGGAACACCGAAACCCTAGTTTTGGACAGGCAGTGACTAAAACTCAAAATTATCCTACTATACTTAATGAAATTTAGAGATCTATATATCAACGGAAAGCTGACAGGATAAGGATTCCAACCATGTAAGATATGCCATATGAATATTTCATTTGGTCACTCAAAATCGTGAGATAAGTCAAGTTAATGTTGCTGGAACATCGACAGGACACTCTTATGAAAACTCAGGAATTCTATGAGCATGATCAATAATAATTAGGGCTTCCAATGTAAAAATGAAGCTAACATGATGCAGATTTCATTGATATATGGCAATTAGGTTGGGTCCATTATCACCTACCTGAATTGAAGATTGAAGATCGAAGCTAGAATTAAACCCGATCCAGAAATACCCTCCAAAGATGCCTCTAAATCTCCCTGAATACCCAATAAAAATTGGGGCTTTTACTATCATTGGAAAGATCTCATCGAGCTGATCAATATACTATATTCACAAGTCTCATTTGGTTAAGGGTACCTACCTTAATCGACGGATTAAAGGGCCGGAGATGAAGAACAACGAACTACCAACACCCTCCACCAAAACGACGAATTCTCCCAGATCTGGACTCCTCGTCGGCTGACCCAGCTACCAAATGAAACTAGAGTCGAAGAGATACATTTCTATAGGTCATGGAGCTTCTGGAGCCTTCGGAGTTGGGAGTATTTGGTGCTGCAAGTTACGTGTTAGAAACGGCGCCGGAATCCTTGACTCGACCAAAACTATGTCGACAGCACGTTTTAGGGCTAGGTTTACCTCAAATTGATTGAGAGTAAATGTTCCTTACATCGTGGCATTCCATTTGCCCTTGATTTCAGATCATTTGGTTGAGTATTAAGGTCGAATTTCACGTTTTAAGTTTCGGTTAGGTAAAGGTTAGGTAAATGTCAATTTCGGGATTAATCCTCTAATTAGACAAGGTTACGTAATTAATTTGGGTCAAGTCCAGAAGACAAAATTGCTATAAAAATGATCTTTTACCCAATTACTATTTTTACAGATTTTTCTAAGGTAGTCGAATTTTATAGGTTCTATTTTCTAATGAATTAAATATTAATATTTCAAAATTCAAACATTAATTCATTTTAATTCAATTTTTAATTAATAAAAGCTCAATAAAACTTAATAAATAATCGGGGTATTTCACCCTCCCCTACTTAAAGAATTTGGTCCTCCAAATTCACTACACTATATACGGAAAGTAGGGAAAAGATAGATCACCTAGAATAGGTCAGGATACCGCTTCCGCATAGTATCTTCCAATTCCCAAGTAGCCTCTTCGGTCCCACGCCGACTCCACTGAATCTTGACCATCGATATAGAGTGATTCCGGAGTTGCTGTTGCTTCTGGTCCAGAATCTTTATCGGTCTTTCCTCGTAGGTCAGATCCTCCTTCAGCTCGAAATCCACATGATGAATAACATGAGTGGGGTCATACACATACTTCCGCAACATAGAAATATGGAAGACGTTGTGCACGCCAGACAACTGAGGCGGTAACGCCAATCGATAAGCCACCTCGCCCACTCTATCCAGAATCTTGAACGGACCGATATACCGCGGGCTTAGCTTGCCGCGAATGCCGAATCTACGAATCCCTCTCGTAGGAGAGACCTTCAGAAATACATGCTCACCCACTTGGAACTCTAATGCCCTTCTCCGGTTGTCAGCATAGCTTTTCTGTCTTGATTGTGCCACTTGTAACCGATCTCGGATGATACGGATATTCTGTGACGACTCCGAAATAAGATCCGGTCCAAGCCATTGCTTCTCGCCCACCTCGTCCCAACACAACGGGGAACGACAGCTTCTTCCATACAAAGCTTCAAATGGAGCCATTTGTATACTGGACTGATAGCTATTATTGTAGGTGAATTCAATCAATGCTAAATGATCATTCCAGCTGCCTCCGAAATCAATCATGCAGGCTCTCAGCATATCCTCCACTATCTGATTAGTCCTCTCCGTCTGTCCATCAGTCTGTGGATGAAAGGCCGTACTGAAATTCAGACGAGTGCCCAAGGACTCTTGCAGTCCCTTCCAAAAATGTGAGGTGAATCTAGGGTCTCTGTCTGACACAATGCTAACTGGAATGCCATGAAGTCGAACTACTTCCTTCATATACAATGCTGCCAAAACATCGACTGTCCATTTGGATTTAATAGATAATAAGTGAGCCGACTTTGTTAACCGGTCGACAATCACCCATATCCCGTCAAATCCACCGCGAGTCCTAGGTAAACCCATAATGAAATCCATGCCGATGCTTTCCAATTTCCACTGGAGTATATCAAGTGGTTTCAACTTCCCTGCCGGTCTGAGATGCTCAGCCTTGACCTGCTGACACACTAAGCATCTGCTCACAAAATCTGCCACTTCCTTTTTCATGTTCGGCCACAAGAAAGATCTTTTCAAATCCTTGAACATCTTGGTGCCTCCAGGATGAATCGTGTACCGGGATCTGTGAGCTTCTTCAAGAATCTTGTTCTTGAGTTCGGCTACATCGGGTACACAAGTTCGCTCTCGGAATAACAATCGTCCATCATCAGCCATCATGAAATCCGATCTGTTGCTCAAGTTTCCTTTGATTTCCACCAGCTCAGGGTCATTGTCTTGCAAGGATTTAATTTCTATCATCAAATCAGGCTTAAGTTGGATTTGTGCAATCATCACCCGATCATTTTCTACATTAAGATCCAGGCTAGCTAATTGTTCTAGTAGCCTCCATTCTTGTAGCATGAGACTGGCCAATTTAGCCATAGGCTTCCGACTTAATGCATCTGCCACGACATTACCTTTACCCGGATGATACTCGATAGATAAGTCGAAGTCCTTCAAATATTCCAACCATCTTCTCTGCCTCATGTTGAGTTCCTTCTGAGAAAATAAATACTTCAGACTCTTATGATCTGAAAATACTATGAATGTTTCTCCATACAAGTAATGCCTCCAAATCTTCAGAGCGAATAAAACCGTTGCAAGTTCCAAGTCATGAACGGGGTAATTTTCTTCATGCTTCCTCAGCTGCCTAGAAGAATAGGCAATCACCTTCCCATGCTGCATGAGTACACATCCCAAGCTAATACCAGAAGCATCGGTATAAACCACGAAACCTCCGTCGCCAGAAGGTAAAGCCAATACGGGTGCAGTAGTAAGGCAATCCTTCAATATTTGAAAGCTCCACTGAAATTCTTCGGACCATTCAAACTTATTGTCTTTGCGGGTCAATCGAGTGAGAGGTACTACAATCTTGGAGAAGTCTTGAATAAATCTCCGATAATAGCCTGCCAGGCCTAGGAAGCTTCTCACCTCGGTCACTGTAGTAGGCTGATCCCAGCTCTTTACTGCCTCCACTTTCGAAGGATCAACTGAAATACCTTCTTTGGTGATGATATGTCCTAAGAAGGACACTTCTTGCAGCCAGAAATCACATTTACTGAATTTGGCATATAGTTGATGATCTCTCAATATCTGCAATGCCATCCTCAAATGTTCGGCATGCTCTTCTTCAGTCTTGGAATAAATTAGTATGTCGTCAATGAATACCACGACCCATTGATCAAGATAAGGCCGGAATGCATTATTCATTAACTGCATGAAAGCTACTGGTGCATTCGTTAGACCAAAAGGCATAACGACAAACTCAAAATGACCATACCTACTGCGAAAAGCCGTTTTATAAATATCATCTTCCTTAATCCTCAGCTGATGATATCCCGATCGAAGATCGATCTTAGAGAAATAACGTGCTCCCGCTATCTGGTCGAATAATTCATCGATCCTCGGCAATGGGTATTTAATTTTGATAGTTAGCTGGTTCACTTGCCGATAATCGATGCATAACCTCATCGAACCATCCTTCTTCCTGCCGAATAATACAGGAGCTCCCCAAGGTGAAGTACTCGGACGAATAAAGCCTTTCTCGAGCAATTCCATTAGCTGTTGCTTTAGTTCCCGTAGCTCCGCAGGGGACATACGGTAAGGAGCTCTAGAAACAGGAGACGTGCCAGGAACGATATCAATGGAGAAGATAACTTCCCGCTCAGGCGGAAGTCATGGTAGTTCCTCCGGAAAGACATCGGAGAATTCTCGGACAATAGGAGTGTCCTTTATCTCAACTTGCCGCTCTGGTGTAGCATGGACAAAGGCTAGAAAAGCCTCGCAACCTCGCTTCAACAGCTTGTCGGCTCGAAGAGCCGAGATGAGTGGTAAGGGGTTATGGTGCTTAATTCCCGTAAAAGACAAACCAGAATGTCCAGTAAAAGTTACTGAGCTAGAACTGCAGTGAACACTGGCCTCATACTTGGCCAACCAATCTGCTCCAAGGATTACATCATAATCCTTCATATCCATGCAAACTAAGTCGGCTGGAAAGTTCGTTCATCAATAATAACCTTACTAGAAGGGTAGTAATATTGAATAGCCGCTCCAGAACCAATAGGAGTTGATATAGCTAATGGAGTATTCATCATAATAGGTTCCACAGATAATGACTTCGCAAATCTCCGAGAAATAAAAGAATGCGTTGCACCAGTGTCAAAGAGAACAAATGCAGGCTTGTCAATTATAGTAAGAGTACCTTCGACGAGTCCGCCATCATCAGAAATCCCAGTTTCATCTGCATGCAAAGCTTGAAGCCTTCCTTGCGGCTTCTTGATAACTTGAGGTTTTGCCGGTGTAGCCTGTTCCGACAGAAGAGGGCAGTCGGGGATACGGTGCTCCCTACTCCCACATCGTAAACACGCGCCTAGCTTGCGCCAGCATTCCTCCATCTTGTGACCTGGACGATCACAATACCTGCACTTGCCCTTGAATGGAACAATAGGGCCGGGTTTCATCTCTTCATTTCTCGGCATCTTATCTTTCCACGTTCCCGATCCGATCCATGAACTAGACCCACTCATGGGCCTCTTCTTGCTAGTGCCAAGTCCGGGTTTAGAGTTGGTTGTTCCTTCTCATGCCATTCCCACGGATCCTCTCCGTCATCTCTAGGGTATCTTCTAGAACTTGTGCCTTTCTCACCATCTCAGAATAAGTAGGGATCTCCATCGGCGCCAGTTGATTGATGTAGTGAAGCTTCAACCCGTTGAGAAATCGCTTAGCTTTCATCTTTTCGGTGGAGATAAGGTGAGTAGCATAGCGCGAAAGCCGAGAGAACTGTGCTTCATATTCGGCCACCGATAAGCTTCGCTGCTTTAGAGCCGTGAACTCCGCCGCCTTCTTCTCTTGTATACGATCAGAAAAATATTTGTCGTTGAAGAATTCCTCGAACTCTTCCCATGTGACTTGTTGATCGCCTAGAGTTGCCTTGACGGAATCCCACCAAGTACGCGCATCCCGCTCCAATTGGAAGGTAGAAAGAAGGACACGCTCTTGGTCGGTGCATTGCATGACTTCAAAAATTCTCCCCATTTCATTGAGCAAATTCTCGGCCTCGTCGGGGTTAGTCGAACCAGCAAATCTTGGCGGGTTCATTCCTCGAAAGTTCCGGTATAAGTCACCGGTGCCATGACCCGCTGCTCCAGCTTGAGCTACCTGATGTAACGCCTGAGCCAGGCCTTGAACCGTGCGCTGCAGGTTCCTCCATTCAGCACGTTCGGCTGCCATTTCAATTACCTACAAGTAGAGTAAATCATTTAGGGTTATTAAGATAGATAATACAACAATCGAGGTATTGTTCAACCCAAGTTTCTACCCAATCTCACCAGGTCAGTTTCTAGACTTTAACAAGGTTAGGGGTCTAATGCACCTAGTCTTGACCAAAACTCAGTACCTGGCAGAGATAACCGATCCGAAGACCACTCACGCAAGTGTGCGACCTTCCCGATAGGCGTAGCCTAACGTTCGGACAACACCTTTTGATATATCGGTTATTGGGATGCAAGGCAAAACCTATGACTTAGAAAAACCTAGGAATGTGAAACCTAGGGCTCTGATACCAACTAAACTGTCACGCCCCGAACAAGGCAGAAATATCGGGACGTACAGTTAGAGGCGAGCTAGCTGAAATAAAGTTGAATTACTAAACTAGATGATTAACACAAGGCAATGGAAAAGAACAAATTTATTAAACATGGAAAATCCCAATCTATTACAACATTCATCAAACTACTAAGACACTCTCAAACATAACTTCTGATGAAATCTAGTACAACTAGTACAACCCAAAACATAACTAGAAGCAATAACAAGACGACTCCATCTATTAACTGGTACACTCAGGTGTAATCACTCTTGTCCCTCCCCATCGGTGTGGGTGTCGTCACCTGTATAGCCTGGAAAGGGGGAAACAACGGGGTGTGAGCTAACGCTCAGTAGGAGATAATAGATAGATATAAGTGGTTAACAGTTTAATTACATTTTCAAAATATCATGCTACAACGGATAATGCAATAAAAGGATAATGATGATATAGTAAAATAAAGTTTAAAGATCTTGCAAGGTCAAGAAATATAAATGAACAGAATGGTAATACTTAAAAGGAATAACAAGGACAAGAATTTACTACAGGAGATAACGATAAAGAGTTGGCCATATCAAGACGATTCAAGTCATGTCAAGCACGTATGTAATTTCATTTTCACATCCAAGTAACAACAAGTAGAGTATAGAACAGTGACGAGTGGAAAGTAAAAAGTAGTAGGGAGTAGTAGAGAGTAGTGGACAGTCCTAGATTTAACACATGTCATAGTACTGGTGTCAAATGCCACACCTAGTCATTCACCTCCCCGGGGGTACACGTAGTGTTCGGGCGCTCCTCCCAGGACTAGACCGAGTCCTTAATTGTTTGCCAGGCATTGATTTCTTTGGATCAAAGATCCCACGAATCTAGACTTCCACAATTTATGGCCAGAATTCCAAGGTTTAAGCTATGTAGCAATAACAATTTCAAGTAGGAAGAAGATTCATTTCAGAATTTCAAGGTAAGCACAATCATCAAGAAGATCGATAACCAAATCACAATAAGAGTTACATATATAACTTTGCTGGAATAGATTACCACTTAATCAATGGATTTCTAAACAGGGATATTAAACATGTGAATTAATGGTAATCCCGCCGGATCAAGTTTTCTGGAGGTAACATGCTATTTAACGCCTTAGCGACTACTTGAAGTTGGGAAAGTAATCGTGCTATGTTACTGTAGTACAGCAGCTAACTAGCAAGTTGAATCAACATATTTAATCCTAATTTCAAGCCAAATTAATAAGAATTAGGTTATATATTAAGTTAAAATTCCAAAAGAAATGATTCAAGATGATAAGCTAATGAACGTGATCGCGTAAGTCGCGTAGGCAAGAATAACAAGCAATTAACAGAAATTTAGTTGCATAATTAGCCAATAATTATATGAGTTTCTATTTTACTAATTACCACTAATGACATGAAAATGAATGCATTAGAACCATTACTAAGTCATTTACTGGGTAGATAAACGGTTCTGGGTGGACCGCATATCTATCGGCTGAAACGGGGCTGAACGGGGTGCTGGGAGTTGGGCGGCTCCCTGAGGGCCGCCCATGGTCTTGGGCGGTCTGGTCTGGACCGCCCATGTGCTTGGGCGGTCTGGGCAGGGCCGCCCATCCCAGGGATGTGCGGCCAGGGCAGGGCCGCCCATCCAGATGTGCGGCCAGGAGAAGGGCCGCACAAGTTATGTGGTCCAGAATGGACCGTTTATCCTGCTGGGGTGGATATGTGGTCAGTTTCTGACCGTCCAACTAGTTGTGTGGTCAGTCTGGAACCGTTTAACTCCTGACTAAGTCAGGGTCGGGTGTGGGCTGGAGTTGGACGGTCTATCGTAAGACCGCCCATCCCCGGGTGTCTCCGGTCGTCCCTTCCGTGGCCGGTGAACGCCGGGAAGATGGGGGCTTGCTAGGGTTACACAAAAATGCTAATAACTAAGGCAATTGGACTCCAATTAAGGGGCTTTTGGTATCAATGGAAAGCTAACAGGAAATACTATCTAACAGAAGTGTCAATTACATGATTACTTGCTGTAATTAGGATTTATAACTACTGGAACACCGAAAGCCTAGTTTTGGACAGGTAGTGACTAAAACTCAAAATTCTCCTACTATACTTAATAAAATTTAGAGATCTATATATCAACGGAAAGCTGACAGGATAAGGATTCCAACCATATAAGATATACCATATGAATATTTCATTTGGTCACTCAAAATCGTGAGATAAGTCAAGTTAATGTTGCTGGAACATCGACAGGACACTCTTATGAAAACTCAGGAATTCTATGAGCATGATCAATAATAATTAGGGCTTCCAACGTCAAAATGAAGCTAACATGATGCAGATTTCATTGATATATGGCAATTAGGTTGGGTCCATTATCACCTACCTGAATTGAAGATTGAAGATCGAAGCTAGAATTAAACCCGATCCAGAAATACCCTCCAAAGATGCCTCTAAATCTCCCTGAATACCCTATAAAAATTGGGACTTTTACTATCATTGGAAATATCTCGTCGAGCTGATCAAGATACTATATTCACAAGTCTCATTTGGTTAAGGGTACCTACCTTAATCGACGGATTAAAGGGCTGGAGATGAAGAACAACGAACTACCAACACCCTCCACCAAAACGACGAATACTCCCAGATCTGGACTCCTCGTCGGCTGACCCAGCTACCAAATGAAACTAGAGTCGAAGAGCTACATTTCTATAGGTCATGGAGCTTCTGGAGCCTTCGGAGTTGGGAGTATTTGGCGCTGCAAGTTACGTGTTAGAAACGGCGCCGGAATCCTTGACTCGACCAAAACTATGTCGGCAGCACGTTTTAGGGCTAGGTTTACCTCAAATTGATTGAGGGTAAATGTTCCTTACATCGTGGCATTCCATTTGCCCTTGATTTCAGATCATTTGGTTGAGTATTAAGGTCGAATTTCACGTTTTATGTTTCGGTTAGGTAAAGGTTAGGTAAATGTCAATTTCGGGATTAATCCTCTAATTAGACAAGGTTACGTAATTAATTTGGGTCAAGTCCAGAAGACAAAATTGCTATAAAAATGATCTTTTACCCAATTACTATTTTTACAGATTTTTCTAAGGTAGTCGAATTTTATAGGTTCTATTTTCTAATGAATTAAATATTAATATTTCAAAATTCAAACATTAATTCATTTTAATTCAATTTTTAATTAATAAAATCTCAATAAAACTTAATAAATAATCGGGGTATTACAGTGCATACTTGCTGAGTTGACGCTGCAGCCCAATGAGTTGACGCTGCAACGTATACACTTTACGTTCAACTGATGATGTGTAGACTTGAAGTTAGACAAACCAGACAATCAGTGTTCTGATGAGTCGACGCATCAGCAAGAGTGGGTCGACCCACTACTGTTCATACTAACTAAGCAGAGTGTAGCAATGAATGCTTTATGCATCAGTTAACACGACTGAACATCAAAAATGTTAAACTAAACTGAGCAGCAAGATGACTGAACATTTGATAGACTGAATAACAGCATGATGACTCACACATCAGGATGACTCACAGTGATTAACTCACATCAAAAACCAATCATCAAAACCATCATTAAAATCAAAACCACATGGGCACAACAATCTCCCCCTTTTTGATGATGGCAACACTACACAGTGAGTCAGTCTGATGACTCAAACTATTCTCCCCCTTTGACTTCATCAAAAAGAAAATAGTTTGTGAAATTAAAGCATGTATAAAAATTCAGTCAATTTCTTCCCCTTGCAAGAACATGATTCTCCCCCTTTAAGAGTGTCAGCAAAAGCATGAGTTAGAGATGATCAAAAGGAACCTGCATGCACTGGTTGAATGATATTCTCCCTCTTAGGCAAACAATCTCCCCCTTTGGTATAATCAAAATAAACCATGGGAAGGGGTATGAATGTAGATGCAGATACCAGAAATATGAATGCAAGGGCACAATTCTTCTCCTTCTATGCAGCATGATGCATATGACAAGGAGGCTCCCCCTCAATAAATGGAACCTTATGAAATGAATGAGAAGGAGACCACATGGGCAAACAAGGAGAAGTTCAGGTCAATGAGCCAAGGACATGAGCAGAGGAGTTTCAATTAATAGATTTTTCAAGGATGCTCCAAACATAAGAAGTTCCGCCAGATTTTCAAAGAGATATCAATCTCATAAATCCAAAACATAAGTTTTCAAGGTCTTCCATTATAAGGGCTTATGAATGAGCTTTATTGAACAGCATGGTTTAAACATGATGTATGTAGAGTTTATCAATAAAATTCTATAATGATATCTAAAACCATGGTTTAATAAAAATGAACCAAGCCCTCATATTTATCTTGATAAAACTTCCTTTCTCTTACACAATCGAATTTATTGACTTCTTTCGGAATTACATGCATCAGTATTGAAATCAAGCAATTATGAAGTCATAAGATTTTATCTAGGGTTGTAGCAATTTGATTTTAGCATCAATATTAAGATATTTCAATTTGTTCAATAATTTTTCATGCTACAAATTTTACGAGCACTCTAGTTCAGTGCACACCTTGTAACTAGAGGATATACCTTGATTAGAGGCCAATATCCCTAAGCACTTAGTGTGACTAACTGTCATGATATATATGAACAGAGATAGCATTTACACATCATGACACACTGCAAATCATTTATTGATGAGTGAGTTATATTTCTCAGTGTGCATGCCATTGATCTGCCTGAATTTCAATTAATCTTACTCAGAGTTAACTATGGTACCTCATGACACAGTCCTTTGGACATGTGTTTCTCAGTGACCAAGGTCATTGCTCTGACAGAAAATACCCTTTAGACATTTTCAGAAAAATTCATTCGCTTCAAAACAATAACAATTTCATGTTCTTAACCAAATAAAGTCATGTATTCAATAATGTAGATTTCAGAAGATTTTACAAGACACATCATGAAATAGATGGTTAAGGTTTATTAAACATGCTTCAGATATTTTTAAGAGATTTTAAAGCCAAACTCATTGAATACATTAAACTTAAACCACATGAGTTATTTCAGTCATTCATAAAAACATATAATAGAAGATTTCTAGTTCAAGAATTTTCAGATTTATGATCGAGATAGTCCCATTGAAATCTTCATGAAAGACTGATGGAATTCTGAAGCCAAATGATACCAATTGATAGGAGAGATTTTTGAAGCTCAGTGTTTTCCGAATAAGATCAAGATTTGTCACTTAAAAGCAATGAGGAAAAGGTTATGCACACCAAACAAGATATCAGGAGGTCAGGCAAGTTTCAGGATTTCCAAGGATAACATGCAGTGAATTCTGACAGAGATGTATGCACTTGACCACCTGCATGCAATGCATTGACTCCCCCTGACACTATGCATTCAATTACCCTTTTTGGTATTTTTCAATGCAGTAAAATGTAATGCAATTAGCTACATGCATGCAAAGACTCAACACTGAATGCTATGCAAGTGTTGTGCCCTTGTGGTTTTGATGATGGTTTTGATGATTGGTTGTTGAGGTTTTGATGATGGTTTTGATGATTGGTTGTTGATGTGAGTTAATCAAATGTTCAGTCATCTTGCTGCTCAGTTTAGTTTAATATATTTTGATGTTCAGTCATGTTAACTGATGCATAAAGCAAAGCATTCATTGCTACACTCTGTCTGCACAGTTGTCACTGCAGTGCGTCAACTCAGTGTGCCGATGCATCGACCCCTTGGTCATATTTGTATCTGTCCATACAGTAGTGCGTCAACTCCTTGAGCTGATGTGTCGACGCTTCAGTTCAGTTTCTTCATTTGATGAAGTCTATACATCATCAGTTGATCATCAAGAATATATGTTGCAGCGTCAACTCATTGGGCTGCAGCGTCAACTCAGCAAGTATGCACATCAGTCTTCACATGCTAAGTCTGTATAGCCTACGTCTCATGCAGCGTCAACGCTGTGAGCATTCTCAAGACACTAGCGTCAACGCTATAAGTGTGTACATCGCTTTCACGTCACCAAGTCCATACATTTATCCTCCTTCAAAGTCTGTACAGCCGCTGGTCTAGCTTCATGAAGTCTGTACATCAGACTGTTACAGGAAGTCTGTACATTGTCCGTCTTCCTTAGCGTCTTGATAGTTGATGTCTATACATTGGCCTCCATGCTCCTAAGCCTACACATCGACTGTTCATGCAAAGTCTAGACATTTGATCAAGTTTGTACATTGGTCTTGGCATATGCATTCATAAAGTATATACACTCTTCGGTTGACTTCAACTGAAGTCTGTACATCGGCATGCATTACATCAAGTGTGTACATTGCATAGCATGTTGCGTCTAAGTCTATACATCACTGTAGCATGCACTTCATGAAGCCTATACATTCTCAGTCTTTGCACACGTTCAACCTGAAGTCTGTATAGCCTTGGCAAATGGTCCTAAGTCTATAAATGGGGAGCCTTTTACCTACGTTCAGTTCTGAAGTTTGTACATCCTTCAATGAACTTTGAGGTCTATACACTGATTCACTGTTCATCGCCTTTGGGCATCAAAGTCTGTACATCGCCTTCAGACTTTCAAGTCTATACACTCCATGATCTTCCAAGTTTGTACATCCAAAGTGTATCTTCAAAGTCTGAACATTGTCTCACTCCGTCAAAGTCCATACATTTGTTTTCTCTTCAAGTCTGGACATTGGCTTCATATCATAAAGTCTATACATTGGGCCTAACATTCCAACTCTACACTGAACCTTCGTTCATCAAAGCCTCAAGTCTGTACAGCGTGAAGTCTACACTTTGGCTTCACGTTTTCAATGTCTGTACAGTGGCTTCGCATATGCAAGTCTGTACAGCCTCTGCGTTTCAAAGTCCATTTGTTGCACTCTCAAGTCTGTACATTGCCTTCAAGGCATCAAGTCTATACAGTGGACTGTGCTTCATGCATTGGACAAGTCTGTACATCGACCTGTTCACTCGTTTGAGCAAGTCTATACATTGCGTTGCCTTACCTACGTTCAAGACCACCAAGTCTGTACATTGGGTAAAGTCTACACATCACCTCGGTCACTTGCTTCAAATTCTATACAATGTGAACATTCATGTCTGTACAGACTTCACCTCATCTCAAGTCGAGTCTAACTGTGTTGTCTCCATGTCGTTCTTAGTTCGAGTCGTTTCTTTGTTATGTCGTGTTGTTTTTGTTTTCATGTCTTCGTGTTGCTTTTGTATTCGTGTCTTCGTGTTATTCTTATGTTTATATCCTCGTGATTGTATATTTCTATCTTCGTCCAGGTTTCCTCTGACCGCGTGTCTTACTACCATTTTAGTTCCATGCTATTTCCTTTTTACCTCGTGCTGTTCTCTTTCTACTTCGTGTCGTTCTCTTCGTAGTGTTTGTTTTGTTACAGTGATACTTCGTGTCGTTCTCTTTTTACCTCGTGCTGTTTGCATCTGACCTCGTGTCATTCGCTCCTTGTCTCGTATTGTAATAATCTTGTGTATCTCGTGTCGTTCTCAGTAAAGTGCATCTCGTATTGCTATCACATACCTCATGCAGTTTTAGTTCTTGTGGCCCTCAGTGTTAATGGTTTTTATCTCCTTGCAGGTCCGAGGAAGAACATTCACCGGTGTCTGGGCTGCACGTGATCCGATACTAAAGGAACCAATGCTATAAGGGCACGTGGCAAGAAGGTTCTGGATGAAGCGTGGGAGGCACACGCATTCTGCACCTTACCCACCTGCTGCTGCTGCTATATAAGGAAGCCTTCGTCCACAGATGAAGGTTGATCGAAAGTAAAAAGCAAAAACGGAGAAGTGAAGAGAGTTCGATCCAGAAGAAAAGAAAGAGAAGAAGAGTAGAAGGAAAAGAAGAGAAAGAGAGAGTTAGAGAGTTAGAGAGCTCGTAAGGGTGAAGAGAAAGAGAAAGTGAGAGAGAAGAGAAGAGGAAGAGAAGCTTACCTGAAGATCTGTCTACTGGACCGTGGATCAGATCCAGGCCAGTCAGCTCCGTTGAGAGCCACATTGTGCATTTCACTTTACAGCGTTTTGTTTGCTGAAGTTATTTTTCATTTCGTGTTTCTATTTTTTCTTCTTATTTGGTTTTCCTTGTTCTTTCGATTCTCAGTAGTGAGGTCGGGTTCCTCCTGTGGATCAGGAGAAGGGAGATCTGATCTCCGGTTGCAAGTAGCTGGGAGCTACTTGTGGGTTCCCTCTGGTCAGAGGAAGGGAGACTTGTCTCTGGTTCTGGGCTTGTGGTTGCAAGTCCAGTGGTCCCTCCTAGTCTGGAGGAAGAGAGGTCTTCGACCTCTGGTTTCCAAGTGGCTGGGAGTCACTTGGGTGTCCCTCCGATTGGGAGGAAGAGGGGAGGCTGTTCCCCTGGTCAAGCTGTGTGGCAGCAACTGTTTGCAGACTAAGTCTGCGTTCTAGCTTGAGCTAGTGGAAGCCTCACTCCGGTTGGGAGTGAGGGGTGGATGTAGGTCTGTGGACCGAACCACCTAAAAATCTATTGTGCAGTGGTTTGATTGTTTGCTTTGCTTCCGCTAGATGCTTGAATAGGCACGCTCCAAGTGTTTGTATTTGAGTTGAATCGAATTGGTTCTATTCTGTGTCTATCTCTAGCATCCAAGTTTTTATTTGGCCATTATACATAGAAGGATACATTCACCCCCCTCTGTATCCAGGCCTAGCACCCTAACAGTTGGTATCAGAGCGGTGTCTGCATACAAGGTCCAACGACCTGCAGATTCGATCTCTAGTTTTCGGTGCTAATTTGTTTTTAGTGCATCAATATTCCTATTGCATTAAACTGTTGTGCTGTCATGGCTCATCCTCCACTATTCAGTGGTTCAAATATTAAATTCTGGCTATATCGTATGCACAAGCATGTTAACTCTATTAATCCACATTTGTGGAAGGTTATCTCTCACAGTCCACATGAACATCCTAAGGATAAGTCCAAGTGGACTCATGTTCACAAGTTGAAAAATGATGATAATGTGAGAGCTCTAAATTTAATGAAGGCTGCAATCGGTTCTGATGATTTTTCCTCTTTCTCAGATTGTAGCACTGCAAAGGGAATGTTTGATAGAGTGACTACAACACACATGGAACAGAAGAAGAACGTGTCAGGGCAAGAAGGAGTGATCAATCAGATGAGTCCTCACCCCAGGTAATCTCTGAGACCGAGGACATTAGCCATGATGAGTAAGTTGCCATGCATGAGCATCTTCTAGATAAATATGAAAGAGTCAAATCAGGAAAGAGAAAATTAAGAAAAGAGAAAAATGCTGAAGTCACATGTCTAAAGGCTGAAAATGAAAATCTAAAATCTAAATTGAAGGAATTGATTGAAGAATTACATTCTGATGATAATGTACAGGAAAACTTAATCACTTCCTTGAAAGAAGAAAATGATTCTCTGCTAACTCAGAAGAAGGAAACTGATAAATTAAAAGATAAGCTGATTGAAGAAAACATCCACCTGAAGGAGCAAAATAAGAAGCTAATGGTCCATAACACCGCTTTATCTGAAAGATGGCTAACGGTTGAAAGAGAAAAATCAGTTTTGAAAGAAAAAGAAGTGAACATTGAATTGAAGCTAACTCAGGAGAATGAGATCCTGAAAAGTCTGAATGATGGGTTACAAAATCAGGTTATCTCGTGTGAAGACCACATTATGGCCTTGCAAATTGAAATTAAAAACCTAAACAACTCTCTGTCAAAATTTGCCAAAGGTAAAGAAAAAATGAAAGATTCTTTGAATGTGGAAGTCACCAAACTGAATGAAGAGAAAAGGTGCAATTCTCAAGTTAAGCAAGCTGTAAGGAACAAACTATACGCAACATTTGTGAGTAGCTCAAACTTAGCTAGTACTTCTGCACCTTCTTCAAAAAAGTCAGATGATCAGAAGATTCAAAAACAGAAAGAAAATGTGAAAATGAGAACACTGAAGAAGAATAGTAAATTTCATGCAAACAAGCCTAAGGCTAGAAAATTTCCAACTATCCACGGAAGGAATGTTGAATGCTTCTATTGTGGAAGTTCTGGCCATGTACTTGATGATTGCCTTGTCATGAAGAATGATAATGATAGATTTCATGTTAGGACTTCTTATGCTAAGAAATCCTATTCGGCTTAAAACATGAAATCCAAATACTTTTACTGTCATGAAATGGGTCATCTCATGCATGAATGCAAATCATTGGAGTTAGATGACCTTGCTGCTATTAATTCACAGAAAAGTCATGCTAAAACTCATGTCCTTTGGGAAAAGAAAATTCATTGTTATAATTGTGGTAAACTGGGACATGTTGCTGTTCAGTGCTGGTCAGCTGAAGGCAAGAAAAAATTCTATTCTCATGTTAATCATGTTCACCAGAATGATTATGGGAGGGATAAATCTATTTTTAAGGAAAAGATTCCTGCATGTTATAACTGTGGGAAGCCAGGTCACAGGGCTGCAACCTGTTGGCTGGCAGGATATCAAAACCAAACTGGTTTTGGTAAACATAATTTTTATCCTGTTAACAGAAAATCTCATGTATGTGCACATGGAACTCATGCTAACAAGAATGTGCATAAATTAGATCTAAAAACTGCTGCTCCTTGCTATCAAGTTAAAAATGTGCTGAGAAAACCTGCTAGGAGTGATAATGTCATGTCAGGACCCAAGACTTCTTGGGTACCTGTTTGTGCAAAATAAACCTTATTTTGCAGGTGTGCCTTGGAATGGAATAAAAAGGGGTATTAATCCAAGGCACTCAAGAATGAAAACCCCTTCTGAACTTTTCAGGTAAACTTCCTGCTCTTCTTGTTTTTAGTTTTAATGCATAGCAAGTTAAATCTATTTTTACATTTTCATTCATCATTTGCCATGTGCATTACTTTCTGATCATGCATGTGCTGAGAGTTCTGTGCAAATATCAGATTAAGAAGGGTTGTCTGTATCTGATGCATACATAGGCTAATTTCAATTGCTTGATAATTGTGTTATGCATAGACTCTGAAAAAAAATTGCATTTCAAATTTTCTGAAAAATCTGAACTGCATATGAGTGTGACTTGAAACTTGTGTGTTGCAATAGCTCACTGAAATTCTGAACTGCATATAGGACTGCATGTTGAATAATTATGCATGACCTCAATGGTATATAAATGGTAAGGTACCAAAAGGCAGGGAGGTCTGTCTGGAGGTTCTTACTATGTGTGAGGTGGTCTTTTAGACCAAGTGCTCCGCCTAGTACCATGGGTCACTTTGCTGATAGGACAGTCTGATTGTGCACAAGTCACAATATCATTTGGAATCATATGTTCAATTTTCAGTGCAAACATTGCATGTTTTCAGGGGGAGTTAGTTGCATATCCTTGCATAGCATTCAATGTTAAGACTTTGCATGTCCCTGCATACATATAGTGCATTGCATCTCCCTATATTGAAAATGCCAAAAAGAGAGTTTGAATGCATATTGTAAGGGGGAGTCATTGCATTGCATATAGGTTGTCAAATGCATACATGTGTCAGAACTCATTGCATATTCCCTCTTACTGATTTTGTTGACAAACCTTAATCATATTCTGAAAACTTTGAGCTTCACAATCTCTCTTAACAATTGATATTCCTTCGATCAATTGGTATAATTCGGGTTCAGAATTCAATCAGTCCTTCATGAAGACTTCAATGGGCTATCTCGATCATAAATCTGAAAAATTTTGAACTAGAAATCTTCTATGATACAGTTTTATGAATGTCTGAAATAACTCATGTGGTTTAAGTTTAATGTTCATGGAGTTTGACTTTAAAATCTCTTAAAAATATCTGAAGCATGTTTAATAAACCTTAACCATTTGTTTCATGCTGTGTCTTGTGAAAAACTTCTGAAATCTGCACTTTTGAATACATGACTTTATTTGGTTAAGTACATGATATTGTTATTGCTTTGAAGCAAATGAAATTGTCTGAAATGTCTAAAGGGTAAATAGTTGTCAGAGCAATGATTTTGGTCACTGAGAAACCATGTCCAAAGGACTGTGTCATGAGGTGCCTTAGTTAACTCTGTAAAATAAAATTCATTGAAAATTAGGCAGAGCAATGGCATGCACACTGAGAAATACAACTCACTCATCCAGAAATGATTTCGAGTGTGTCATGATGTGTAAATGCTAACTCTGTTCATACAAAGCATGACTGTTAGTCACACTAAGTGCTTAGGGATATTGGCCTCTGATCAAGGTATATCCTCTAGTTACAAGGTGTGAACTGAACTAGAGTGCTCGTAAAATTGTAGCAAGAAAATTGTTGAACAAATTGAAATACCTGAATATTGATGCTAAAATCAAATTGCTACAACCCTAGACAAATTCATATGACTTCATAATTGCTTGATTTCAATACAGATGCATGTAATTCTGAAAGAAGTCAATAATTTTGATTGTGTAAGAGAAAGGGAGATTTATCAAGATAAATATGAGGGCTTGGTTCATTTTTATTAAACCATAGTTTTCGATATCAATACAAAATTTTATTGATAAACTCTACATACATCATGTTTAAACCATGCAGTTCAATAAAGCTCATTCATAAGCCCTTATAATGGAAGACTTTGAAAACTTATGTTTTAGATTTATGAGATTGATATCTCTCTGAAAATCTGACTGAATTTTCTGAGATTGAAGCTTCCTTAAAAATCTGGCTGAATTTCTTCTGCTCATGTTATTGGTTCATTGACCTGAACTTCTCCTTATTTGCCCCTGTGGATTCCACTTATTCAGGGGGAGCATTCCTTGTCATAATGAATCATGTTCATATCATTTGTGACCTTGCATTCATATACTCAGGGGGAAGTATTGTATTTCTTGCTGCATCTACATCTACCATGGTTTATTTTGATTATACCAAAGGGGGAGATTGTTTGCCAAAGAGGGAGAAATTGACTGAACTTTTATACATGCCTTAATTTCTCAAATTCTTTTCTTTTTGATGAAGTCAAAGGGAGAGAATAATTTGAGTCTTCAGAATGCCTCACATCATCAGAATGACTTAATGTATTGAAAGTGTTGCCATCATCAAAAAGGGGGAGATTGTTGTGCCCTTGTGATTTTGATGATGGTTTTGATGATTGGTTGTTGAGGTTTTGATGATTGGTTGTTGATGTGAGTTAATCAAATGTTCAGTCATCTTGCTGCTCAGTTTAGTTTAATATATTTTGATGTTCAGTCATGTTAACTGATGCATAAAGCAAAGCATTCATTGCTACACTCTGTCTGCACAGTTGTCACTACAGTGCGTCAACTCAGTGTGTCGATGCGTCGACCCCTTGGTCATATTTGTATCTATCCATACAGTAGTGCGTCAACTCCTTGAGCTGATGTGTCGACGCTTCAGTTCAGTTTCTTCATTTGATGAAGTCTATACATCATCAGTTGATCATCAAGAATATACGTTGCAGCGTCAACTCATTGGGCTGCAGCGTCAACTCAGCAAGTATGCACATCAGTCTTCACATGCTAAGTCTGTATAGCCTACGTCTCATGCAGCGTCAACGCTGTGAGCATTCTCAAGACACTAGCGTCAACGCTATAAGTGTGTACATCGCTTTCACGTCACCAAGTCCATACATTTATCCTCCTTCAAAGTCTGTACAGCCGCTGGTCTAGCTTCATGAAGTCTGTACATCAGACTGTTACAGGAAGTCTGTACATTGTCCGTCTTCCTTAGCGTCTTGATAGTTGATGTCTATACATTGGCCTCCATGCTCCTAAGCCTACACATCGACTATTCATGCAAAGTCTAGACATTCGATCAAGTTTGTACATTGGTCTTGGCATGTGCATTCATAAAGTAAATACACTCTTCGGTTGACTTCAACTGAAGTCTGTACATCGGCATGCATTACATCAAGTGTGTACATTGCATAGCATGTTGCGTCTAAGTCTATACATCACTGTAGCATGCACTTCATGAAGCCTATACATTCTCAGTCTTTGCACACGTTCAGCCTGAAGTCTGTACAGCCTTGGCAAATGGTCCTAAGTCTATACATTGGGAGCCTTTTACCTACGTTCAGTTCTGAAGTTTGTACATCCTTCAATGAACTTTGAAGTCTATACACTGATTCACTGTTCATCGCCTTTGGGCATCAAAGTCTGTACATCGCCTTCAGACTTTCAAGTCTATACACTCCATGATCTTCCAAGTTTGTACATCCACAGTGTATCTTCAAAGTCTGAACATTGTCTCACTCCGTCAAAGTCCATACATTTGTTTTCTCTTCAAGTCTGGACATTGGCTTCATATCATAAAGTCTATACATTGGGCCTAACATTCCAACTCTACACTGAACCTTCGTTCATCAAAGCCTCAAGTCTGTACAGCGTGAAGTCTACACTTTGGCTTCACGTTTTCAATGTCTGTACAGTGGCTTCGCATATGCAAGTCTGTACAGCCTCTGCGTTTCAAAGTCCATTTGTTGCACTCTCAAGTCTGTACATTGCCTTCAAGGCATCAAGTCTATACAGTGGACTGTGCTTCATGCATTGGACAAGTCTGTACATCGACCTGTTCACTCGTTTGAGCAAGTCTATACATTGCGTTGCCTTACCTACGTTCAAGACCACCAAGTCTATACATTGGGTAAAGTCTACACATCGCCTCAGTCACTTGCTTCAAATTCTATACAATGTGAACATTCATGTCTGTACAGACTTCACCTCATCTCAAGTCGAGTCTAACTGTGTTGTCTCCATGTCGTTCTTAGTTCGAGTCATTTCTTTGTTATGTCGTGTTGTTTTTGTTTTCATGTCTTCATGTTGCTTTTGTATTCGTGTCTTCGTGTTATTCTTATGTTTATGTCCTCGTGATTGTTTATTTCTATCTTCGTCCAGGTTTCCTCTGACCGCGTGTCTTACTATCTTTTTAGTTCCGTGCTATTTCCTTTTTACCTCGTGCTGTTGTCTTTCTACTTCGTGTCATTCTCTTCGTAGTGTTTGTTTTGTTACAGTGATACTTCGTGTCGTTCTCTTTTTACCTCGTGCTGTTTGCATCTGACCTCGTGTCATTCTCTCCTTGTCTCGTACTGTAATAATCTTGTGTATCTCGTGTCATTCTCAGTAAAGTGCATCTCGTATTACTATCACATACCTCATGCAGTTTTAGTTCTTGTGGCCCTCAGTGTTAATGGTTTTTATCTCCTTGCAGGTTCGAGGAAGAACATTCACCGGTGTCTGGGCTGCACGTGATCCGATACTAAAGGAACCAATGCTATAAGGGCACGTGGCAAGAAGGTTCTAGATGAAGCGTGGGAGGCACACGCATTCTGCACCTTACCCACCTGCTGCTGCTGCTATATAAGGCAGCCTTCGTCCACAGATGAAGGTTGATCGAAAGTAAAAAGCAAAAACGGAGAAGTGAAGAGAGTTCGATCCAGAAGAAAAGAAAGAGAAGAAGAGCAGAAGGAAAAGAAGAGAAAGAGAGAGTTAGAGAGTTAGAGAGCTCGTAAGGGTGAAGAGATAGAGAAAGTGAGAGAGAAGAGAAGAGGAAGAGAAGCTTACCTGAAGATCTGTCTACTGGACCGTGGATCAGATCCAGGCCATTCAGCTCCGTTGAGAGCCACATTGTGCATTTCGCTTTACAGCGTTCTGTTTGCTGAAGTTATTTTTCATTTCGTGTTTCTGTTTTTTCTTCTTATTTGGTTTTCCTTGTTCTTTCGATTCTCAGTAGTGAGGTCGGGTTCCTCCTGTGGATCAGGAGAAGGGAGATCTGATCTCCGGTTGCAAGTAGCTGGGAGCTACTTGTGGGTTCCCTCTGGTCAGAGGAAGGGAGACTTGTCTCCGATTCTGGGCTTATGGTTGCAAGTCCAGTGGTCCCTCCTGGTCTGGAGGAAGAGATGTCTTCGACCTCTAGTTTCCAAGTGGCTGGGAGTCACTTGGGTGTCCCTCCGGTTGGGAGGAAGAGGAGAGGCTGTTCCCCTGGTCAAGCAGTGTGGCAGCAACTGTTTGCAGACTAAGTCTGCGTTCTAGCTTGAGCTAGTGGAAGCCTCACTCCGGTTGGGAGTGAGGGGTGGATGTAGGTCTGTGGACCGAACCACCTAAAAATCTATTGTGCAGTGGTTTGATTGTTTGCTTTGCTTCCGCTAGATGCTTGAATAGGCACGCTCCAAGTGTTTGTATTTGAGTTGAATCGAATTGGTTCTATTCTGTGTCTATCTCTAGCATCCAAGTTTTTATTTGGCCATTATACATAGAAGGATACATTCACCCCGCTCTGTATCCAGGCCTAGCACCCTAACAGCAAGGTCATGCAATTAACTCCCCCTGAAAACATACAATGTTTGTCATGAGACACTGATGAGGTCATGCATGATAATTCAACATGCAATCCTATATGCAATTCAGAATGTTCAGTGAGCTATTGCAACACATAAATTTCAAACAATATTCACATTCAGTTCAGATTTTCAGAAATTTCAGAGTGCATGATTAGAACATAATGCAACTGGCAGATGATGAATGAATATGCAAGAACAGATTTAATATGCATGCACTAGATGAAACTAAGAACAGGATATGCAAGAATACATCAAACCAGATATGCAATGAGTTTTAAAATGGGAAATGCAGAGAGATTACCTGAAAAGTGTGAGAATGGGTTTTTCATACTTGAGTGCCTTGGATCATTACCCCTTTTATTTCAGTCCCAAGGCACACCTGCATAGCAATGTTATTTTGCACAAACAGGTACCCAAGAAGTCTTGGGTCCTGACATGACAGTATTACTCCTAGCAGGTTTTCTCAGCACATTTTTAACTTGAGGATCACTAAATTTCATCAGAGGATGACCATCCATCAAATGTCCATATTTGCCATAATGATGGCAAGAAGCAGCAGTTTTCAAATCTGATTTATGCACATTCTTGTTAGCATGAATTCTATGTGCATATGCATGAAATTTTTTGTTAACAGAATAAAAATTCTGTTTACCAAAACCAGTTTGGTTTTGATATCCTGCCAGCCAACAGATTGTAGCCCTGTGACCTGGCTTCCCACAACAAGAGCAATTCAGATTCTTTCTCCTAGGAACATGATTTCTAGGATGATATTTTTGTACAGTAGTAGCAGCAAAGTCATCTAACTCCATTGTCTTGCATTCATGCATGAGATGACCCATTTCATGATAGTAAAAGCATTTGGATATCCTATTTTACGCAGAATAGGATTTCTTAGCATAAGAGGTCCCAACATGAAATCTATCATTATCATTCTTCATGACAAGGCAATCATCAAGTACATGGCCAGAATTTCCACAATAGAAGCATTCAACATTCCTTCCGTGAATAATTGGAAATTTTCTAGCCTTAGACTTGTTTGCATGAAATTTACTATTCTTCTTCAGTGTTCTCATTTTCACATTTTCCTTTTATTTTTGAATCTTCTGATCATCAGACTGTTTTGAAGACGGTGCAGAAGTACTAGCTAAGTTTGAGCTACTCACAAATGTTGCGTATAGTTTGTTCCTTACAGCTTGCTTAACTTGAGAATTGCACCTTTTCTCTTCATTCAATTTGGTGACTTCCACATTCAAAGAATCTTCCATTTTTTCTTTACCTTTGGCAAATTTTGACATAGAGTTGTTTAGATTTTCAATTTCAATTTGCAAGGTCATAATGTGGTCTTCACACGAAATAACCTGATTTTGTAGCCCATCATTCAGACTTTTCAGGATCTCATTCTCCTGATTTAACTTCAATTCAATGTTCACTTCTTTTTCTTTCAAAGCTGATTTTTCTCTTTCTACCGTTAGCCATCTTTCAGAGAAAACAGTGTTAAGGACTATTAGCTTTTCATTTTGTTCCTTCACATGGATGTTTTCTTCAATCAGCATATCTTTTAATTTATCAATTTCCTTCTTCTGAGTCAGCAGAGAATCATTTTCTTCTTTCAAGGAAGTGATTAAGTTTTTCTGTGCATTATCATCAGAATGTAATTCTTCAATCAATTCCTTCAATTTAGATTTTAGATTTTCATTTTCAGCCTTTAGACTTGTGATTTCAGCATTTTTCTCTTTTCTTAATTTTCTCTTTTCTAATTTGACTCTTTCATATTTATCTAGAAGATGCTCATGCATGGCAGCTAACTCATCATGGCTAATATCCTCGGTCTCAGAAATTACCTGGGATGAGGACTCATCTGATTGATCACTCCTTCTTACCATGAGACATTCTTCTTCCTGTTCCACATGTGTTGCAGTCACTCTATCAAAAATTTCTTTTGCAGTGCTACAATCTGAGATAAAAGAAAAATCGTCAGAATCAATTGCAGCCTTCATTAGGTTAAGAGCTCTCACATTATCATCATTTTTCAACTTGTGAACATGAGTCCACTTGGACTTATCCTTAGGAAGTTCATGTGGACTGTCAGAGATAACCTTCCACAATTGTGGATTAATAGAGTTAACATGCTTGTGCATACGATATAGCCAGAATTTAATATTTGAACTACTGAATAGTGGAGGATGAGCCATGAGAACACAACAGTTAATGCAACAGGAATATTGATGCACTAAAAACAAATTAGCACTGAAGACTGCAAGATCAGAATCTGCAGGTCGCTGGACCTTGTATGCAGACACTGCTCTGATACCAAGTGTTGGGTTCGGTGCAGTATTCAGAGGGGGGGTGAATGAATATGACTTTTAAAAAACCTTTCGCCCAATTAAAATTTCGCTCACTAAAAAATGCTAGTTCGCAAACTAAACAAACTTGAAGGCTAAATGGCAGTTGTGGAACTAACCAAACACACAGTGAGATCACTGGAGTGCTAACAAGACAGATTTACTCAATCTAAAAACTAATAAACTCTTCTGCTCGACCAGAAGCCAAACACATGGAGCGCCCCTATGCAATCACCTAGCGGAAGCACAAATAGACAAGTCAAACCACAGTTCACAAGGGGTTTTTAGGTGGTTCGGTCCAGCAGACCTACATCCACCCCACACTCAACCCGAGTGTGGCTTACACTAGCTCACGCTAGAAACCGCAGACTCAGTCTGCAACAGGTGCTGCCACACAGCTTGACCAGGGGAACAACCTCCCCTCTTCCTCCCAACCGGAGGGACACCCCAAGTGACTCCCAGCCACTTGGAAACTAGAGACGCATAGTCTCTCTTCCTCCAAACTGGAGGGAACACACCAGTGACTCCCAGTCACCAACAAACCGAGGTCGAAGACCTCTCTTCCTCCAGACCAGGAGGGACACCTGGACTTGTAACCCACAAGCCCAGAACCGGAGATCAGATCTCCCTTCCTCCAAACCGGAGGGAACACACAAGTGACTTCCAGCCACTTACAAACTAGAGGTCGCAGACCTATCTTCCTCCAGACCAGGAGGGACCCGACCTCAATCCAGAGGATCGAAAGTACAAAGCTAACCAAATGAAAAAGGAAAAATAAGAAAGGAAAAATACACAGCGATCAGAAAGCTGTAAAGAAAGATAACACAGATGTGGCTCGCATGGAGCTGACTGGCTTGGATTTGATCCACGGTCCAGTAGACAGATCTTCAGGTAAGCTTCTCTTCCTCTTCTCTTCTCTCTCACTTTCTTTTTCTCTTTACCCTCACGAGCTCTCTAACTCTCTCTTTCTCTTCTTCTCCTTCTGCTCTTCTTCTCTTTCTTTTCTTCTTCTTTCGCAGGCTCTCTGTGTCTCTTCTCTTCTTCTTCTGTTTTCTACTGTAGCTCTTTTCTTTTTCTGCTCTTTCACTCTCTCGATCTCTGCTCCTCTATTTTCTTCGGCTTACACTTCTTCTATTTCTTCTTCTTCTCTTTTTCTTCCTCTTTTCTTTTTCCGGATCGAAGGGCTTTCTGCTCTCCAAGCTTCTTCTTCGATCAGTCTTCATCTGTTGGATGAAGGCTTCCTTTTATAAGCAGCAGCCAGCAGGAGGGCAGCACTGGGCGCGTGTGGCTTCCACATTTCCCGCCCAGAACTTGTGGCCACGTGTCAGTCTCTCAGCCAGCTTCAGCACACGTGTCACAATCCTGTCTGCCCTTCCAGCCTCGGATCACGTGCCGCCCAATCACTGGGGAATATTCTTCCTCGGACCACCTTCTTCTTTTTGTTTTTCTTCTTCTCCTGTAAAGAGATTAAAACCATTAATACTCAGGGTTCTATAAATATATATATATATACCTGAAATAAGTCGGTTGACACTCAAGCTAAAGCTGCACGAGGTGTGTAGGAACAACAAAAGGTGCACTATACTGAGACGACACGAGGTACATAAGATGACTACAGCACGAGATAAAGAGAGAACGACACGAGGTACCACAGTAACAAAGCTAACACTACAAAGAGAATGACACGAAGTCAGATGAGAACAGCCCGAGGTAAATAGAGAATGACACGAAGTAAAACGGTAGTAAAACACGCGATCAGAGGAAACCTGGACGAAGATAGAAAGAAGCAACACGAAGACATAAAAACAACACGAAGACACAAACACAGAAATAACATGAAGACTCAAACACAAAAATAACACGAAGACGTAAAAACAACACGAAGACACAAACACAGAAATAACATGAGGACATGTTGACACCTGAAATGTAACTGAGAATAAGATGAGACCAAAAAGAGGATTGAACCAGACATGAAGCTCTCAGGAATTCCTGCAAAGTCAGAATGGCAGAAGAGTCATCACTAAAGTTATCACCCAGCTGAGACCCTTCCCGGTCAAGCTGATGTCCGGTATTGTCATCGCTTAGACGGCAATACTGATGAAGAATTGCAGTCTACTGACTGATGAAAATCCCCAGTGATATTCTGATAAGACTGTGTCAACCCATCAACTAAGGGACCTCCACCTGTTCTGACAGATTCGAGGGACTGACAAATGAAAGGACAGGTTAGGCAGCTTTGACAGCTCAAACCTACTGATGAGGAAGGGTAAAATATTAAAAAAAACCTAAATGGGCTCACTAGTGTGACGCCGGGAGTTCCTCACCAGGGCCCAAAGCCCATGTGGGGCGGCACCGGGAAGCCCCATCCTTTGGCGCCGAGAGGCCTCTCGCTTTCGATTAGGGCGCGCTGGGAGCTCGTGGTCTGCGCGCCGAGGTGAGCATGCCGAGAGGGGAAGGGTTTGTGCTATAAAAAACCCTTTTCTCTCGAGAAAAGAGGGACGGACGGACGACAAAAAAAAGAGGGGAACAGAAGGGAAGATAGCCACAAAGAGAAGCCAGAGAAAGGAAGAGAGAAGTCCATACCCCGCTCCAGGAAACCGGCGGCTGCTGAGAGATCGTGGGAAGAAGAAGAAGGTCTGCTGAAGGGGGAGGGAGAGGAGTCAATGCTCCGCCCTCCCCTGTCTCTCTTGTATTTCTTCCCCCGATGCATACTGTTTTCGTCTGTGTTCTCTTTGAACATGCTATCTCCCATCTTTCTGCCGTTTTGAATGGGCTTCATTTCGCTATGTCATGTGTACTCCTCCTACCACGTTTATGTGGGATCTGTATTGATGCTAAAGGTTCCTTATTCGTTGTCATTCGAGGTGTACCTCTGTAGCCGATGATGTATAAGCAGTAGAACAGATTGAATGGATGGAAATTTGGGTTTCCCTCTTCTCACCCCTCTCTGATGACAGTGGTGGTCACCTTTCCGATTGCGAGTTTCGATCGATGAATGTGTGGTTCTGGGTGTTTTTCGTTAGCCCAGGTTCCTGTGGGTTTTAGGAAGCTGGTACAGAGCCCCAATCCTTGCCTCCATGGATTCTTGGGTTCTGTCCCTTCTCTCTTCCGTGACAACATCGATGATTTAAACGTTGCTAAGTCCATAGTCCTCTCGAGTTTCCCAAGCAATTGGGGCCATTACAGGGATCAGAGACAGTCATCTCTTGATCTCCTGGATGGCTGGCAATATAGACGGCATAAAGCCTGTTCCAGAGGGTTCTAATGCCTGTGACTTCAACCCTCAAAATCTCTTCTATTCATGTGACTCCTTGATGTTAATCTGGCAGCTTGACAGGGCCCTCAGTCCCTTCCTCGTTTGCATCCTAAAATCCCTTAGCCGTTATCTGAATCCCAGGAAAAGTCCCCAAAACAGAGCATCGTAGAACCCCCACGAACCTCCACGAGCCTTCCCGGCGCCAGAAAAGCTCTCGGCGCGGCCCGCGCCGGGAACCCCACGCCGAGAGCTGCCTCTTCCTTCTAAAGCCACGCCGAGAACCCATTCCCCCGCGCCGGGAACCCCATGCCGAGAGCTGCCTCTTCCTTCTAAAGCCATGCCGAGAGCCTCTCCTCCTCTGCCCCATCTTTGAGCACTCAGCCATACTAACTCGATGGATATCTACAAGTCACAGGGTACACCCCATGGAATAAATAAATGGGGAACCATCCCCAACATCACACCGTGCCAGGGCCCGGTGCCTTTCTCTTTCGGTTTTCATCCCGGCACTCCATGGATGATCACCTATTTCCCCTTGGGCATGTTCCGAGTCGAGGGGAGATGCTGCCAAAATCTAGTCCGATGTCATCAACCCCGATGAGTTGAGGGAGTGTCTCCGATACACTTCCCACCCGACTCCATCTTCGTGGGAAACGAACCCATTTGGAGCGACCGGTCAAGTGAAAGTGTCAAAAGGGGAATGGCCCAATGATTAACCGAATTCCGTCCTGCCACTGCGTGGATGGTCTTCTATCCCTACCCGGTACGGCTCAAAGTTAAAGGTTGTGCCGCCCGATTCAGTCCGCTGAACTAAATAAATCCGCCCTCCATTCACAAGCATGAAGCCTTTATTTCGCACATCAGTATTTTGACTACCTTCTGAGGCCTCCTATTTCGGCGTTTAATCAAGGGTTGTCCTTCTTAGGAAGGGTGTAATTAACGTCATAGCCTTTATGGTATGTCGGACTTTTGGTCCCGACTCGGACTTCACAATCGACTGACCAAGTCAAGTCGAGCGCACGATGAAATCGTCACACATGTGACTGGCACGCCTAATAAACCAAATAAAATAAATAAATAAATAAATAAATAAATAAATAACAATAAGATTAAAGGATGATTAAGAAAGAGGAAAAAATCCCCGCGTCCACAGGACACAACAAGTGACGGTCAACGAGACGCTGACTCTGTACAGACTTAAGCTAAAGCAAGACAGTCGATGTATAGACTTGATGCAGAAGCCTTCAAGTGATGTGTTGACTTTGACCAGATGAGACACTGCAAGAGACGGACCAATGTATAGACTTGACAGAGATCTCTGCAGCGAATGTATAGACTTAGAATCATGAAGGCAAATGTATAGACATCAACTCTGCACATCGAATGTATAGACTTCAAGTGTGAAGACCATTGTATAGACTTTGGATTCGAAGATCAATGTGCAGACTTTGGATTTCACTGTGGATGTACAGACTCTGAGGAAATGAAACGAGTCAGTGTACAAACTTCAAATTCCACCGACCAGTGTATGGACTTCAACAGTGAACAGCTGTACATACTTCATGTGAAAACCCAATGTACAGACTTTGAATTCGAAGACCAATGTGCAGACTTCAAGTTTAACTGTGGATGTACAGACTTCAGGTGTGAAGACCATTGTGCATACTTTGGAGAACAGTTCAATGTATTGACTTAGCGTTGTATAGACATGAAGATGAATGATCAGACAATGTATAGGCTTCACAGTTCAACAGCCATTGTATGGACTTTGAAACAGCAAATGAATAAGTATGTACACTGAGTAGAAGAGGCAGGCTGTATAGACTTGGAGTTTAACATGCATGAAAACCAGTGTACAGACTTGAATGAGTATAGAGTGTATAGACTTGAAGGCCTGAAGGCGATGTGCATACTTGCTGAGTTGACGCTGCAGCCCAATGAGTTGACGCTGCAACGTATACACTTTACGTTCAACTGATGATGTGTAGACTTGAAGTTAGACAAACCAGACAATCAGTGTTCTGATGAGTCGACGCATCAGCAAGAGTGGGTCGACCCACTACTGTTCATACTAACTAAGCAGAGTGTAGCAATGAATGCTTTATGCATCAGTTAACACGACTGAACATCAAAAATGTTAAACTAAACTGAGCAGCAAGATGACTGAACATTTGATAGACTGAATAACAGCATGATGACTCACACATCAGGATGACTCATAGTGATTAACTCACATCAAAAACCAATCATCAAAACCATCATTAAAACCAAAACCACATGGGCACAACAATGTCTCGTTAGTGATAGATGATTGTGCGTTCGGTTTTTGAGTAAGAGGAACAATTCCATTCAGAGTTGGAAGGTTCTCTCTGGTCTATTCACCTGGTTTGGTTGACTAGGAGCTCCCATCTGGAGTTTTAGTCTGTTTCTTTACTTTTCGTTACTGTTGATTTCCCTCATTGGTTGTGGATTGTGTCCCCTGATGAGGTTGCCTACTTTTTACCCTACTTTTATTTAGTTAGTTCCTCTAAATTGAGGTCATTTTAGTATGATCATTCCTTGTGTTTGGTTCGGAGTTTTCCTAAAGATTCCTATCGCTCGTTGGTGAGAAAATGGGTGTCTTTTACCTTAACGCCCACTTTTCTGTCTGCTCCGCTTCATCTCCATATTCCATCTTGCTTTCGCTTCACCTCCGCTCGCTCCCCCGCAAAGAGGACGTTAAGGAGGGACATCTGTTGACACTCGTCTTTTACCTATGAGTTGGGTCATTCCTCTTACCACCATTTGTTGATGTCTCAAGTTGTCCATTACTCATTGGGCTATTTTTAGGCACGGCTTTGGGCTTTTTTATGGGTATCTCCCTCCCTGGCTAGGTTTGCTCTTGGAATCGGGCTTAATGGGCTTTGATTTCGCTTGATTTTGGGGGTAAATGGGCTCGTTTATCCCATTTTATTAATTTCAAACGTCCAGGCTGTACGCAGTCTAGCGATGGGCCGTTCAGGGATTGGACGGTCTGTTTGGAACCGTTTAGAAGCTCAGAACGATTTATTGGATATTTATTTGATTTTTTTGAATTTCCACCGACAAGCCTTTACGCGGTCTGAGTTCAGCCGTTTACCGCCATTGAACGGCATGTCTTTAGACCGTCCAATTCCCAGAGTCCTAAGCCAGTGGGTTTTTCAGATAATTATCTATTTATCCTGGTATATTGAAATTATCACCGACATGGTTTACACGGCCTAGCATTGGACCGTGCCATTCATTGAGTGGTCTATCATTCGACCATCTTATCCTAAAGATTCCCGTTAAACTTAGTGAACTTGCTGCCGGGTGAGTTGAGTGCACATCCGAACAGAGCCCTCGGCGGTCTGCCCGGTTGAGACCGGGTGCCTACTCGTGCTCTTGCGATTGGACTTCACCATCCCCCCCTCATGGTTCGGACCGCATCCGATGTCCCACGGGTCAATACCCGCCTACCCACCACTCGGTTCCCCTTAGGGATTTCACCACGCGTGAGTGCTCGTCGTGCCGTCTAGGCCTTAGCCCTTGGTTTGTGCTTGCTTGCACCCTAGGTCCTAGTTCCGATCGGGATTCGTCCCGCGTCAAAATTTGGTATCAGAGCAGGTTCACTGACTTGTTATAGCTAAGTCGGTTCCTAGGCCGTGTGCGACTACGCCCTCAATGCTTGATGGATCCCGCCTCATTTTGGGCCATTGTCATGGCCAAGTTCGGGGAGATATCAGCAGCGGTGGACACGCTCAAGGCCTGCATCGATCGACGGACGGCCCGCATCGATCGACTATTTTCTCACTGGCAGCCTGTTTACCCCGGTCGGCCTCCCCAACCGGCGGTCCACAATGAACCACCCTATACTACCCTTCTGTCACCCCGGCCGACATGTGCTCACCTTCCACCCGCAACTCCCCCTCCAACGGTGCTAGAAGTCGCGGTGATTGAGTTGCCGTCGGAAGAGGAGCCGATACCGGTAGAGATCTACGAGCCGGACCCCAAGCTGATTGCCCAATACGAGGAGCAAGAACTTGAGTGGGAGTTGTTGCAGCGCGCTACTAAACCCACCACGATCCACTCCGAGATAGAGCCGGCCATCGACATACACGAAACGGCCACTCAAGAGCATGAAAGCCCCAACGTCAATGTGGTTGCTATGGCGGCTCCTTCAGCCCCTCTCGACGCTCTTCATCAACCTCCGGATCAGCCACTTGTTGATCCTGTGTGGCACGAGTTCTGCACGGCCTACGAGAAGCGTCACCCCAACATCCGCCACATGATCATTTGCCCCGCACCTTGGTCATACCCTCCGGCGATTATCACGAGCATACTTCCCCACTTTAAGATTCGGGGTCGAATCTTTAACAACCGGGGGGATTTGATGAGGACATCAAAGTGGGAACACGGCGGCCCAAACCTTTTGGTGGAGAGGTCGCTCCAGTCCCTTGGTCCATTGGGTCGGGCCCGACGACGCTATAATTTTTTCTCTTTTTATTATGATGTAGTTTCTTTTCATTTAGCATTTAGTTCTTAATGGGTCAGCGAATTGGGCCCAAAAGGCTACATTAGCTAGTGGTCTAGTTAGGTGTCGTAGGTTGCTAATTGTTACCCCCGGGATAGCGGGGTCTTTTTCCATTTGTTAGGGATAATTAATGCATTTTGTAACTCCCTGACTTCTCTAATAAATAGGGGACCAAGGGCCCTCATTTTGGTAGAGTGAAAGAATGAAAAGTTGAAGAGAAAATCAGTTTTTGTGTGAACTCTTGGATCCCTCTCCCCACCTCCTACTTGCGCACATATATCTCCCTCTCTCTCTCTCTTGGGATCTCAAATCCCTCTCTCTCTCTCGCTCTCTCTCTCCTGGCCACGGCCTCCTCTCTTTTCTCCCTCCCAACCTTCCTTGCCACATCAGCCTCCTCCTCCAATTCCTCCTAGAATCTCTCCACTCTCCTAATCCAAAACCATCGCCCCCTTCCCTCTCTCTTTATCTCCTTCCTAATCCAACCCAAATTCAAATTACTTCCCCTTTTATTTCTCCCTCCCTCCACCAAATTATATCCTTAATTCTTGAAACCTCTGCAACCTCAGCCCAAATTAAAGAAAACCTCCTGATGGGGACATCCCTTGCCGCTCCACATTTTCTGAAGCTCGGATTGATCGTCGATGTACGCCATTATGTACCTCATGTGTTTGTGAGTTGAGTCATGTAATTTTCTTATTTTTATTTGAGTCTTAAACATATAATTTTCCCTTTATTGAGTCATGTACCTAGGTTAGAAAGTCATTTTCCTAAGTCTTGAGTCATTATGTTGGTTTGATAGGTTAATGGGCCCAATTCATTGGGCTAGGCCCAGGGGCGCCCCTCCCTTGGACTGTTTGGTCATTAGTCAGTTTGTCAGGGTCAGTTGGGTCTTAGGAAAAGTGTGGGGTCTATAAATAGCCCCACCCCTCTCTCATTTGTAACAGTTTTATGCTTGAATATTGAATCCAGAAAATTTCCACACCTTCTAGTTCCCTCTCAATATCTCCCTCTCTCTCTCTCTTACTATCACTCTCTCTAAGTGGGTTGAGCCCCCTCTCTCTCTCCTCCCCACTCCAATTTCGAAATTCATTCTCTCTCCTCCCCATTCACCCCTCATTAAGGCCCCTTCCCCTTCCCCATGCACTCATTGAATTCCCCCTCCAACCCCTAGGTGGAAACCCCTTCTCCTAGGCACCTTTCCACTCTCCCAAGCAACCTTCCCTCTCCCCAAGACTGAAAGAGCCCTTCCCTAGGCCAAATTTCGAATTTCCCTCTCCCTTGGGCTGTGCCCTTTCATCTCCCCACCTCCCTAACCACCCAAGGTCGCACCCCACCTTCCCCATCCACCAAATAACCCCTTGTTCATGCCCTTCCCCACACCCTCTCCTCCACCTATTCTGTCCCTGTTGCATGTTTCAGAAAAGTAGTGACTTGCAGAGGCAGCCACGACCATCTCTCAAAGATTCAGATGGCAAATCCTACATTTCTGGAATCGTCTGCGAGTTAGCTTTCCAACGGTGGTGGTCTCGCCGACATCTGAGTTTGGAGCTGTCCGTAGGAACGTCATCTTCAACGACTGCGCAATCTGTCCTAGACTGAAGACCAGAGCGTTCTTGGAAGCTGTTCTGCGGCCAACCTTGGAGGAATTCGAGCACACTTCCTTCTACAAAATTCTTCTTTGTCTAGTACTCCATCAGTACCAGAAAGAACGACGCCATTCGCCTGCCCGACCTATTTGTTCTGAAATCTTTCGTCGGAGTGTGCAGTCTGCCACCAGTGGGTCCAGGTTTGACCTATCTTCACTTATCTGGCCACCATTCTCCTCTCCGACATCGGATTGTGGCCCTGTCAACTTCTGATCGAAGCTACTCCGACCACGATCGCGTCACTACCAGTTTCGTTCGATTTGGAGTTCGGGAGTGACCGCAGTGCCTTCTGCACGTTGCTGCATCAGTTCTGCATCAGTTAGAGGCAGAGTGTTGCTGTCCTGCTCCAGTCGCCGGTCCGATCAGCCCCGAGCTCCAAAGCTTCCCCAAAAATTCAGGCATCATCCTCTGTCAATTGGGCAACTTTTGGCACCGGTTTCGTCAAGTTTGGAGTTCCGAGGAGCCCGTGGCAGCGTCATCATCAACCCTCTGTCCAGCGAACCTGAAGATTGGCAGAACCGGTGAAGCTTGGAAAGTCGGGTGTCCTCGCCCAATTCCCCCTCCCCGCTTGGCCGGCTTAAGGCCCCTCCCTGCGAGGAGGTAGTATTGATTGTAATAAGTTTAATCCCCACCCCAAGTTCACCCCTCCTGCGAGAGGTGTAGTTCATGTAATAATATTCTCACAGGTTTTGAAGCGACACCGACGCGGCTTGCGGGCGCAAACCCTTGCCTCCCCGCTCGCCCCCGTCTTCGGCCGGAGTCGGCGTCTTCACGCCGGCTAGGTGAGCCTCGGTCCCCCTTTCCTTGCTGGTTAATATCATTTGCTTAGCTTAGTATTGTTGCTTTGCTGCGTCGGACGGAGAGCGAGGGCCCGGCCCAAATTGCCGATCACGTGAGTGTCCATCGCGAGCGAGTTGTGAGCGAGCCATTTCAACCCACACCCATGGTGTGACGGCCGCCCGTGAGTGGGCATCCCTGGCCCAATTGGGGTTCTCCCCAAGCTTGCCAAGCACCGGAGCATCATTGTCCCACCCCGGACCCTCTCCATTATCGTTTAGTTGTCCACGGGCACAAGTGTGCACCAAGCGAGTGAGCCGCTCGAGTGGTATCATCGCCAATTTGCTTGCTTGCAACCTTAGGTCCAAGGGTCATATTGTCTTGTGGTCATCACCCCAAGGTTGTATCACATCAAGTGGTATCAGAGCAAGTTCACAACTTGTCTCTATCAAGTTGGTCCTAGGGCGTGTCTATGCATTTAGAGTCTTCGGTTGCATCTCTTTTGTCCACTAGCATGGCTACTTCATGTAAGTCACATCTATCTCACTCGGCCCTCCGCAAAGGTCCGATTGACACCCCTTTGGGCATAGTCCTATTTGAGGACCTTATCTTTAATGGATACCACCCTAGTGCATATTTAGAGTGGGAGGAAAACATGGATAAATACTTTAAGAGGAATCCAATGACTGAACCCATGAGAATCTACCTTGCCAAGAGTCGACTTGTGTACCATGCCGAGGATAGGTGGAAGTTCATTGAACAATTTAGGAGGGTTATGAGGCTAGAGCCTATTAACACATGGGAGAACATGAAAGCCGAACTTAGGAAAGTCTACACTCCCCGACCTCCTCCCTCCTACCCGGGTTACCAAAACTCGAGGGGCACTCCCACTCCTCCAACCCCACCCATCCAAACCCTTACCACTAGAACCCAAGTGTCCAAGGCCTCCACCTCCCCACCTAACCCCATGAGGACCCTCACACCCCAACCAAAACCCCCTTCCCTAACCTACACTAGTCAAGCCCCTTTAGCCCCCACTTCCACCCCAAACGATCCCAAGGGCAAGAGACCCCTAACCGACCCAATTCCCTCCATGATGACCACCACTCATCCAACCCTCACCATTCAAAACCAAGTGGACACCGTGTCCACCCGTCCACCTAGGCCCATAATGGCCACCACCCCCAAACCCAAAACCCCTCACCAAACCCGTACCCCACAAGCCCCCTTGACCACCACCCCAAACCCACCATCGTCCCCAAAAAGGGACACATCTCCCAAAACAAATCAACCCAAAACCCCTCACCCAACCCACCTCCCGCTTCCTACACCAATCTTTCCCCAACCTAGGCCTCCTCTACTTCCCCTTCCTATCCCAACCCAAGCCCATGCTTGTTCACCACCCCGGGTGTGTCATACGCTAGCTATCACCAAACCACCCACCATAGATCCCCCTACTCCATTAGCAATAGAAGTTGCAACCCACACACCCACCCAAGTGGAGAAGGATGCCCATCCGAATCCACCTCCCAACAAAGAGGAAATCCAAAGGCCAAACAACTCACACACCTCTAGCCTAGCTCCTCTAGAGACACCCAACCTCACCATAGATAAGTCCATACTCCAATGGCTCAAGAAAGGTCTCACCATTCCTAGTTCACAATCATGCCACCTACCCATGGGATATCAATCCCAAATCATTCCCATTCAGCCACATGTCACTTATCAAACTTCCTATTGTATGGAAGATTTGGGAGACTTAGTGAACTACCTACATTGGCAAATTCACTTGACCAATATGTTAGCCATGAGGTCGTCCGAGACTAACACCATTAGCCTAGCATATCCCACCATTGGCTCCATCACTTCCATCTACACTAATGGTCAAGTTACTAGTGAGATCATCCTCCTTCTTCCCATGGAGGAAGAACCTATCCTAGTCCACTCCCCAACCATTGAGATCCCAAGTGCTTTGATCGGCCAACCCATTAGCAACCTTGGCGCAATTATTGAGGAGGATGACTCACCATTCAAGGACCTTGAAAGCATAGAGTACCCCTACCAAGGTGACCCTTACTATGATCCCTTTGACCCTTTTCTATGGGAGCCTAGATCTCCATGTAACCCACTCACCTTATTCACCACCCACCTTACCCTACCCTTACCACCCATGATAACCCAAACCCCTCCCTTCCTAGAATCAGGTTACACCAAGGAAGCCTTGACCATAGGCAACATACACAATGGGATTGATAGACGGCCCCACTTTATGATGTCCCCCTTCTTAGATCCCTTTGACTCATATGAATGGAAGCTCAAGGGCCACCCCACACCTATGCACATAGAAGTCATCACTAGGACTGAAATGCATGTGCTTAGGCATACCACCCCACTTGACATGATTAGAAAGTTGGGTCCATTCATTCATATCACCCACATGTCAAGTAGAAAACATGAGTGGTCAATATTTGGTTGTAATGGTCCACCATCATTCATCATAAATCCCAAGCATGTTAGGAGCATTCATGGATGTCCGGGTCCTCCAACATTCATCACACTCACTCACAAGAGGGACACCTATGGATGCCCCGGTCCTCCCAAATCCTTCAAAGTCTTCATAACATCAATGCATGATAGGTCTACATGTGGTTGCCCTGGACCACCTTTGCATACCATGCACTACTCACTCACACCGCATCTTAGTACATGGTATATGCATCAAAACATGCATCAAGCAAACTCACTCACACCGCATCTTAGTACATGGCATATGCATCAAAACATGCATCAAGCAAAAAGCGGTGAGAATTACAAAAAGCGGGCAAAAACTCGTGAGTGCCACTTGAAATTCCACGTTGGCGACTTGATGATAATGATGATTTTGGAGTGGCTCTACTCTAGGGTCACCTCCAATTTGAGGGCACGAGGACTTGGACCCTGCCAAGTTCCGAGTGGCCTTGGCACCCGGCTTGCGGGTTGAACTTACCAATGGGTTTTGGGATTCATCCCACTTCCCACGTGGCGGATCCAGCACCCTCTAAGGGTACCGCGGTGGATCCTAGTGAGTGTCTTGAGCCTACACCTATCCTTGTGAGAGACACCCTCGGAGTGCCACCACAAACTAGCCTGAGAGCCCGACGTCAGCACATGGCGGTAATACTAAGCAAAGCAAGATCTCTTCGCCAACCTAAGGGTGTGTCCGAGCCACTTTGTCGAGTGGAAGCACCGTTCCTCGGCTATGGACATGGGTCGAGTTTGGAGAACAAGATTCGCCCGGAACTGCGTTTGGGATGCTACTTCCCCGGTGGACCCATACTCGACAGGGTCGAGTTTTCCCCACCCCGGAGGTATGATGGGGACATCCCTTGCCCCTCCACATTTTCTGAAGCTCGGATTGATCGTCGGTGTACGCCATTATGTTCCTCATGTGTTTGTGAGTAGAGTCATGTAATTTTCTTATTTTTATTTGAGTCTTAAACATGTAATTTTCCCTTTATTGAGTCATGTACCTAGGTTAGAAAGTCATTTTCCTAAGTCTTGAGTCATTATGTTGGTTTGATAGGTTAATGGGCCCAATTCATTGGGCTAGGCCCAGGGGCGCCCCTCCCTTGGACTGTTTGGTCATTAGTTAGTTTGTCAGGGTCAGTTTGGTCTTAGGAAAAGTGTGGGGTCTATAAATAGCCCCACCCCTCTCTCATTTGTAACAGTTTTATGCTTGAATATTGAATCCAGAAAATTTCCACACCTTCTAGTTCCCTCTCAATATCTCCATCTCTCTCTCTTACTATCACTCTCTCTAAGTGGGTTGAGCCCCCTCTCTCTCTCCTCCCCACCCCAATTTTGAAATTCATTCTCTCTCCTCCCCATTCACCCCTCATTAAGGCCCCTTCCCCTTCCCCATGCACTCATTCAATTCCCCCTCCAACCCCTAGGTGGAAACCCCTTCTCCTAGGCACCTTTCCACTCTCCCAAGCAACCTTCCCTCTCCCCAAGACTGAAAGAGCCCTTCCCTAGGCCAAATTTTGAATTTCCCTCGCCCTTGCGCTGTGCCATTTCATCTCCCCACCTCCCTAACCACCTAAGGTCCCACCCAACCTTCCCCATCCACCAAATAACCCCTTGTTCATGCCCTTCCCCACACCCTCTCCTCCACCTATTCTGTCGTTGTTGCAGGTTTCAGAAAAGCAGTGACTTGCAGAGGCAGCCACGACCATCTATCAAAGATTCAGATGGCAAGGCCTACATTTATGGAATCATATGCGAGTTAGATTTCCAACGGTGGTGGTCTCGCCGGCATCCGAGTTTGGAGCTGTCCAGAGGAACGTCATCTTCAACGACTGCGCAATCTGTCCCAGACTGAAGACCAGAGTGATCTTGGAAGCTGTTCTGCGGCCAACCTTGGAGGAATTCAAGCACACTTCCTTCTACAAAATTCTTCTTTGTCTAGTCCTCCATCAGTACCAGAAAGAACGACGCCATTCGCCTGCCCGACCTATTTGTTCTGAAATCTTTCGTCGGAGTGTGCAGTCTGCCACCAGTGGGTCCAGGTTTGACCTATCTTCACTTATCTGGCCACCATTCTCCTCTCCGACATCGGATTGTGGCCCCATCAACTTCTGGTCGAAGCTACTCCGACCACGATCGCGTCACCACCAGTTTCGTTCGATTTGGAGTTCGGGAGCGACCGCAGTGCCTTCTGCAAGTTGCTGCATCAGTTCTGCATCAGTCAGAGGCAGAGTGTTGCTGTCCTGCTCCAGTCGCTGGTCCGATCAGCCCCGAGTTCCAAAGCTTCCCCAAAAATTCAGGCATCATCCTTTGTCAATTGGGAAACTTTTGGCACCGGTTTCGTCAAGTTTGGAGTTCCGAGGAGCCCGTGGCAGCGTCATCATCAACCCTCTGTCCAGCGAACCTGAAGATTGGCAGAACCGGTGAAGCTTGGAAAGTCGGGTGTCCTCGCCCAATTCCCCCTCCCCGCTTGGCCGGCTTAAGGCCCCTCCCTGCGAGGAGGTAGTATTGATTGTAATACGTTTAATCCCCACCCCAAGTTCACCCCTCCTGCGAGAGGTGTAGTTCATGTAATAATATTCTCACAAGTTTTGAAGCGACACCGACGCGGCTTGCGGGCGCAAACCCTTGCCTCCCCGCTCGCCCCCGTCTTCGGCCGGAGTCGGCGTCTTCACGCCGGCTAGGTGAGCCTCGGTCCCCCTTTCCTTGCTGGTTAATATCATTTGCTTAGCTTAGTATTGTTGCTTTGCTGCGTCGGACGGAGAGCGAGGGCCCGGCCCAAATTGCCGATCACGTGAGTGTCCATCGCGAGCGAGTTGTGAGCGAGCCATTTCAACCCACACCCATGGTGTGACGGCCGCCCGTGAGTGGGCATCCCTGGCCCAATTGGGGTTCTCCCCAAGCTTGCCAAGCACCAGAGCATCATTGTCCCACCCCGGACCCTCTCCATTATCGTTTAGTTGTCCACGGGCACAAGTGTGCACCAAGCGAGTGAGCCGCTCGAGTGGTATCATCGCCAATTTGCTTGCTTGCAACCTTAGATCCAAGGGTCATATTGTCTTGTGGTCATCACCCCAAGGTGGTATCACATCACCTCCTAAAACTTCTCCCCTTCCCAAGTAGTTGCCCCCTCCACCTTCCTTCGACCTGCCCAGGCCGCGCCCCTCTCCTTCCCCAACCCCAGCGCGACCACCCCATCCCCTCACGTGCTAGCCCACACCTGCACCTACCCAAGCCCTTTCCCACGTCCTCCCTCCATCCAAGAAGCCCCATGCTGCTCCAACAACCTCCCTACGACACCCGTCATCGCTGAGTAGCGGATCATTGCCGGCACGCCCTTCAGATCCATGTATAGAACCAAAGCTGTGTTACAGATCATCTCCTGGCACCTCCAAGGAGAAGCTGTCCGTGCTCTTCTATGGGTTTGATCTTCTCCGAGTCTACTTCGCAACGAGACCAGTCTCGTTCCAATCAGAGATCGGCATCGCTCGTGGTGATCATTTTCGTGGGACTGCACTGACTCTGTGAAGACCAATTCACGCAGGGCATGAACATGTGTTGCATAATCTGCCACGCCCACCCTGCTGCACCGCCATCCTCGCCCTTCCTCGTGGACGTCCCTCTCTGTGTCCCCGACACCCTCCCACTGGTTTGGACGTGTTCGGAGCCCCGGGCAAGCCGTTTCACCCCGTGCCGTGGGATCGCGCTTGTTCTAGAGCCCGACTCCAAGGGTGACTACACCTTGTACGGTCGTTGAACAAGGTTCCCCTTCTCACGGTACGTAGTGGGACCCGTCAGACGTCTTCTCCCTTTAGTTTCACTCCATTCCGACCTTGGTGGAGCCTGTACCGGCCTCAGCAAGCGAGCTGCGCAAACCTATCCAGCGGGACAGATTGTCACAGGTTGGCTCCATCAACCTTCCCCACCTCCCCGCCACCTCAGAACGTCATCAAATTCTCAGGAGCACTTCTACACGTCATCTGCAACGCGTGGACGCTGATGGCACCCTCGTCAGATTCCTGTTCGTGGCGTGACACTCAGAGCTTTCCGGTTCTGTCCTGCAGAGCAGCGCACAGGGAACCTACTCGCCTCCCCTTCCCCGTGACTCCCCCCCTCTTGCGTGAGCGTAGTCGTTGTATTGTGCACCCCGACCCTGAGATCCCCCTCCATGCGAGGAGGTTTTCTATTGGTTATACACATAGGTCACGGCCGAAGCTTCCCCGACGCAGCTTGATAGCTGGGTGTGCACGCTTCCCGGCTCGCCCTCATCTCTGACCGGAGTCGGCCCCTCGGGTCCGGCTAGGTACGCTCGGCTTCCCACGCCCTCGTTTCTACTTTTCTAGTATGGGTTTCTACATAGCGCTGTGGTGAGAGAGTGCTCGATCTAAAATTCCCATTAAACTGAGTGAACTTGCTGCTGGGTGAGTTGAGTGCACATCTGAACTGAGGCCTCGGCATCAGTCTGCCCGGTTGAGATCGGGTGCCTACTCATGCTCTTGGGGTTGGACTTCACCATCCCCCCCTCACGGTTCGGACCGCGTCCAACATCCCACGGGTCAATACCTGCCTACACACCACTCGGTACCCCTTCAAGATTTTACCACGTGTGAGTGCTTGTCGTGCCGTCTAGGCCTTAGCGCTTGGTTTGTGTTTGCTTGCACCCTAGGTCCTAGTTCCGACCGGGATTTGTCCCGCATCATATCGTATTTTCCTTTCCCGCTTTATTCCTTCCCTCATCCCGGTCATCGATCCCCGACACACGCACAACAAGGATGGCACGCCCTGTGGGACCTCTCCCGCCTTTCTTCTTTCTGCTGAAGAGAAGCATGTGCCAGCCCTGAAACTGTGGTGCCATTTTTCCTGTCCTTGCAGGAGAGGTAGAGGGGGTGTTGGGACTGGTGCGATGGATTCAGAGGGGGGTGAATGAATCCCTCTTTTAAAATTTCGCTCACTTGACACTTTTAAGCAATCAGAGTTAAGCCTTTTGAAGTAGTGTTTCGAGTAACTTGACAGCACTTCACACTAAACAGACGTTGGACAAACAAACTGAAATACACACCTCAGCAGAACAGCTAGGTGACAGAACGTGTGATCACGTAGCTCTCACGAGGCTGAGATCAAACAATCGATGTGCACAGCAACCACAAGCTAGAGATAAAGAAAAAATGATCGGCCTACGCATTCATCTAACTGAGATAGATAAAAAAAACATGCAAACCACAGAACACAAGAAATTTTAGGTGGTTCGGTCGTCCAGACCTACATCCACCCCACACTCAAACTTGAGTGTGGATTCCTGCTGATACACAGCTTAAACCACTGGGCCTCACAGCTTGCCGACAACCGCTGAGCAACACAGCTTGCTGTCCGAGGTATCCACCTCGCCCGCTGAGCAACACAGGTTGCTGACCAGAGGAATCCTCCTCTGCAACGCTGAGCAATACAGCTTAGCTCTGCTGACTAACAGCTTGAAATAGAGTTCAAATGAAAACAAAGGATGATAAAACACAGCGACTGAAAGCTGTAAAAGATAGCAACATAAATGTGGCTCCCACAGGAGCAAGTTGGTCTGGATCTGATCCAAGAGCCAACAGATAACGGATCTTCAATGAAGTCTTCTCTCTTCTTCTTCAGGAACTCTCTATCTCTCTTTTCACCTTTTTCTTCTTCTGCTACTCTTTCTCTCTTCTTCTCTCTTTCTCTTCTCTTCTTCTCTCTTTCTCTTCTCTATGGATCGTGCAGGCTCTTTCTGCTTCTGCTCTTTCAAGTAAGTTCCCTATTTCGATCACTCTGCTCCTCAGGAGGAAGCTTCTTATTTATAGAGCAGTGAACAGATAGGACGTATGGTCATCACGATTCCCGCCCGAATATCTAGGTCACGTGTCAGCATCATAGCGTCGTTGCATTCCACGTGTCACGATCCTGGCACTTTCTTTCATTCTCGAGTTATGTGCCCTTCTTAGATTCCTCGAACAGAGATCCTGTCAGGTCAAACTTATTATCAGTTTGAATCGATTTGAAGGAAAAGAAAATGATGCATCAAGTTAGTTCGAGATTTGAACTAAGCATGTACAGACTTGATGGTGTGTAATGCAGTATGCATATAGGAAAGTATGCACATTGAAGAGGAATGCTCAGGCATGCCACCGAGATGTGTACAGACTTTTGTGTGCATGCGATAAGACGATGTACAGACTTGCTGTGCCTAGAGTTTAAGCATGAATGCATAATGCACAGGCCTAATGAAACTATGCACGAACTTAACTGCTCGTATCAACAAAGGTTGTACAGACTTGTGTCCTTGCAGCACCAAGAGTTACACCGACTTTGTGTATATGTGTATGTGCGAGGCAATGCGATGCACTGACTATGTGTATGCGTGAAGCACAATGATGCAAAAAGATGCACTGAGTTGGTTCGAGAATGTATAGACTTGCTAAGTCATCAAGGCAACCGTGTGCAGACTTAGTATTTAAATGCATGATCTTTACGTATGTATGGAACAAAAGTTGCACAGACATGCCACCAAAAAATGTACAGACTTTGTGTGCAATGTACAAACGGTGCACAGATATGCCACCGAAGAATGTACAGACTTTGAGTGCATGGTACAAAAGATGCACAGACATGCCGTCGAAGAATGTACAGACTTTGAAGTAAAAGATGCACATATGCATATAGTTAGTCGCGTGCAGCAACAAATGTTGTACAGACTTGAGTTGATGCTGTAACAGGAGTTACACGGACTTGGTGACTAAGTATGCACTAAGAAGACATGCAGTCTAGGAAAAACTCTGTACAGACTTAACCTGTGCATGGGCATTTAATCAGAACAAAGCACTCAAAACATCATTTCATCATCAATGCACAAGGGGCTGGACCTAACACACTCCCCATAACACTCCCCATAGCAGTTAGCATAGATCATCATCATTCTTATGTGGTGACTCATTGAGTTGCTATCATCAAAACAACAACACCCTATCATCAAAGCACAAGGGGCACAACAATCTCCCCCTTTTTGATGATGTCAACACAATGAGTCACACAGACTCAGCAAACAATTCTCCCCCTTTGACATAATCAAAAAGGAAATGGTTTGCGAGTGGAATGAAAAACATGTATGAAATCTGATACCAATTCCCCCCCATAGAAAAATGCAAAATGAGCACTGAAGAATAAAATACAAGAACTTCCCCTATCAACATGAATGTTTGACTACTCTCTCCTTAAATGCAGATGACCCTTAACTCCCCCTGAAGTGCAGGAATGAACTCTGGTTAACCAATGAAGCAATCTGAAATCTGCCATCACAGAGAATCCAAAACAATAATGGTTGTGGCACCTCACATATGCATGGACAGAATAAAGCAGGTGGAAAGTCCACAGAACCAGAACTGGTTACAGAAACAAGATGGAAGATTTCAACAGTGTGGACAAGAGTAGGGGTGAGAAACAGTCAAAGCACAGTACATCTCAATGAACAATCAATCAACCGATAAGAGAGAATTATCAACAAAGTTCATGTTGATCAAGTTGTCAGGGGTGAATCAGATCATGAGGGATTGTAAGGCATGCACCACTACAATAAGTCTTAACATGAATAGACTCTCCTATCATAGAGGGTTATGAATTGGCAACTTGACCAACCTGATTTAATTATGATGTATACCAAATTTATCAATTAAATTCAATACTTATATCTGAATTCAAGTTTTAATAAAGGTGAACCAAATAATCAGATAACACTCAGGACCAATCATCTTTATCTTACACGCATGATCTCAATGACTCCTTTGAGAGTTACACAGATTAGTATTGAGATTAAACACTTTTACAAGAGCATGAGTTGACAGAGTCTGCAAGATATTTTCATTTGAAGCACATTATACTTTTCCTGAGCAATTTAAGTTGATCAACACCTTTTACGTGAGGCACAACACGTCTGAGGTGAAGTGACCCAATTACTCAGTGTGATAACTGTCATTGCCTCTCAACATTGAGACCAGAGTTAGCAATAGAAATGTCTTTTTACGTGAGGAGACACCTTGATTAGAGGCCAGACTCCCCAGTTACTCAACACAAACATGCCATTACTCTGTCAGGTTCTCAATGATTTTTGCTTTAAGTGACTATGACACTTCATGACTTGGGTTTACTCCAATACTTTAATAGAGGGCCCAATTTCTCAGTGAACAAAGTCATTACATTGCTAACCGATTTTCCTTTTAGTCAGACTCTTTAAAGTTAATGCTCAAGAACAATACTTACTCTATGTATCTCAACCAAAGTAGCCTTGATTTCAAATTTTCAGATTTCAGATGAGTGAGTCTAAGGTTTTCATGACACATGTGGTTAAAATTTATTAAAGCTTATCATTCAGATATTTTCAAGTCATTTAAATGTAAATCTGAGAATACATAAACCTTATATCAGTCTGATTTAGTGGTCATTCTTAAACCTATATGATAGGAATTTCTACATGATTCTCAGACTGAATTGCATGGTCTGCAACTTGTGTTCCTCAGATCAGATCAAAAATATAGCTGACCAACTAATCAACAATAGAAAAAAATCAGTCACACCAGCTAAGAAGTATGTGAAGGATGAGTGTAAGCTGGTGGAAGAAACAACAACAGGAAAGAAGATCATCAGAAGAGAGTATATCAATAAGTAGTAGCTGAGTCTAGAATATAGACATATCAGCTATTTCAGTGAAGGCAACAGAGAATTCAATTGAAACAAATTGATAGCATTAGAAGATCCAATAAACTAGACAGGAGGATTTCAGGTGAAAGTGAATAAGATGATAAAAAAAGCTCCCTCTGTCTAGATTCATCATGTAAATAGCAAGGCATGAGCAGCAGTATGGTTAATCAAGACTAGTTGAACTCCCCCTGACTAAGTGCATGAAATGTAATGAAAGCACAACACATGATTTTAAATTCTTCATTCATATATGATTCATGCAATTCAGACAGAAGGGAACTACCATAAGCATGATTGCGCAATTCATATTTAAAGAAAATTTCAATTTAGCACCAACAGAGCATCATGATATATAGTCATTTCAAATTAACAATTTCAGATGATAGAATTTAAGGTGAGTGCTCAGAACAGACCTGAAGAGCAAGATCCTGGGGTCTTTCTTTTGAGTGCCTTGGTTTATTTACCCCTCTTTTTTCGTTTCAAGGCACACCTACAACAACTGGGTTATTTTGATCCAGCAGGAACCCAATTCGCCTTGGGTCCTGAAGTAAAAGTGACACCTCTGAATGGTGCTTTCCACATTTTCTGAGACTTCAGATCATCACTCATCATCAAGGAGCAATTATCCATACAATGACCTATCTGACCATAGTAATGGCATGATGCCGCAGATTTTAAATTCTTTTTATGCAAATTACTGTTGTCATTAATTCTATGTATCTTTACATGAAAAATTATGTTAACAGAATTAAGATTCTGTTGACCGAAGCCAGCCTGTTTATTATAACCTGCCATCCGACAGGTTGCAGTCCTATGGCCTAGCTTTCCACATTCAAAACATACAATGTGCTTGCTTCTAGAACTAAACTTCTTTCTATCGAAAATATTTTTATTAAAAGGGAAATTAACAAATCCAGAATTAGTTTTCTTTCCCTGAGCATGCCAACACTTGGCATCAATGTGGCCCAATTTGCCACAGTGATAACAGTAAATTTTCTCATTCAGATGAGCATGACTTTTTGCTTGAGATTTCTTAGCTTCCATGTCATCTTGTTTCATTAAATTACATTCATGCATGACATGACCAATTCTATGACAATAGAAGCAGTGAATTCTTTTCCTTTGAACAAGATACAGTTTCTTAGCAAAAGAGTTCCTAGCATGAATTCTATCAGTTTTCTGATCATCATTCTTCATAGCAAAACAATCAACCATCTCATGACCAAAATTTTCACAATAAAAACATTTAACATGTTCTCTTTCAACAGTGAATATTTTGGCATGAGATTTTTCACCATGCATTTTATTCAAGACATGTGCATGTGAGTGTGGGTGACAACTATAGTCATCATGCACAAATTTAGCAGGGTTATTCATGAATGAAATATTTTTATTCATTTTCTATTTTTCAGTCTTCTTGGCTGTGAACTGGAAAATGGAAGAACTAGAGGGATTGGCCTGTTCTAAACTTCTCACAAATACAATTGATTTCTTCTTTTCATTCGCTTTCTTATTAATAGGCACATACCCAAGTCCCTCTTTTTGGAAATTCACATTAGAGCCAAGCAATTTATTCAAATTGTCTTTACCTTTGACAAATTTTGACAAAGAGTTTTTCAGATCTTCAATTTCAGAATTCAAAGAAGCAATGCTCACTTCATACTTAGATAGCTCAGATTCACAAAGGATTACATGTTGCTGCAATGCATCATTTAAACTTTTCAGTGTTTCATTTTCCCTTTGAAGCTTTATTTCATCATTTGTTTCCTTTTCTTTCAGAACTGATTTTTCTTTTTCAAATGCCATCAGTCTTTCAGATAGAACAATATTCAGAACCATCAGTTTTTTATTTTGATCTTTTAGATGAGAGTTTTCTTTAATCAGCTTGTCTTCATATTCTTCAGCTTCAATTTTCTTTTCTAGCAATGATTTATTTTGTTCTTTCAGAGATTTGATTAAATCCTTTTGAAAGTTATCATCAGAATCAAGGTCATTAATCAAGTCTCTTAAAACAGTACATTCATTGCAAGAATCATCTTCTCTAATGAGTTTGTTTCTAAGGTTATCATTTTCAGATTTCAAATTATTCAACTCAACTTTCAGACAAGTAACTTCATGAATCATTTATTTTCTCATTTTCTTCTTTTCAGATTTTAATTTCCTACATCTGTCAGTAAGTTCTTCATTTATATTCCATAAATCATCAAGCGAAATCTCTTCGGTTCCAGAGCTTGCCTTGGATGACGTTTCCTCCTGTTGATCAGAGTTGTGATCACCCCGGTTGGCCATCAAGTATTGATCCTCTTGCTCCCCATTTGTAGCAGTTATTCTATCCAATATTTCCTTTCCAGAAGCGCACTTGAGAACAAAAGGAAATCTGTCAGTATTAACTGCAGCTTTCAAAATATTAAGAACTGTGACATTATCACGGTTCTTTACTCTGTCCTCTCTAGACCACTTGGTCTCATCATGAGGTAATTGGTGTGGGCCTTTTGAAACCAAACTCCATAGATTAGGGTCAATGGAATTTATATAAACGCATAGGCCGCCAAACCAATTACTAAAATTAGAACCATCAAACACAAACGGACGAGCCATTAAGACAGATAGCAAATAGATTCAACGCACAAAGCAATCGATAAGAGATGCACCAAAAGTGAAATAGCACCGAAGACAGCAAGATCCTCTACAGATCGTTGGATTTGGAAAGTCAGAGACCTGCTCTGATACCAATTGTTGGGACAAGTGCGATGGATTCAGAGGGGGGTGAATGAATCCCTCCTTTAAAATTTCGCTCACTTGACACTTTTAAGCAATCAGAGTTAAGCCTTTTGAAGCAGTGTTTCGAGTAACTTGACAGCACTTCACACTAAATAGACGTTGGACAAACAAACTAAAATACACACCTCATCAGAACAGCTAGGTGACAGAACGTGGGATCACGTAGCTCTCATGAGGTTGAGATCAAACAATCGATGTGCACAGCAACCACAAGCCAGAGATAAAGAACAAATGATCGGCCTACACATTCATCTAACCGAGATAGATAAAAAAACATGCAAACCATAGAACACAAAAAATTTTAGGTGGTTCGGTCCTCCAGACCTACATCCACCCCACACTCAAACCTGTGTGGATTCCTGCTGATACACAGCTTAAACCGCTGGGCCTCACAACTTGCCTACAACCGCTGAGCAACACAGCTTGCTGTCCGAGGTATCCACCTCGCCCGCTGAGCAACATAGCTTGCTGTCCGAGGTATCCACCTCGCCCGCTGAGCAACACAGCTTGCTGACCAGAGGAATCCTCCTCTGTAACGCTGAGCAATATAGCTTAGCTCTGCTGACTAACAGCTTGAAATAGAGTTCAAATGAAAACAAAAGATGATAAAATACAGCGACTGAAAGCTGTAAAAGATAGCAACATAAATGTGACTCCCACAGGAGCAAGTTGGTCTGGATCTGATCCAAGAGCCAACAGATAGCAGATCTTCAATGAAGTCTTCTCTCTTCTTCTTCAGGAACTCTCTATCTCTCTTTTCACTCTGCTTTTTCTTCTTCTGCTACTCTCTCTCTCTTTTTCTCTCTCCTTCTCTTCTTCTCTCTTTCTCTTCTCTCTGGATCGTGCAGGCTCTTTCTGCTTCTGCTCTTTCAAGTAAGTTCCCTATTTCGATCACTCTGCTCCTCAAGAGGAAGCTTCTTATTTATAGAGCAGTGAACAGATAGGACGTGTGGTCATCACGATTCCCGCCCGAATATCTAGGTCACGTGTCAGCATCATAGCGTCGTTGCATTCTACGTGTCACGATCCTGGCACTTTCTTTCATTCTTGAGTTATGTGCCCTTCTTAGATTCCTCGAACAGAGATCCTGTCAGGTCAAACTTATTATCAGTTTGAATCAATCTGAAGGAAAAGAAAAGGATGCATCAAGTTAGTTCGAGATTTGTACTAAGCATGTACAGACTTGATGGTGTGTAATGCAGTATGCATATAGGAAAGTGTGCACATTGAAGAGGAATGATCAGGCATGCCACCGATATGTGTACAGACTTTTGTGTGCATGCGACAAGATGATGTACAGACTTGCTGTGCCTAGAGTTTGAGCATGAATGCATAATGCACAGGCCTAATGAAACTATGCATGAACTTAACTACTCGTATCAACAAAGGTTGTACAGACTTGTGTCCTTGCAGCACCAAGAGTTGCACCGACTTTGTGTATATGTGTATGCGCAAGGCAATGTGATGCACTGACTATGTGTATGCGTGAAGCACAACGATGCAAAAAGATGCACTAAGTTGGTTCGAGAATGTATAGACATGCTAAGTCATCAAGGCAACCATGTGTAGACTTAGTATTTAAATGCACGATCTTTACGTATGTATGGAACAAAAGTTGCACAGACATGCCACCAAAGAATGTACAGGCTTTGTGTGCAATGTACAAACGATGCACAGATATGCCACCGAAGAATGTACAGACTTTGAGTGCATGGTACAAAAGATGCACAGACATGCTATCGAAGAATGTACAGACTTTGATGTGAAAGATGCACATATGCATATAGTTAGTCGCGTGCAGCAACAAATGTTGTACAGACTTGAGTTGATGCTGCAACAGGAGTTGCACGGACTTGGTGACTAAGTATGCACTAAGAAGACATGCAGTCTAGGCAAAACTCTGTACAGACTTAACCTGTGTATGGGCATTTAATCAGAACAAAGCACTCAAAACATCATTTCATCATCAATGCACAAGGGGCTGGACCTAACACACTCCCCATAACACTCCCCATAGCAGTTAGCATAGATCATCATCATTCTTATGTTGTGACTCATTGAGTTGCTATCATCAAAACAACAACACCCTATCATCAAAGCACAAGGGGCACAACAGGGGGGACACAAGCGCGTATTTTCTGGCAGCTCCCAGTTCACGTTCCGACAGCCGGACCATGCCCAGCGACCGTCTTCGACCGTCGCCCCAACCCAGCAGCCAGCATTCCAGCAACTATAGCTGCCGTGACCTATGGCCCCATTGTCATCACCACACATGCACGGGTTGGCTACTTCACGACGCCGATTACTTTCGGCGACTTCGCCCCCGTCATCGTATCGCCCTACTTCCTGGGCGTGATCCCTGTGGCTGTTCTGCAACCGAACCCAGTTCCCCATCCTGTTCGTGCGGTCAACGCACCGCGCTCTGCTCCAGCTTCGGTGGCCCGCCCGAGCGTCATACTGGGAACCGCCACCACCGTTCCCCGCAGGGGTCCCAGATCATCTCCTGCCCGGGCAAGCGTCAGCCCTCGGGTCTAGCACCGGCGGACCTCCAATGAGGGCCTTGCGTCCCGGGTCTCGGCCACCACCCCAGCATCTTGCTCGGGTCTCCAACCCTGAGTTCCAACAAAGTCGACACCCGACGTCGGCTCCTTGCCCTGGGTCCTCGGCCTTACAGTATCTTACTCGGGTTCTCAGCCCCGAGTCCCGTTCGAGCCATCCCTCCACAAGGGTCTTCCACCCTGAGGCCATGGCTTCTAAGCTTTTCACTCGGGTCCCCAGTCCCGAGTCCCGGCCAAACCGACACCCAATACGGGCATTCAGCCCTAGGTTCGCGGCTCCTCAGCGTCTCACTCGGGCTCCCAGCCCCGAGTCCCAGCCGAGCCTGCTCCTAGCACAGGTTCCACGCCTCGGGGGCGAGGCTCCCTAGCACTCTACTCGGGTCTTCCGACCCGAACCCTAAAAGAGTCGTCACTCAGTATGGGTTCCCAACCCCGAGTTCGAGGCTCTCCAGCATTCATCCCAGGTACACATCCTCGGGTCTTACTAAGATCAATTCCCAGCGTGAATTCTCTGTATCGGGCCCCTGGTGTAATACCCCGATTTCTTTTAAAAATTAATTAGAAATTTATTAGAATAATCCCTTAATAAATAGAATAAGCTATATTTCAACTATTTTATAAAAATCCATAAAAATTATATTCTTGTAGAGGATAACACGTTTAACAAACTTGTCTTCTGTGGCCAACCCAAATAAAATCTGTAAGTAGGCCGAATTAGTAGTTTAGGCCCAAATTGAACACTTAGTTAACCATACCTTGAAACGTCAAATTCGAGCCCAATACTCTATCAAATAAGCCCAAATCGGTGTAAAATGAAAGGTCAGGATGGGAGGATCATTTACCCTCTTTTAATCTCTCGAAACTTTAACCCTAGGAGATGCATTCGATGGAGTTTGGGTCGAGTCAACTTTTGCAGCGACGTTCGCATTGACCCGACTTGCATGAACGAATACTCCACGCATAGAAGCCTCCAGAAGGTGTGTGACCTATTAAAATGAAGCTCTCTAACCCTAGAATCGTTTAGAACCAGCGACGGCTGTAGAGGAGTTGGACCGAGGGAGATCTCGAGTGATTAGTGGCTGCGTGTACCGGCGTCCTTGGTTTTCTTTCTCCTTCCTTCTTCATCCGATTCAGGTAGGTGATAGCAAGCCAAACTCTACAAATAATATATGGTTAGAAGCAGCATCGTGTTAGCTTTCCGTTGATGTAGAAAGCTCTAAATTCTAACAAGTATCCTGCGATAATTTTAGGTTTTAGTAGAAGCATGTCACATCTAGGGTTATAATTGTTCCTTTTCGATTAGGTTGTGATTTCAGGCTGTAAACATAAAATTGATTCATGCATCTTGTATAGTTTTTCGTGCTCTTTCTTTTGATAGTAAAAGCCCCAAATTTCATGCTTTATATCGTGTGAATTTCATGTTTTAATTTAACCTTAGAAACCTCGCCGGAGTCGGGCAAGGCTAGAGGGGTAGCGACCTGTTTGGACATGTGCGGCCACACGATAGACCGCACATCCCAGACAGGTGGCCCTCTGTTGACCATTTATATGTTTTTATATCTGTTCATGTCCCTGGAACGTGCGGCCTAGCTCAAACCGCATGTCTTTCCTGCGGCCATTTCCAGACCGCACATCCCTCCATGCGGCACACTACCGACCGTCCATATCCAGCAGGTCTTCGGATCTGAGGGGACGTGTGCGGCCAGTCTGTGACCGTTCATTGGAATGTAAGGTCCAGAACTGACCGCACATCTATAACAGAGCAGATTAAATTGTCATTACAGCATGTTATGTTAGTAGACTAATGGTTAATTGCATGTTAGCAACACACCTAATAAACTGTAATTCATGACAGTAAATAATTCTTGCTGATCTATTTAAATTGAGCTTGATCTTGATTCATCTTTCCAATAAATGTCAAATTTAAATTGTGAATCCTTTATAATTGAATGGCTATTAGGTTTATACTTGTTATAACCTAAATCTTGAACCAGTGTATCCCCTAGTTTTGATTTAGACTCAATCGAACCGCTGTTACTTGAGTTAATCCGAATTTGATTAACAGAGACTTGCGCAGCTATTTATAGACCGCATATACCAATGAACGGGCCAATATCGACCACTCATACCTGGCTTATGCCAACTTGTCTTGGCTGATTATCCTTGATCTATCTTCGGCCAAATCTTGTTTTGATCAGTCCAGTAGACCCTAGGCCGACCAGTAGATAGTGGGCTGGACTCTGGTTCAGTTCCACCCTGCCTATGGTAGCCCGAGAGCCCACTTGGGCTAAATTCTAACTCTTGGTTAGGCCCTACGTTATGCAGCCAGTAATGGACCGTACTTCTTACAGGTGGCCCTGAGTGGACCGTTCAACTAATGAGTTGCTCTGTCAGGACCACGCATCCTGGCCTCGATTCTGTAACTTTCTGGCCTTATATGGCCCAATTCTAACCGTTCATATAGAAGGGCGGCCCGTCAGCAACCGTTCAACCTTGACCTCCCGAGGGCTAAACCCAACCCAGTTCCTGTTAGTGCGGCCCAGTGTCGACCGCACAAGCCTTGAGCGGCCCAGTATTGACCGCATGTCTTCCAGAGACTAGTTTTCCCTATGTTTTATGGTTTTGAATCTAAGAACATGATGGTTCTTGATAATTTGAACTCCTGGACAGAAATTATAGGCAATAATTCTTTAACTTAGCCTTGGGATATTCTGAGGTAAGTTTATACTTGATTATAATTGGCCATTTAACTTGATTAAAGTCTAGACAACTTGGGATCTTGGATCTAATAAATCAATGCCAACACATCATAGGGTCCCAGTTTGGTCCTGGGGGGAGCGCCCGAAAAGTACTTGTGCCCATGGGAGTTTGTAATGACAGGGTGAGGCATTACACCGAGTGCATGACTAGCGTGATGTCTATGACAATGATCTTTTATCTAACTTGAATCATGTTTGACTTGGTTATATTCTTGCTTGTTGGCTGATTTCCTATAAATTCATGTTATATATATTGTTCATAAACTTGCAATTCTTGTAATCTTATCATTCTTGTCATATTGTTATTCCATTCTATTCTTTAGCACTTTCTGTTATTACGTTGTTTCATTCGATCGTTATATCTTTTCTTTCCGTTCATATACATGTAATTAATTGGTTAATCACTTATACTTGCCTGTTGTTACCTACTGAGCGTTCGCTCATATAGTTGTTTCCCCCTTTCCAGGAAGCTCAGGTGAAGATTCACAGATGGATGGGAATGGGCGAGAGTGATTACTTGGAGTGTGTCAGCTAGTCGCTATACTGAGATTGTTTAGTTGGTTACATCTAGCTATGTCTTAGAACTGGTGTTAGTTATTGTACCGAAGTCGAGTAGAGATTATGTTTGTTTATGTTTAAGTCGGTTTGTAAGACGCTTGATGATTATTATAATAGAATTGGAGTTATTTCTGTTCATGGCACTATGTTAATTCTTAGCTTAGCATGTTATCTTTACTAGCATTTTCTACTGCCGGTCCCGATATTCGCGTCGGGGCGTGACAGTTTGGTGGTATCAGAGCCTAGGCTTTCTAATATCCCTAGGTTCTCTAAGTTCTAGGATCCTAAGTTATACTGTAGGACCTATAACCTTGTTATAAGTCTAAGGACCCAACCTCGTGAGATTTGGGTAGAAGACTGGGGTTGAGTTAATAATCTAATTGCACGATTATCCATTCCTGATTGAACCTAATATAAACTATTCCACGTGTAGGCTTTTGCAATGGCAGGAGAACGCGCAGAATGGAGGAACTTGCAGCGCATGGTTCAAGGACTTACTCAAGCTTTGCAACAAGTGGCTCAAGGAGGAGCTGCAAATCATGGCACTGGCGACTTTTATCGAACTTTACTGGGATGAATCCCCCGCGATTTGGTGGCTCGACTGACCCTGATGAAGCCGAGCACTGGCTTGAAGAGATAGGGAGGATTTTTGAAGTGATGCAATGCAGCGATCAGGAACGTGTCCTCTTGTCGACCTTTCAACTTGAATGTGATGCGAGGACATGGTGGGACGGAGTGAAGGCTACCCTTGGTGATAGACAAGTCACATGGGAGAAGTTCGAGGAATTCTTCAATGGTAAATATTTCTCTGATCGAGTACAAGAGAAGAAGGCGGCTGAGTTTGCTACTTTGAAGCAACGAAATCTATCCATAGCCGAATATGAAGCTCAATTATCTCGGCTATCTCGTTATGCTACTCATTCGATATCTACTGAGAAGATGAAGGCTAAGCGCTTTCTTAATGGGCTGAAGCTGTAGTATATCAACCAGTTGGCATCGATGGAAATTCCAACTTATTCCGAGATGGTGAGAAAGGGTCAAGTGTTGGAAGATACTTTAGATATGACGGAGAGAATCCATGGGAAGAGTGTAAAGATTGAACAACACCATACTGGTTCTGGGAGTATCAAGCCTGGTCATGGCAGGAAGAGGCCCATTAGCGTGTCTGGTTCGTGGAAGGGCAAGATGCCGAAGATTGAAGACAAGAAACATGGCCCTATTGTTCCATTCAAGGGCGTATGCATGTATTGTGACCGCCCAGGTCACAAGATGGAGGAGTGCTGGTGCAAGCTGGGTGTCTGTTTACGTTGTGGTAGTAGGGACCACCGTATTCTCGAGTGCCCTCTTTTATCTGAGCAAGCTACCCCGGTGAAACCGCAAGGAATCAGGAAGCAGCAAGGCAAGCTCCAGGCTCTACAAGAAGATGCGATAGGACCCGCCGAGGAAGGTGGACTTGTCAAAGGTACTCTTATTATACATGATAAATCAGCTTTTGTTCTTTTTGATACTGGTGCCACTCATTCTTTTATTTCTTAGAGATTTGCGAAGTCTTTAGCTGTGAAGCCAGTTTTGATGAATTCTCCGTTAGAGATTTCAACTCCTATTGGTTCCGGTTCATCAATTAAGTATTTCTATCCTTCTAGTAAGGTCTTGATCAATGAACAAAACCTGCCAGCTGATTTAATTTGCATGGGTATGAAGGATTATGATGTAATCCTAGGAGCAGATTGGTTGGCTAAGTATGAGGCCAATGTTCAGTGCAGATCTGGTTCTATCTTTCACTGGACACCCTGGACTTTCTTTTATAGGAATTAGACACCATAAGTCTGTTCCGCTTATTTCGGCTCTTTGAGCTGATAAGCTGATGAGAAGAGGATGTAAGGCTTTTCTAGCCTTTGTTTTTGTGACCCTTGAGCAGAAGACTGAGATTGAGGACTTTTCTGTCGTACAAGATTTTCCAGATGTCTTTCCTGAGGAACTACTAGGACTTCCTCCTGAGAGGGAAGTTATCTTTTCTGTTGATCTAATTCCTGGTGCGACCCCTATTTCCAACGCTCCTTATCGTATGTCTCATGCGGTGCTAAGGGAACTAAAGCAGCAGTTGATGGAATTGCTTGAGAAAGGGTTCATTCGACCAAGTACTTCCCCTTGGGGAGCCCCTGTATTATTCGTCCGGATGAATGATGGTTTGATGAGGTTGTGCATCGACTATCGGCAATTGAACCAGTTGACTATCAAGAATAAATATCCATTGCCAATGATTGATGAGTTATTTGATCAGATAGCGGGAGCTCAGTATTTTTCTAAGATCGACCTTCGATCTGGATATCATCAGTTACGAATTAAGGAGGAGGCTATTTATAAAACAGCCTTCTGCAGCAGGTATGGGCATTTCGAATTTGTAGTAATGCCTTTTGGGCTAACGAATGCACCTGCAGCTTTCATGCAGTTGATGAATGATGTGTTTCGGCCCTATCTTGATCAATGGGTTGTGGTGTTCATTGATGACATCCTGATTTATTCTAAGAGTGAGGAGGAGCATACTGAACATTTGAAGATGGCATTGCAACTATTGAGAGATCATCAGTTATATGCCAAGTTTAGTAAGTGTGATTTCTGGCTGCGAGAGGTGTCCTTTCTAGGACATATCATCACAAAAGAAGGTATTTCTGTTGATCATTCAAAGGTAGAGGCAGTAAATAATTGGGCTAAGCCTACTAATGTGACCGAAGTGAGAAGTTTCCTAGGCCTAGCAGGTTACTACCGAAGGTTTATTCAAGATTTCTCCAAGATTGCGGTACCTCTGACAAGATTAACCCGCAAGGAGATCAAATTTGATTGGTCAGAAGATTACGAGCGAAATTTTCAGACCTTGAAGGAATGTTTGACTACTGCACCTATTTTGGCTTTACCTTCTGGTGAAGGAGGTTTTGTTGTATACACTGATGCTTCAGGTATTAGTTTAGGGTGTGTACTCATACAGCACGGGAAAGTGATAGCCTATTCTTCTAGGCAGTTGAGGAAGCATGAAGAGAATTATTATGTTCATGATTTGGAGCTAGCAGTAGTGGTGTTCGCCTTGAAGTTATGGAGGCACTACTTGTATGGTGAAGTATTCACGGTGTTTTCAGATCATAAGAGTTTGAAATACTTATTTTCTCAGAAGGAACTCAATATGAGACAACGAAGATGGCTGGAGTATTTGAAGGATTTTGATTTCTCCATTGAGTATCATCCTGGAAAAGGTAATGTTGTGACAGATGCCTTAAGCCGCAAGCCTATAGCCAAGTTGTCAAGCCTCATGTTACAAGAATAGAAATTGTTGGAGCAGTTAGCTAGTTTGGATCTTAATGTTGACAAGGATCGGGTTATGATTTCTCAGATTCAACTTAAGCCCAAATTACTGATGGAAATCAAATCTCTGCAAGATGATGACCCGGAGTTGGTAGAGATCAAGGGAAGCTTGGGTAACAGACCTGACTTCATGATGGCTGATGATGGAAGATTGTTATTTCAAGGGAGAACTTGTGTACCTGATGTAGCTGAGATAAAGAGTAAGATCCTCGAGGAAGCTCATAGATCCAGATACACCATTCATCCTGGAGATACTAAAATGTCCAAGGATTTGAAAAGATCTTTTTGGTGGCCGAATATGAAAAGGGAAGTGGCGGACTTCGTAAGTAGATGCTTGGTTTGTCAGCAAGTCAAGGTGGAGCATTTCAGACCAGCAGGGAAATTAAAACCCCTTGATATTCCCCAATGGAAATGGGAGAGCATTGGCATGGATTTCATTATGGGTCTACCTAGGACTCGTAGTGGATTTGATGCAATATGGGTGATTGTCGACAGATTGACAAAATCGGCTCATTTCTTATCCATTAATTCTAAATGGACAGTTGATGTTTTGGCTGCTTTGTATATAAAGGAAGTGGTAAGACTACATGGTATACCAGTCAGCATTGTGCCTGATAGAGACCCCAGATTCACTTCTCATTTTTGGAAAGGATTGCAAGAATCCTTGGGAACTCGTCTGAATTTCAGACGGACAGACTGAAAGGACCAACCAGATATTGGAAGATATGCTTAAAGCCTGCATGATTGACTTTGGAGGTAGTTGGAGTGATCATTTGGCATTGGTTGAATTCACCTACAACAACAGTTACCAGTCCAGCATTCAGATGGCTCCATTTGAAGCTTTGTATGGTAGAAGCAATGGCTTGGACCAGATCTCATTTCTGAATCGTCCAAGAACATCTATATTATCAAAGATCGGTTGTAAGTAGCACTATCAAGACAGAAGAGTTATGCCAACACCAGGAGGAGAGCATTAGAATTTAAAGTTGGTGAGCATGTGTTTCTAAAGGTCTCTCCTATGAGAGGAATTCGAAGGTTTGGTATTCAGGGCAAACTGAGTCCAAGATACATTGGTCCATTTGAGATTCTGGAAAGAGTGGGGGAGGTTGCTTACTGTTTGGCACTACCACCTCAGTTATCTGGAGTACACAATGTTTTCCATGTGTCTATGTTACGGAAATATTTATATGATCCCACTCACATTATTCAGCATATGGACTTAGAATTGAAGGAAGATCCGACTTATGAAGAAAGACCGATCAAGATTTTGGATCGGAAGCAACAGCAACTCAAGAATCGTTCCATACCAATGGTTAAAGTATAGTGGAGTCGGCGTGGGACTGAAGAAGCTACTTGAGAGTCAGAAGATAATATGCGGAGACAGTACCCCGACTTATTCAAGGTGAGCTGCCTCACTCCCTCTTTTTATTAAGTGCATTGAATTTGGAGGACCAAATTCCTTAAGTGGGGGAGGGTGTAATACCCCAATTTCTTTTAGAAATTAATTAGAAATTTATTAGAATAATCCCTTAATAAATAGAATAAGTTAGATTTTAACTATTTTATAAAAATCCATAAAAATTATATTCTTGTAGAGGATAACACGTTTAACAAACTTGTCTTCTGTGGCCAACCCAAATAAAATTTGTAAGTAGGCCGAATTAGTGGTTTAAGCCCAAATTGAACACTTAGTTAACCATACCTTGAAACGTCAAATTCGAGCTCAATACTCCATCAAATGAGCCCAAATCAGTGGCAAATGAAAGGCCAGGATGGGAGGATCATTTACCCTCTCTTAATCTCTCAAAACCCTAACCCTAGGAGATGCATTCGGCGGAGTTTGGATCGAGTCAACTTTTGTGGTGGCGTTCACATTGACCCGACTTGCGTGGACGAATACTCCGTGCATCGAAGACTCCAGAAGGTGTGTGACTTATTAAAATGAAACTCTCTAACCCTAGAATCGTTTAGAACCAGCGGCGACTGCAGAGGAGTTGGATCGAGGGAGATCTCGAGCGATTAGTAGCTACGTGTACCGGCGTCCTTGGTTTTCTTTCTCATTCCTTCCTCATCCGATTCAGGTAGGTGATAGCAAGCCAAACCCTACAAATAATATATGGTTAGAAGCAGCATCGTGTTAGCTTTCCGTTGATGTAGAAATCCCTAAATTCTAACAAGTATCCTGCGAGAATTTTAGGTTTTAGTAGAAGCATGTCACATCTAGGGTTATAATTGTTCCTTTTCGATTAAGTTGTGATTTCAGGCTGTAAACATAAAATTGATTCATGCATCTTGTATAGTTTTTCGTGCTCTTTCTTTTGGTAGTAAAAACCCCAAATTTCATGCTTTATATCGTGCGAATTTCATGTTTTCATTTAACCCTAGAAACCTCGCTGGAGTCGGGCAAGGCGAGAGGGGTAGCGACCTGTTTGGACATGTGCGGCCACATGATAGACCGCACATCCCAGACAGGCGGCCCTCTGTTGACCATTTATATGTTTTTATATCTGTTCGTGTCCCTGGAACGTGCGGCCTAGCCCTAACCGCATGTCTTTCCTGCGACCATTTCCAAATCGCACATCCCTCTATGTGGCACACTACCGACCGTCCATATCCAGCAGGTCTTCGGATCTGCGGGGACGTGTGCGGCCAGTCTTTGACCGTTCATTGGGATGTAAGGTCCAGAACCGACCGCACATCTATAACAGAGCAGATTAAATTGTCACTACAGCATGTTATGTTAGTAGACTAATGGTTAATTGCATGTTAGCAACACACCTAATAAACTGTAATTCATGACAGTAAATAATTCTGGCTGATCTATTTAAATTGAGCTTGATCTTGATTCATCTTTCCAATAAATGTCAAATTTAAATTGTGAATCCTTTATAATTGAATGGCTATTAGGTTTATACTTGTTATAACATAAATCTTGAACCAGTGTATCCCCTAGTTTTGATTTAGACTCAATCGAACCGCTGTTACTTGAGTTAATCCGAATTGGATTAATAGAGACTTACGCGGCTATTTATAAACCGCATATACCAATGAACGGGCCAATATCGACCGCTCATACCTGGCTTATGCCAACTTATCTTGGTCGATTATCCTTGATCTATTTTCGGCCAAATCTTGTTTTGATCAGTCCAGTAGACCCTAGGCCGACCAGTAGATAGTGGGCTGGACTCTGGTTCAGTTCCACCCTGCCTATGGTAGCCCGGGAGCCCACTTGGGCTAAATTCTAACTCATGGTTAGGCCCAAGTTGTGCGGCCAGTAATGGACCGTACTTCTTACAGGTGGCCCTGAGTGGACCGTTCAACTAATGAGCGGCTGCGTGAGGACCACACATCTTGGCCTCGATTCTGTAACTGTCTGGCCTTGTACGGCCCAATTCTAACCGTTCATATAGAAGGGCGGCCCGTCAACAGCCGTTCAACCTTGACCTTCTGAGGGCTAAACCCAGCCCAGTTCCTGTTAGTGCGGCCCAGTGTCGACCGCACAAGCCTTGAGCGGCCCAGTATTGACCGCATGTCTTCCAGAGACTAGTTTTCCCCGTGTTTTATGATTTTGAATCTAAGAACATGATGGTTCTTGATAATTTGAACTCTTGGACAGAAATTATGGACAGTAATTCTTCAACTTAGCCTTGGGATATTCCGAGGTAAGTTTATACTTGATTATAATTGGCCATTTAACTTGATTAAAGTCTAGACAACTTGGGATCTTGGATCCAATAAATCAATGCCAATGCATCATAGGGGCCCGGTCTGGTCCTGGGGTGGAGCGCCTAAAAAGTACTTGTGCCCATGGGAGTTTGTAATGACAGGGTGAGGCATTGCACCGAGTGCATGACTAGCGTGATGTCTATGACAATGATCTTTTATCTTACTTGAATCGTGTTTGACTTGGTTACATTCTTGCTTGTTGGCCGATTTCCTATAAATTCATGTTATATATATTGTTCATAAACTTGCAATTCTTGTAATCTTATCATTTTTGTCATATTGTTATTCCATTCTATTCTTTAGCACTTTCTGTTATTACGTTGTTTCATTCGATCGTTATATCTTTTCTTTCCGTTCATATACATGTAATTAATTGGTTAATCACTTATACTTGCCTGTTGTTACCTACTGAGCTTTTGCTCATATAGTTGTTTCCCCCTTTCCAGGCAGCTCAGGTGAAGATTCACAGATGGATGGGAATGGGCGAGAGTGATTACTTGGAGTGTGTCAGCTAGTCGCTATACTGAGATTGTTTAGTTGGTTACATCTAGCTATGTCTTAGAACTGGTGGTAGTTACTGTACCAGAGTCGAGTAGAGATTATGTTTAATTCGGTTTGTAAGACGTTTGATGATTATTATAATAGAATTGGAGTTATTTCTGTTCATGGCACTATGTTAATTCTTAGCTTAGCATGTTATCTTTACTAGCATTTTCTATTGCCGGTCCCGATATTCCGCGTCGGGGCGTGACACCTGGCCTCCCAACTCTACCACGAGGCCTTTACCCCTAACATCCTACAACGCCAACTCCCAGCACAGGTCTCCCTCTTTGGGATGCGACAGTCTTAATGCCCGCTATCGGCCCTCTGTCTCACCCTTCAACTACGTCAGCACTCGACATAGGTTTACAACCTCGGGTTGCTGGCACTCCAGTATCTTCTGCAACATTGGTTCTCGATGCAAGAGTGCCATTTCGAGCATCGACGACACTTCTGTCTGATCGGGCAAGAGCTTAACCCGAGTCACTCAACCATTGGCTCCCGATACGGGTCTCGTGCCCTGGAGGCTGATCCCAGCGCTTGCGACTGACGGCCTCGCGCTACCAGCAATGGCAGATCGGATCTTCTCGGTCTACCACCTCAGAGCAGGATCTTCCTCCGCTCCCCAGAAGAAGCATCACCACGGCCGTAAAGGCAGGCGACTCACCGCTGCAACCAATAATTCTGGCAAGACCATCCTTGTCGGTGACCTGCCGATTCGTCTCAATGCAGGCAAACCAATCATACCTCGGGAGCATACCGTCCCGACGGTCCCCACCACCAATCGCTTTAGCCTCCTACGGCGGACGAGAGAAGATAAAGCAGAGCTCAGAGAAGCAGGGGCCTCGGCAGTAGTTCAGGGGCACCTGCACCAGCATGATACCCAAGCTCCCAAGTCTCGTCGAAGGAAAAATGACAAGGGAGATCAACAACTTAGCCTAAGAAGAATCTGGGTTACCCCGGAAGAGGCTCAAGCTGTTCGGAGGGCATGTACCAAGAACCCCCTCCGAGAGCTCAGGCATGCCATCGGGCGAGATGCAGCCGCTTCTACATCAGCACAGTACGACGACACCCAGCCACTCAGCATCACCCGCTTAAATAATCGGAAACAAAGAAGGGGTCATTTCAGGCCCCGCCAGCACTCAGTTCCGAGTTCTCCTCAGGTCGACACCATGATGGAGGCTACGCCACAACAAACCTCGGTCTTTGACAGGTTGGGGACACCAGTCCGCTCTGAGAAGCATTCCCAGAAAAAGTGGACGGTTCGGCTCATCAACGACGTGGTTCAGGTGTTCGCGTGTTATACCACCGGACACCAGCCCGATACTTAGTCCAATGACCTGAACCAGCCTATTATCCAGCTGAGGAGGCCTCGCCATCAAACTCAACCTCCGGCGCCGTCGGGCGACATCGACACTTCTATCGAACCACAGGCATCGGAACGTGCAGAAAGAGTTCTAGCCGAGGACCGTGGCGCGCCTATCAACGTAGACCCAGCGAACAATGATCCTCCAGCAAACAAAGTTCAAGAGGTGACCCTCGAGACTCTCGTGAAGGAGAACCAACATTTGAAGGCCCTCCTACAAGACCTCCTTCAGGAACGGGACCTTCACCCTCAGCAACCTGCTAGGCCTCCGGCCGAAGCACGGGCACTGCCAGTGGGGCACAATGGTGCCAACACTTCAGCGGCAGCTGCCCAGTGACGACCCAGACTCCAGATACCATGTAAACCCGATACCACTTGGATCTTGAGAGGCCTCCCAAGAGCGGGAAAGCTCCGAAGGGATAAAAAGGTGTGTGTAAGTACATTGAACTTCCAGATAAAGCAGTAAATAATTAATTACTATGATCAGGATTGCTAAAATAGTAGAAATAAAATTATGTTTTCAATTAAACCAATTAAACTACAGAACTAATAGAGTCTAAACCAACTAAAGTATAGTACAATAGGAAAGAGAATGTACTCTCAAGTCGGGGAAAGCCCGACACTGGCAAAGCTGGCAACTAAGAACTACCACACGGCACCTCCAAGCACGAGGAAGAACAACTACACCTGAAAAGTCAGGGGTGAGCCTCGTCTCACTGGCTTAGTAGGGATCCCGCAGATCCCTACCACAAAACGAATGTAGTAACAGTAGTGTAACAACAAAAGTAGGAACAAGAGTAGGAACAGCAAAAGTAAAGAGGAAAGCTGTACTGAACAGAAACATGACAACCGATAGAACCTCGACCCTCTAAACTACTCCTAATCAGCAAAGACATGGATCCCTAGATCCATAGTCAGGAATCACTAAACCGATACAAGGAACTCTGGCTACCAAACCAGGACAACATCACGACACCTTAGTCGTGCAGGCTTGTCTACAGAGACAAAAGCCCAACTCGAGACCACACGGTATAAAAGCACCAATACATACATGATGCGGGACAGGATGCGACTCGACACCGATTTGATGCGAGCCTGGGGCTCTAGGTAACGATAAGACATGACCAGCAGCGACGCGGCTAATGCGATAGCAACAGAGCTCCAGAAGAGGAGAATGTGTCCTCAACAAGAATCGCAAGCTCACGATCGTCCCACGCGAGGGAAACGTACAGATCTGCACGGTTGAGAAACCGACAGTGAGTCAAGGGTATTCGGCTCTTTCACGTGCTCGGATCGAGTCACGGGACGGTTATGCTCATTCACTCACAGCGGTGATAAAAATTTATCGAGCTAGATATCCTATCACAAGCAGCGGCAAATAAACACATATATGAAATGAGCAATGCAACAAATAGAGGAGCGAAAACGTACCTCCACGCTTGGGGCGTGGGGAAGACCTTCCCGACCAAGAATCATAACTCCCGGTACAGTAAATATAAATAGTTACAATAATGAATTTTATTGCCCACTCCATGCAGGGAGGTAAAGGGCTACAACAGCGACCCAGGAGTACTGATCTCGGGTTGACGAGCAGCAAGCCGGCTTTCGGGCTGGAGGCGGCCTGCTGGTCTGACTCGGTACAGTTCAAACTCGCTGGACAGCAAGCACGTGCGGCTTGTGGGACGGTGACTTCCGGTCATCTTCTGGCCTAGACAGTTGGCTGCGAGGTCGGTGGAAGGTTCCTCTTCGATCCCTGAGGTCGGCGACGGCTGAATCGCAGTCGGTGTATTTTTGGAAGAATTAATCGGCGGATTGCTCTTGCTGGTCTGACACGGGATAGATCTACGCGCCTCCACGAGAACGGTCACCACGACCAGATCCGGTGTCGGATAGGGACGAAACTAGCTCCATTACGAAGGGCACTCAGAGAGCTTCGACATGTGTGAATTTCAGATCTGTCCAACAGTCGGATTTTGAAAACCTCTGCAACACCATAGTTGTTTCTGGCCCGGTACACAGATCAAGCAGGATAGATCAGGTTCTGCCTGATTATGGGGTTTTACTGAAGGGAAATTGGTAGATCTGGGCTTTGGGAATTTTATGAGTGAGAGGGGGGAAGTGAGGATCACGTACAAATATTTTTGTAATTTTATGATGTGGGTTAAGGGGTGGAAAATTCATGGAATAGGTTGCTATCTCATAGATCTGTAGAAAGGTAGACTGCGAGGGGTGGAAAGAAGTGACTAGGAGGAGGAATAAACGGGGGCTGATTGAGGTGAAAATTAAACTAAAAGAAGGGGGAAACATGGGGAACAAACCCTCAAAACCTCAACTTGATCAGATGGCTGGATCTGGAGATACAACCTCTTCTTTAAGCTTTTATTCCGCATGTCGCAGGTCTGGACAGCAGGCTGGAGATTAGGTTGTGATGGCTCGTTGGCGGCTCCGATGGCGGCGGCGGCGGCTGAGAATCACACTCAGAGAAGAAGATAGAACTTGGAATCACTCCAAGGTTTAGGGCATCTCACCCAGAAATCACAGCAATCTCTGCTGCAAGAAGGAAGAGAGGGAGGAGAGAGGGGCGCCCAAGGGCTCTTGCACACAAAAGCCTTTTTTTCTTCAATAATTCTATCGAAAAATAATACATGAGACATTAAGTAGTAAACCCTAGACCTAGGAAAAATGACCACATATACCCTTAGTCAATGGGGCATATTGGGGAAGGGAGACAAAGAAGAATAAAAAAAATCCCACAAGAGGACAAAGGCGGGGGCGCCTTCTTTAAAGACGTAAAATGGGAATTTTCTTCTACTTGGTCCAAGTCCACCTTGGACCATGGACCAGCCCCTATGGGCCCTATCATCTAGGTGGCCGAATGGGAGAGAGGGTGGGGGCCCCGCCGGGCCTAAGTTGCCTTTTTATAAAGAAAATCATTACATTTAGCCAATTAACTCTCTCTTGACCCAAAATGAAACCCAAAATTATAAATACACACCAATGACATTCTAGACAAATACACACTCCAAAAAATTTAGTGGCCTAGCTCCGTTGCCCCATCAATTCTCCCCGGGTGGGAAGAACTCGACCCCATCGAGTATGGGGGGGTGCCGTCGCTCGGGTACCACTCTAGTAGAACTGGATCTGTCTTCTGTAGCTCTGCCCGGATGATCCAAGTGTCATCGGACACGGGCCGTCCTCTCCATCGCACCCGGTAGCACTGGTACGCTCCACTCCTACGCGTCACCTGCTCATCTAGTATATGTCCTATTTCCTCACGCTGCTGTTGAAATGAGGCTGGTGGTGAACACTCTGGGGTAGGGCCACTCTCAAGGGAAGGAGAGGACTCAAACAGCTCACTCGGAATCACTGCTGGGTCCCTATAGGTGACTAGATCCAAGGCTTTGAAGGTAGAGCTGATCCCATATCCGTCAGGTAAGTCCACAATGTACACATGAGATCCGACTTGCCTCACACTCAAAAGGGACTGGCACTGTGTGCTTGCATTAGACCGACTTGACTCGATGTATGCAGACTCCTAATATGTGCAGAAAATTACTTGACTGACTTCTTAGATCTACGACTAGGGACTGGCTCGAATGGACTCAAAATAGCATGACTCAGTATGAGTCCCAATCATCACCCGTGCACATCATGAATAGAATCAACTCGACCCATAATCTGATGCCTTGAGTCTTGGTCCACGTCAATCTCCACTGGTTCAAAAAGACTCATCCTCCGGTTTTGAAGTGTTTGAGGATGAGGAGGTGGACTATGAGGGAGTCATCAAAATGCTTGGCATGGACCATGAGGAAGGTGAAATCAGGTTGCCATCTCTCATGGATGCGGCAGAAGTCAAACCATACTGCGTCAACATAGGCTGACAAAATAGGGATGGCTGACTGTATGGGGGCTAACTGCATAGTGGCTGGCTGCATAGGGGCTGACTTCAAGGGGATTAAGGTGGTTGCTAGCTCTTTGAGGTGTATGGGCTTCTCTATGGGAGGGAAGGGGTCATGGGGTGGAAAATGATGGAGCTCATCAGGTAGGGGTAAGAGCAAAATGAGCTCACTAGTGTATGGGCCCACGGTGTAGATAGAAGTAATGGAACCCAAGGATGGGTAGATGCAGCTAATGCACTTAGGTGGGTCAGGCATAAGAGCCAACATGCGGGTCAGCTCCATTTGCCAACCTAATCCCTTAAGCAGATCATCCATGGTGTCCACGAAGTAAGAGGATTGGAAGGTGGTGGACACTACCCGTAAGGTTGGCTCTACGGAAGGGTAGCAAGGAATTTTGACCTCCGGAAATAAGCCCTTCCTTAACCAACTTACTAGGGGTTCCCTGATGATTAGCTCCGACTGGGGGTCTAGGGAGGATGGTGACACTTGATTGGCAGGCAAAGTAGGGTCGACTAGCTGAACATGGGTGACAGGCGACACTGGGACGACTGACTGAGTGTCATCTATTGGTACGACTGCCAAAATGTTGTGAAATGTGAACTCGCCAAGCAAATGTGAATAATGTAAAGTGCAGGTCCTCCGCCCCGGGTCAAAGGTCGCACTCCTCTCTTCAAACCATCGAAGTAAAGATCGGAGCCGAACTTCTTTTGGAACTCGACAAAGGCTAAATCACCCTTGCGAACAATCTTGCTAGTCTTGGAGAGGGACTCAATGATATCCAGGGAAACCTAATTATCCGACTCCATATAAATGAAATCAAGTTCTGTTGTGGACCCATTGGGTAAAGTGGCAGTAGAAATGATAGGGTGTGGGATCGAACCAATTTTTGACATGTGGGTCGGGTCAGCCAGAGGGGAATCTGTAGGGGCGTGGTCTGGGGAATCAGCCGTGGGTGCCGGCTTCACCATCGGTGCAGGCGGGACACTAGCCTCTCTCCAGGTGGGCCTACACGAGCGACCTTCAAGACGGCCTTCCCGTTCATCCATGCGGTCTATAAAGGCCTGGAACACGTCAGCCAGAGATGACACGGTAGAAGTGTAACCCCAGCGTTCAGCCATAGGTGCAGGCTGAAGATCAGACCTCTTCGAGTGGGTACTCATGGTGATATGGAAACAGTGGCGGAATGACCTCGGACTGGACTAGGACTGATCATGATTTGAACTCGGACTGAACTTGACCCTACACAGCAGTGCAAATAAAAAAAAAGTGGACTCAAATACAAACCTAGACTCTAACCAATATCCGGTACGTGACAGAGATAGGGATCCGAAGATCCTCTCACGCAAGTGTGCTACCTTCCTAATAGGCGTAACTTATCGTTCCGAGAACAGCTTTTGATATACCGGGTACTGGGATGAAATGCACACCTAAGACAAAACTACCCTAGACTCAACCATGCTCTAATACCAATTTGATACGGGACGGGATGCGACTCGACACCGATTTGATGCGAACCTGGGACTCTAGGTGACGACGCGACACGACTAGCAACGACGCTACTAATGCGACACCAACAGAGCTCCAGAAGAGGAGAATGTGTCCTCAACAAGAATCACAAGCTCACGATCGTCCCATGCGAGGGAAACGTGCGGATCTGCGCGATCGAGAAACCGACAGTGAGTCAAGGGTATTCGGCTCTTTAACGTGCTCGGATCTAGTCACGGGATGGTTCCGCTCACTCACTCACAGCGGTGATAAAAATTTATGGAGCTAGATATCCTATCACAAGCAGTAGCAAATAAACACATATACGAAATGAGCAATGCGACAAATAGAGGAGTAAAAATGTACCTCTACGCTCGGGGCATGGAGAAGACCTTCCCGGCCAAGAACCGTAACTCCCGGTACAGTAAATATAAATAGTTACATCAATGAATTTTATGGCCCACTCCACGTAGGGAGGTAAAGGGCTACAATAGCGACCTGGGAGTACCGATCTAGGGTTGACAAGAAGCAAGCCGGAAGGGCTTTCGGGCAGAAGGCAGCCTACTGGTCTGACTCGCACAGTTCAAACTCGCTGGACAGCAAGCGCGTGCGGCTTGTGGGACGGCGACGTCTGGTCGTCTTCTGGCCTAGACAGTTTGTCACGCCCTGACGTGGAATATCGGGACCGGCAGTAGAAAACCCTAGTAAAGATAACATGCTAAGCTAAGAATTAACATAATACCATGAACAGAAATAACTCCAATTCTATTATAATAATCATCAAACGTCTTACAAACGACTCAAACATAATCAAACATAATGTCTACTCGACTCCGGTACAATAACTAACACCAGTTCTAAGACATAGCTAGATGTAAACAACTAAACAAACTCAACATATCTACTAGCTGATACACTCCAAGCTATCACTCTCGCCCATTCCCATCCATCTGTGAATCTTCTCCTGAGCTGCCTGGAAAAGGGGGGAACAACTATATGAGCGAACGCTCAGTAGGTAACAACAGGCAAGTGTAAGTGATTAACCAATTAATTACATGTTAATATGAAACAGAAAGAAAAGAAATAACGATCGAATGAAACAACGTAATAACAAAGAGTGCTAAAGAATGGAGGGAATAACAATATGACAAGATGATAATTACAAGAATTGCATTTTAGAACAATATATATAACAAGAAATTGGAAGAAATTGGCCAACAAGCAAGATTGTAATCAAGTCAAACACGATTCAAGTAAGATATAAGAGATCATTGTCATAGACATCACGCTAGTCATGCACTCGGTGCAATGTCTCACCCTGTCATTACAAACTCCCATGGGCACAAGTACTTTTCGTGCGCTCTCTCCAGGACCAGACCGGGCCCCTACGATGCATTGGCATTGATTTGTTGGATCTAAGATCCTAAGTTGTCTAGACTTTAATCAAGTTAAATGGCCAATTATAATCAAGTATAAACTTACCTCAGAATATCCCAAGGCTAAGTTGAAGAATTACTGTCCAGAATTTCTGTCCAGAGTTCAAATTATCAAGAACCATCATGTTCTAGGATTCAAAACCATAAAACACGGGGAAAACTAGTCTTTGGAAGACATGTGGTCAATATTGGGCCGCTCAAGGCTTGTGCGGTCGACACTGGACCACACTAACAGGAACTAGGTTGGGTTTAGCCCTCGGGAGGTCAAGGTTGAATGGCTGATGACGGGCCGCCCTTCTATATGAATGGTTAGGATAGGGCCGCACAAAGTCAGAAGGTTACAGAATCGAGGATAGGATGTGTGGTCCTGACAGAGCCGCTCATGAGTTGAACGGTCCACTCATGGCCGCCTGAGAGAAGTACGGTCCATTACTGGTCGCACAACACAGGGCCTAACCAAGAGTTAGAATTTAGCCCAAGTGGGCTCCCGGGCTACCATAGGCAGGGTGGAACTGAACTAGAGTGTAGCCCACTGTCTGCTGGTCGGTCTAGGGTCTACTGGGCTGATCAAAACAGGATTTGGCCAAAGATAGATCAAGGATAATCGGCCAAGACAAATTGGCATCTACCAGGGATGAACGGTCTCAACTGGCCCGTTCATTGGTATACGCTGTCTATCAATAGCCGCGCAAGTCTCTGTTAATCGAATTTGGATTAACTCAAGTAACAGCGGTTCGATTGAGTCTAAATCAAAACTAGGGGATACAATGGTTTAAGATTAAGGTTATAACAAGTATAAACCTAATAGCCATTCAATTATAAAGGATTCACAATTAAATTTTGACATTCATTGGAAAGATGAATCAAGATCAAGCTTAATTTAAATAGATCAGCAAGAATTATTTAATGTCATGAATTACAGTTTATTAGGTGTGTTGCTAACATGCAATTAACCATTAATCTACTAACATAACATGCTGTAATGACAATTTAATCTGCTCTGTTACAGATGTGCGATCGGTTCTGGATCTTACATCCCAATGAACGGGCCGCACACGTCCCCTCAGATCCGAAGACCTGCTGGATATGGATGATCGGTAGTGTGCCGCATGGAGGGATGTGCGGTCTGGAAATGGCCGCAGGAAAGACATACGGTTAGGGCTAGGCCGCACGTTCCAGGGACACGAACAGATATAAAAACATATAAACGGTCAACAGAGGGCCGCCTGTCTGGGATGTGCGGTCTATCGTGTGGCCGCACATGTCCAAACAGGTCGCTGCCCCTTCGCCGTGCCCGACTCTGGCGAGGTTGCTAGAGTAAAATTTAAAACACTAAATTCGCACGATATAAAGCATGGAATTTGGGGCTTTATTACCAAAAGAAAGAGCACGAAAAACTATACAAGATGCATGAATCAATTTTATGTTTACTGCCTGAAATCACAACTTAATCGAAAAGGAACAATTATAACCCTAGATGTGACATGCTTCTAATAAAACCTAAAATTCTCGCAGGATACTTGATAGAATTTAGCGCTTTTTACATCAATGGAAAGCTAACATGATGCTGCTTCTAACCATATATTATTTATAGGGTTTGGCTTGCTATCACCTACCTGAATCGGATGAAGAAGGAAGGAGAAAGAAAATGAAGGACGCCGGTACACACAGCCACTAATCGCTCGAGATCTCCCTCGGTCTAACTCCTCTGCTGGTTCTAAACGATTCTAGGGTTATAGAGCCTCATTTTAATAGGGCACACACCTTCTGGAGGCTTCTATGCGCGGAGTATTCGTCCACGCAAGTCGGGTCGATGTGAACGTCGCCGCAAAAGTTGACTCGATCCAAACTCTACCGAATGCATCTCCTAGGGTTAGGGTTTCGAGAGATTAAGAGAGGGTAAATGATCCTCCCATCCCGGCCTTTCATTTGCCACTGATTTGGGCTCATTAGATGGAGTATTGGGCTCGAATTTGGCGTTTCAAGGTACAATTAACTAAGTGTTCAATTTGGGCTTAAACCACTAATTCGGCCTACTTATAGATTTTATTTGGGTTGGTCACAGAAGACAAGTTTGTTAAACGTGTTATCCTCTACAAGAATATAATTTTTTTTGAATTTTTATAAAATAGTCGAAATCTATCTTATTCTATTTATTATTGGATTATTCTAATTAATTTCTAATTAATTTCAAATAAATTTATAATTAATTTCTAAAAGAAATCGGGGTATTACACAGTTGGCTGGGACGTCGGTGGAAGGTTCCTCTTCGATCCCTGTGGTCGGCGACGGCTGAATCGCAGCCGGTGTATTTTTGGAAGAATTAATCGGCGGACTGCTCTTGCTGGCCTGACAAGGGATAGATCTGCGCGCTTCCACAAGAACGGTCACCACGCCCAGATCCGCTGTCGGATCAGGACAAAACTAGCGCCGTTGCGAAGGGCACTCAGAGAGCTTCAACATATGTGAATTTCAGATCCATCCAACAGTCGGATTTGAAATGAAAACCTCTGCAACACCGTAGTTGCTTCTGGCCCGAAACACAGATCAAGCAGGACAGATCGGGTTCTGCTTTATTATGGGGTTTGACCGAAGGGAAATTGGTAGATCTAGGATTTGGGAATTTTATGGGTGAGAGGGGGGGAAGTGAGGATCACGCACAAATATTTTTGTAATTTTATGATGTGGTTTAAGGGGTGGGAAATTCACGGAACAGGTTACTGTCGCACAGATCTGCAGAAAGGCAGACTGCGAGGGGTGGAAAGAAGTGACTGGGAGGAGGGGTAAACGGTGGCTGATTGAGGTGAAAATTAAACTGAAAGAAGGGGGAAACACGGGAAACAAACTCTCAAAACATCAGCTCGATCAAATGGATGGATTTGGAGATACAACCTCTTCTTTAAGCTTCTGTTCTGCAGGTCGCAGGTCTGGACAGTAGGCTGGAGATCGGGTTGTAGCGGCTCGTTGGCAGCTCCGATGGCGGCGGCGGAGGCGGTGGCTGAGAATCACACTCATAGGAGAAAATAGAACTTGGAATCACTCCAAGGTTTAGGGCATCTCACCCAGAAATCACAGTAATCTCTGCTGCAAGAAGGAAGAGAGGGAGGAGAGAGGGGCGCCCAAGGGCTCTTGCACACAAATGCCTTTTTTTCTTCAATAATTCTATCCAAAAATAATACATGAGACATTAAGTAGTAAACCCTAGACCTAGGTCAAATGACCACATATACCCTTGGTCAAGGAGGCATATTGGGGAAGGGAGACAAAGAAGAATAAAAAAAATCCCACAAGAGGACAAAGGCAGGGGCGCCTTCTTTAAAGACGTAAAATGGGAATTTTCTTCTACTTGGTCCAAGTCCACCTTGGACCATGGACCAGCCCCTTTGGGCCCTAGCATCTAGGTGGCCCAATGGGAGAGAGGGTGGGGGCCCCGCCGGGCCTAAGTTACCTTTTTATAAAGAAAATCATTACATTTAGCCAATTAACTCTCTCTTGACCCAAAATGAAACCCAAAATTATAAATACACACCAATGACATTCTAGACAAATACACACTCCAAAAAAATTAGTGGCCTAGCTCCGATGCCCCATCAATACACGATCTCACCGTCGTGTACGCTACACTAATCTCGGGTAAAGCCAAACACAGACTACCCGGCAAGTCACGACAACCATGATGGAAACCAGTCACGAAAGCCACAAGTCATGTGTCATGTGACAGAAGCACGTCCTCACTAGAAGAAAATCCATATGCGTCCACTGACGTGTTACACTACGCCTCAAGCATCTCCCACTCGCCTCGAACATGGTAACTGAGGCACTGAACAAAAACCAAGGAACAATAGTAATGAGTGACTAGTCAGGGTCATGCCCGTCGGCACTAGTCCAAACGCCCCTGACCATGTGTGCATACACAAGCTCAATGTCTTGAGCCAGGCCTCTAGTTGATTTTCCCCTCTCGTAGGACTCTTAAGGCTAGACAAAGGGGCCCACGGTAACCAACCTATAAACCATCTCTATCGGGACCTCGCCCCACCACCACTCTCAGGTGGGCCGACTCACGAAAGTGTCGTCAGGCTACGACTAGTGGAGGCTCACTAGACACAGAGACTCTCAAACATAAACACCAAAGTACGGACATGCTAAGCACGCATCTGTCACAAGTACTCGGAACACAAGGTAGCACACAACTGCCACCAGACTCAGCACAGCCAACTAGACCTACTAACACAATGATCCTTGAGTTACAAGACTAGGGTCAAGATCATCGCACAAAGCGGTAACATGCCAGCAATCAGCCTAGTCCCTAAGTCAATCCTCGATAAAACATATGGAAGTGGCACACAACAGTCAGATCCACATCAATCGGAAGTCCTCGGGCCCTAGGCCGCTCATCGGACTCACAATTCTGCATAACACGAAACACGGAACAAGAGGGATTACCTGATGTGGGACGAAATGCGAATCGAGACCAATTTGATGCAAATCTGGGACTCTAGGCGACGACGCGACTAAATGGATGATGCAACCAGCAACGACGCGAACAACAAAGCCAGCTCGACTCGACACCAAGAGCTCCTATGGAGTATATTCCTTCAACAGAAATACAAGCTCACAAGTCATCCCAAGCGAAGGAAACATGGGGATTTGCACAGTTGAGAAATCGGCAGTGAGTCAAAGGTGGTCGACTCATTCACGTGCTCAGATCGAGTCACGAGACGTCACGCTCTTTTTCTCACAGCGGTGATGGAATTTGATGTGAGCTAGATTTCCTATCTCACACAAGCAGCAACATTCAAACATATACGAAATAAGCAAAGTGACAAAAGAGGAGCGAAAACGTACCTCCACGCTCGGGGCGTGGGGAAGACTTCCCGGCCAAGATGCGTAACTCCCGGTATAGTAAATACAAATAATTACAACACTGAATTTACATCCCACTCCACGCAGGGAGGTAATAGGTAACACGTGGGACCCGGGAGTATCGAGCTTGGGTTGACGGGTAGCGTTTTGGGCAGCTTCGACGATGCCGACGTGTTGCTAATCGGTGCAGGCAGGACGGCGCGTGCTGACGATCTGGAGGATCACACTCCGGTCGGAAGGCCGATCAGGCTGGGAATGGTCCCGTTGTGAAGAGCACTCCTGGAGGTACGTCCCCATTGGAGGGATCGTGCTGGATCACCTTGTGGACGGTGAGGCGGTCCAACTTGTGGTCGTTGTTGCTTGCTGACCTGAACCAGTTCTGCAGATTCAGAACTGTGCAACCCGGTGAAAACACCTACTGCGACCAGATCTGATGTCAGATCGAGGTGAGACCAATGCTGTTGCGATGCTCTCTTGAAGATATACAAACCCTTGATGTTACAGGAATTTTTTTTTTACTGTATTTTCCGTGGATGAATTTTGAACAGACTGGTTCATTGACCCAGAACAGACTGGACAGAACACAAGTCGCCTGAAGATGATGGTGGAATGAGGTGAAAACGTTGGATCTGGAAGGCGGGGTGAGTGTGGATGAGAGTGGGGAAAGTATTGATCAAGCCCTCAAATTTAGAAGTCGAACAGAGGTGGTTCAGGGTTGAAGAGGATTTTAATGCAGGGGAGGGTCGGATCTAGACTGTAGAGACAGAACGGGATCCGATCTGATCAACGAATTTTACAGAGGGGTAAACATGCTCTAAAAATTATGGAAAAATTTGTGGAGATGAGGTTAGATGGACAGAAATCCCTGTCCAAATTTCAGCTCCATCTGAAAAGGTGAAAGGGGTGAAAAATGGGATGAGGTGGGTTACTAGTTTGTGGATCTGCACTGAGACAGAATTGTGTAGATCAGGGAAACGGGGATGGATCGGGGTGCAAACGGGTGATCGGGGGCCTGAGAATTTTTTTGGAGAGGGGGGACAACGTCAGGAGCTTACCCTCAAAATTTGGTGATGATCACATGGGTGGATTGGGAGATATGAAGAAAACTCTGAGCTGCTGTCCTGCAGTCGACAGATCGGCAACGGTGAGGCGATGGTGGTGCGATAGCGGCTCGGTGGCGGCGGCGGCGGCAGGGTTGAGCTTCTCACTCAGAAGGGGACCTGATAAAAGGGCTTCTCACTCAGAAGGGGACCTGATAGAAGGGCTTCACACCCTAGAAGAGGCAACCTTCTCAGCTGCAAGGGAGGGAGGAGAGAGGGGCGCCCTTGGCTCTTTTGCATAAAAATTGATTCATCATTAATTAAAAAATGTACAAGAGAGTTTTTATATGGAAGTTAACCATAGATAAAATGACCATAAGTACCCTCAGATCTAGAGTTAGGGAGGGGTACTTAGGGGATAGCAAATTCTCATTTCTTCTCCCATGGTCAATTTAATGAAAACAATACAAAAAGGGGGGGGGGGGAAGAAGGGGGCGCCCTCCTTAAGAGTCCAACTTGGACTTGTTATCTTGGCCCAAGTGGACCAAAACCATGGACCAGCCCAAATGTGCTTTGAACCTAGGAAGCCCAATTCAAAACAAACTCCCTAATGGGCCTAATTGAATGGCATTAACTCCAATAGCCCAATCTAACACTAACTTGACTCAAAAATAACCCAAGAAAATACAAATACACACCAATTACACTCCAGATAAATACAAAAAAATACCACAACTCAAGAGGGAGACTCCAAACTGTCTCCAAGCCACAAGGACGCCTGCAAAGCTCGAGTACTGCTGCGTGTCCGATACCGATGGCTCACCGAATCATGCTTCTCGCTAGCTCTAGTATCCGCACCAATTCTCCCCGGGTGGGAGAAACTCGACCCCGTCGAGTAGGGGTCTGGATCGCACTAGTATCGCTTTAGTAAATCCGGATCTATCCTCTGTACCTCTGCTCTGGTGATCCACATGTCATCGGACACGGGCCGTCCTCTCCATCGCACCGGATAGCGCGGGTATGCTCCACTCCTGGTAATGGTCACCTGCTCATCCAGTATATGTTCTATTTGCTCACGCTGCTATTGGAATGAGGCTGGTGGTGGACACTCAGGGGCGGGGTCACTCTCAAGGGGAGGAGACGGCTCAAAGGGCTCACTAGGAATCACCGTTGGGTCCCTATAAGTGACTAAATATGAGATATTGAAAGTAGAGCTGATTCCATATTTCTCAGGCAAGGGCAAGTACGAGTCGATCCCACGAGGAGGTTAGAATTTTAAAATTGAGAACTTTGTATTTATGGAGTGTTTTTCTAGGTTGGAATTTAAAATTACATAAAAGTAAATCTACCTAAAGAAATTTAGAGGGTTTAGGGAGAGAAATAGAGAGAGAGAAAGGAAGAAGAAATAGAGGGTGAAGAGAGAGAAAATACTAAAGAGAGAGAGTAACACCAAACTAATTTTAATACTAAAAAATTAAACATTTACAAGGCAATAAGAAAAATAAAAATTACAACCACAAATAAATTCTAACTAAACTGAAAATATAGAAATAAGGTGAAAGAATAATCGTGACGCGGATGAAGAAGCTGTCGCACACACCTTTGACCCTTGGAGAACCGCCCAACCCGGTGTGGATGCCGCCTTGAGAGAGAGAGTTTTAGAAAGAGAAGTTTAGAGAGAGAGATAATAAAAAATAGTAGAAGAGAGATAGAGATAGAGAGAGATGGTGATGGGTGTGGGATTTAATAATAATAAATATATATTAACATGTGTGTGTGGGTGTAAGAGAGAAGGGAGAGGAAGACAGAGAAAGAGACGGAGGGAAGCTCGCGATGGTTATGGTGGTGGCGCAGGTAGAGAGAGGAAGAGAGAGGGAGAAGAGATGGGGGGGCCAGGTGTAGTGGGTGTGTATGGGGGGGGAGACGGAGGTGGGAAGGTAAGGCGCGTAGGTACGAGAGAGAAGGAGAGAAAGGAAGAGGGAGACGTGAGGCAGCGGCGGTGTTACGTGTGTGTATGAGTGTGCATGGTAGAGAGAAGAGATGCCAGTGGAAGCTATGGATAGAGAGGGGTCCGACGTGAGGTGTGCGTGTGAAACGGAGAGACGGAGCAGGGTAAGGGAGAGACGGTGGCAGTGGTAACGGAGGGAGGTCGCAGACGGTGTAGCGGTGGCCACGGCAGGGAGATGGTCCAGAGTGGGAGAGAGAGAGGCCGATAGAGAGACGAAAGAAGAGAGGAGGTTCGCGGTCGGCGATGGCCAGACAAAGAGGGAGACTAGCACGGGTGGTGTTGTACCCCTGTGGTTTTCATGATGTCAACCACTATGAGTCATCTGTGCTTGATTGAACCATTCATGATAAAAATGAATTCCTTTGAACACTTGTTGTATGCAGCATGATCTTGACGAGCATTTCATAATGTCAGAAATATGCATAAATCTCTTCAGCTGCCTTCGAGTGTGGTCATGCCTGCATGTATCATAGCTTTACTTGCTCATAGGGTCAGTGCATGCATAGTCGTAAGTATTAACGTTGGTGCATCTTTCCTTTAAAGTCAGTGCACACATTAATGATAGGTCTGTGTATATCTCAATGCAATGCACACAAGGTCTGATGCGGGACGAGACCACGGACACGACAAGCTCGTGACTGTCCCTTGACGAGGGAAGCGTCGGACGTGCGCGGTTGAGAAACCGACAAGAGTTAGGGTGGTCGGCTCTCTCTTTCGTGCCCAGATCGGGTCACGGGACGGTAACGCTCTCTCTCGCAGTAGCGGTGATATAAATAGAAAGCGAGCTAATTACCCTATCATGCTCTCTAGCAGCGGCATAAACAAGCATATATGAAATGAAGTAAAATGCCAAGTAAGGGAGCGAATGCGATACCTCCACGCGCTCGGCGTGGGGAAGACGGACCCGGCCGAAAACTCGTACTCCCGGGAAACTTAACACACAGTAATTACAGCAATGGGAACATGCCCACTCCACGCAGGGAGGTAAAGGGCTATACAAATGGGCCCGGGAGGACCGAATTCGGGTTGACGGGCAGCTTCGGGTGTTGATTCGGCTACACGCGTGTTCACGACCGTGGGGCCCATGTGCTGTCTGGAGGGGCCGTGTGGGACCCGGTGGTACCGCTGTAGTGGAGACACTTGGAGAAGCGCTCCCCGGGCTGGCGGCACGCAGGTTCACCGGCCGGAGGCCGGGCGGCTCCGTTCGGCACCGGTCGAAAAAAACCGGTCGGAAATCTGCCGGTTCTGTATTTCAGCGCGCGCTCCGGCGAGAACGGACGCTGCGATCAGCACCGGTGTTGGAATGCGACGACATCAGAGCCGTTGGAAAGCTGCTTCGGAGTACTACAATATAGTGGCCTTCAGAAAAATTCACCAGAGTTGTAATTTGTGTTGGTGAATTTTATATGCTGCTGTTGTACAGTAACAGAAGACTCAGACCTGCAGAGAACTTTTCTGTTGATTGCCTTTGACCGTGAAGTGGATGTCCGAATTTGAAGATGTGTTCTTCAACAAGGTTGTAGGAAATCGAACAAGGAAACCAGGACTATTTTTGGATCTGGATTTGGAGGTGGTGATGATTTTTTATGATTTTTGAAGTGGAGGGTGGTCGGATCTGGGTTCTGACTAAAAACACTATATCAGAGGAAGAACACGAATTTCTAAAAATATATAGAAGGCTGATAGAAAATTAAGAAACTTTATGGAGGTAGGGGGTGATGGACAGAACTCCCAGTAAAATTGGGAGGGTTTGAACAAATCAAAAAGATGGTCGGAGGGGGAGAACTCAGAGGTTCTGTCACTGTAGATAGAAACCTGGCAGATCTGGGATGACAGATTGGACGAAAATGTAAAAATACTAAACGATGGAATTATGGCGTGAAAATTTAGGTGGATCTTGAGATGCAAGGTCTGAAAACACCATAAAAAATTTAGATCAATCCAAGCTCGTGGCTGAGACAGACAATTCGTGGAAGCTGCTGTGGTCGGATGAAGACAGAACTGTAGAGGCGGCTCGATGGCGGCACGAACGGCGGCGGCGGCGGCACAGACGATCACCGGAGGTTGAGAGGAGATGATAGAAGGTAGAATCACTCTAGAACTTGAGGTTGGAGGAGAGGAACCAGAGGGAGAGGGGCTGGGGGCGCAATATGCTCCTTACTTACACACAAAAATTCTGATTTTTCATTGAATTTCACATGAAAATACAAGCTTATATATGGTTTACATCAAATGCAATGTGGACCCTTGGATCTAGGGAAGGGGATTGAAGGGCTAGGATTGCATGCCACAAACACAAAAAAAAGAATATAATATGCAAGGGGGGGTGCGCCCTATTGACCAAGGGGTAGAAGTTGAATGGGTGGTTGAATGGTAGGTGGCCTACCTTGGACAAAATGGGCCACTTGTCTACCCATGTGGCATATGACTAGTCCAACCTTCTAGATGTCCACCTAGGATGGTTGACTAGCCCCACAAGATGACATGGACCAATGGGAAAGGGCTGAGGGCCCCCTTGCTGGTCCTACTGACAAATTACATAGAAACCCACACAATCTACGGGAGTGACGCATTGGCCGATAAAGCCATACAATTGCGCGTATACTTTCCCATGGATATAAAAATAAACTAAAGGATATAAATGCAATATGAAAAGGTACTGGCTCGGTGTCGATTCCCATCAACTCTCCCCGGGTGGGAGGAACTCGACCCCGTCGAGTAGGGGTAGGGATGCTCGTGTACTCCGGCGGATCCGTCACCGTGCCAAGTAGCGCGGGTATGCTCCGCTCCAAGTGATCGTCACCTGCTCATTCCATATATACTCGATATGCGAACTGCTATGGGCTAAAGGTGGTCACTCCGAAGGGGCACTCTCAAAAGGGAAGAAAATAGCTCGAAGACTCACTAGGAATCACCGCTGAGTCCCTATAGGTGACTGATCCGGGTATAGATGTGGAACCGATCCCATACTCATCAAGTGAGTCCACTCGCCTCTTACTCATAAGAGACAGACAACGAGCTTGCACAAGACTCATGCAGACTTGCCATGCAATACACATAACAATCGACTCGAAACCCACCACACAAACAAACCACACAAGAAAACACACTGACTCATGCACGACTCGAGACTAAGGTGGTAGCATCAAGCCCACTAGGTGGCGGCATCCTGGGCGACAGGAGAGCTGTCCCACTCTTCCCCCCCCCCCCCAAGGCATAGTACTCATCGGCTAGTGCCTCATCGGCCACGTAATTGACACACTCAAGCCCGGGAGGTGCAGACTCTCCAATACCTATGGCTAGGGTGGCGCGAGCGGGGCACTCGTTGGCAATGTGGCCATACCCGTGACAGTGAAAACACTGCACTCTCGACCGACTACTCTCTCCTATAAAAGGGGCCTTACCTTTATCATCCCGTCGGGTAGGGGGTGTAGGCAGCAATGGGGGAGATGTAGGTGCCTTGGACAATAGTGGAGGGGGTGCCGGTGCCAGAGGACGGGCTATAGGAGCCGGGGGACGGGCAACAGGTGCCGGTGGTTGGGGTGGAAATAGATCCCGGGGTGGAGGAGGGCGAGGTCTAGGAGCGAAGTGCTCCTGACGGGCGGGCTCCTGAGGACGAGCCATGGGTCCCCTCGGGTATGAACCTAAGGAGCCACGGGAATCACTACGGGGAGGAGCGGGGCTCCACCGGGGAATAGACTCGAACTCACCCTCGAATTACTCCATTTCGAGAGTAACTTGGAATGCATCCTCTAGCTTGTCCACCTTACGGCGGAGAAGCTCATACCGTAGGTGCGGGCGTAGACCACGCCGAAACCGAGAGACGGTAAGGGAATCCTCCTCCGTGGCATCACATCGCAAGTAGTATTCATCAAACTCGGTGATGTAATCCGAGACAGACCGGTCTCCTTGGGTGAGGCTTTGCCACCTCTCTATAAGACGCTGGCGGTAGGAGGTAGGGAGGTACTTCTTCCTAAGTTTCTCCCTCATCTCGGTCGACGTATCGATTGGAGGTTCATGACGATGAAACAATAGATTCTCCATGTTCCTCCAATATGTTTGGGCTTGGCCCAAAAGTTTCATCCTGGCAAACTTGACCTTCCTTTGGTCCGACATCTCGAACCACTCAAAATATCGATCCATGCCAGCCTCCCAATCAAGATAGACCTTTGGGTCTAAGGACCCGTCAAAGGTGGGAGGGTCGGCCCGAACAGTCCGAAGGGCCCGTTCATCCATATCTTGGTCGTGGGTACGCCGTATAGGACGACGATCACGACCATATCCCCGATGCTCATTCTCGGACTCATAGTCATGCACTTCGGGGACTTCGTGCCTTCTATTAGCTACCCCGTGATCCCTTGGAGTCGCGGGTCGCTGACCCAGCTCCGGTTGACCTTGTGTAGGTGGGACTGGTGCTTGGACTGGAGCAATCGGATGTGTCTCGGCTGGTCCTTTCTCTAGTGCGGTGACTCTCCCGATCAATCGCTGAACGGACTGACTTGACCCGGCGGCCCTATCCTCTACGACTTTCATCCTCTCTTCTAGGCGGGTGCCTAGACCGTTCACTCGGGTACTCACTCCTTCCATCCTATCCATTCGGGTACTTAAATCACCCATTTGCGTGTCAAACCCATCAAGACGTGTATGCAATCCTTGCACTTGTCCCATAAGATTTTGGAACATTTCGAGCATAGCTGACGCATCGAGACTAGTGGCTCGGGGATCCGCCATAGGTGGGGGTGGGGGTGAGTACTGAGTACCCCTACGAGTGGGCATGCAAACACACCGACTAGATGACGCCGACTAAAGCAAACACACTAATGCGAAATGATGCGCCTAGACTTAAACCAATATCCGGTACGGGGCGGAGGTAATCGACCCGAGGGTCACTCGCGCAAGTGTGCGGCCTTCCCGATAGGCGTAGCCTAACGTTCGGACAACACCTTTTGATATACCGAATTATCGGGATGAAATGCAATTTAAAACACCCCTTTTTTTTGTTTTAGAAATATGATGATCCTAGACTCGACTTAACCCGACTAATGACTAGACGTAAATGACACTCTTTTTTTTATTTTTGACACCCTAGACTCAAACTTGCTCTGATACCAAATTGATGTGGGACGAGACCACGGACACGACAAGCTCGTGACTATCCCTTGACGAGGGAAGTGTCGGACGTGCGCGGTTGAGAAACAGGTAAGAGCTAGGGTGGTCGGCTCTCTCTTTCGTGCCCGGATCGGGTCACGGGACGGTAACGCTCTCTCTCGTAGCAGCGGTGATATAAATAGAAAGCGAGCTAATTACCCTATCATGCTCTCTAGCAGCGGCATAAACAAGCATATATGAAATGAAGCAAAATGCCAAGTAAGGGAGCGAATGCGATACCTCCACGTGCTCGGCGTGGGGAAGACGGACCCGGCCGAAAACTCGTACTCCCGGGAAACTTAACACACAGTAATTACAGCAATGGGAACATGCCCACTCCACGCAGGGAGGTAAAGGGCTATACAAATGGGCCCGGGAGGACCGAATTCGGGTTGACGGGCAGCTTCGGGTGTTGATTCGGCTACACGCGTGTTCACGACCGTGGGGCCCATGTGCTGTCTGGAGGGGCCGTGTAGGACCCGGTGGTACCGCTGTAGTGGAGACACTTGGAGAAGCGCTCCCCGAGCTGGCGGCACGCTGGTTCACCGGCCGGAGGACGGGCGGCTCCGTTCGGCACCGGTCGGAAAAATCGATCGGAAATCTGCCGGTTCTGTATTTCAGCGCGCGCTCCGGCGAGAACGGACGCTGCGATCAGCACCGGTGTCGGAATGCGACGAGATCAGAGCCGTTGGAAAGCTGCTTCGGAGTACTACAATCTAGTAGCCTTCAAAAAAATTCACCAGAGTTGTAATTTGTGTTGGCGAATTTTATATGCTACTGTTGTACAGTAACCGAAGACTCAGACCTGCAGAGAACTTTCATGTTGATTGCCTTTGACCGTGAAGTAGATGTCCGAATTTGAAGATGTGTGCTTAACAAGGTTGTAGGAAATCGAACAAGGAAACCAAGACTATTTTTGGATCTGGATTTGGAGGTGGTGATGATTTGTTATGATTTTTTAAGTGGAGGGTGGTCGGATCTGGGTTCTGACTAAAAACACTGTATCAGAGGAAGAACACGAATGTCTAAAAATATATAGAAGGCTGATAGAAAATTAAGAAACTTTATGGAGGTAAGGGGTGATGGACAGAACTCCCTGTAAAATTGGGAGGGTTTGAACAAATCAAAAAGATGGTCGGAGGGGGAGAACTTAGAGGTTCTGTCACTGTAGATAGAAACCTGTCAGATCTGGGATGACAGATTGGACGAAAATGTAAAAATACTAAACGAGGGAATTATGGCGTAAAAATTTAGGTGGATCTTGAGATGCAAGGGCTGCAAACACCATAAAAAAATTAGATCAATCCAAGCTCGTGGCTGAGACAGACAATTCGTGGAAGCTGCTGTGGTCGGATGAAGACAGAACTGCAGAGGCGGCTCGATGGTGGCACGAACGGCGGCGACGGCGGCACAGACGATCACCGGAGGTTGAGAGGAGATGATAGAAGGTAGAATCACTCTAGAACTTGAGGTTGGAGGAGAGGAACCAGAGGGAGAGGGGCTGGGGGCGCAATATGCTCCTTGCTTACACACAAAATTTTGATTTTTCATTGAATTTCACATGAAAATACAAGCTTATATATGGCTTACATCAAATGCAATGTGGACCCTTGGATCTAGGGAAGGGGATTGAAGGGCTAGGATTGCATGCCACAAACACAAAAAAAAGAATATAATATGCAAGGGGGATGCGCCCTATTGACCAAGGGGTAGAAGTTGAATGGGTGGTTGAATGGTAGGTGGCCTACCTTGGACAAAATGGGCCACTTGTCTACCCATGTGGCATATGACTAGTCCAACCTTCTAGATGTTCACCTAGGATGGTTGACTAGCCCCACAAGATGACATGGATCAATGGGAAAGGGCTGAGGGCCCCCATGCTGGTCCTACTGACAAATTACATAGAAACCCACACAATCTACGGGAGTGACGCATTGGCCGATAAAGCCGTACAATTGCGCGTATACTTTCCCGTGGATATAAAAATAAACTAAAGGATATAAATGTAATATGAAAAGGTACTGGCTCGGTGTCGATTCCCATCAAGGTCCGTGCATATTTCAGCTCATCTGCATACGGTCGGTGCATGTTCTGTTAGATTGCACTTAAGGTCTGCACAAAACACTATTCAGGTTGAAGCTAGTCTTGCTGCCATAAGAGCCAAGGTCGGTACAACTCACCGTTCATCTCGGTGCACATTTATGTTCCTTCATAGAAAGTCGATGCACATCACTGTAGTGTGCACATTTGAAGTCGGTGCAGGTTCAATTGTAAGTGCAAAGGTCGGTGCAACCTCGGTTGCTATCAAGGGTTGAGGTCGGTGCACATTCTATCGTCTAGGATATAGGTCGGTGCAGGATTGCATTATGCGTAGAATAAGGTCGGTGCACATTTGGTTTGTGCGAGACCGAGGTCAGTGCAAGTAGCATCTGATGCATTCATACGGTCAGTGCAAGTCTTGCCTTGTGCTAACCGAGTCGGTGCACATCCTGTGTTACCACATATAACATCGGTGCACATTCTGCTGATCAGCGTCTAAGGTCTGTGCAACATTGCTTGGTTTGCACATAAGGTCCGTGCAACTCTTGTTGCTGCACGCATATAAGGTCTGTGCATGTGTCTATGTCATTAGCTATAAGGTCTGTGCATGTCATTTAGAGTATGTGCATGTCTCGCAATAAGTTACCCAAGGTCCGTGCACGTCTTGCTATATTTCACTTAACGTCTGTGCATATCTTGCAAATACGTCACGTAAGGTCTGTGCATGTTTCTACCTTGCTCTATGAAGTCTGTGCAATTCTTATATTTGTCTGACCGACTTATGCTGACTAAGTGCTTCACATATTGACAGGACAATTGCTCGTGAACCTTAAGGAGGGCACGTGATCCAAGGCATAAAGGATAGCTATGCTCGTGACACGTGGAAAGCCAACAAGCCCAGGTGCTGTAACACGGCTAGTGCAACTCAGATCTGGATGAAAGGTTGGGAGGGAAACGTGGTTTCCATGTGCCCATCTCTCTACTGCCTATATATATATAGAAGCCGCTCGCTCAGAAGAAGAAGAAGAGAGGAGAACATGAACTGAAGAGATATGAGGAGAGACAGAAGAAGAGCAGAGCATGAGAGAAAAAGAAGCAGAAGAAGTGGAAGAGAGAGATTGTGAGATCGAGAGAAGAAAAGAGAGAGTAGCAGAGAGGGAAAAGAAGCGGAAGAAGAGGTAGAAAGAGAGAGAGATAGAGAGCTCGAGGAGAGGAAGTAAAGCCCTAGCGGAAGATTTGTCTCCACTGGACGTTGGATCAGATCCAATCCAGTCAGCTCTTGCGAAAGCCACATTTATTTTACGATTCCTTCCAGCTTTCAGTCGCTGTGATTTTCCATTCTTGTTTTCTTTTAAACCTTTGTTTCAAGCTGTGAGTCAGCGGAGCAACCTGTGTTGCTCAGTGTTGCAGAGGATTAGTTCCTCTGGACAGCAAGCTGTGTTGCTCAGCATTGTAGAGGATTAGTTCCTCTGGATAGCAAGCTGTGTTGCTCAGCGGTTGTAGGCAAGCTGTAATACCCAGCAGTTTAAGCTGTGTATCAGCGGGAAGCCTCACTCTGGTTTGAGTGGGGGATGGACGTAAGTCTGCGGGCAGCAGACTGAACCATCTAAAAATCCTTGAGCATTGTGTGGTTTGCATCCTTGTGTCTTCAGCGCTAGATGAATGCTTAGGATCGTTCCATCTATGGTTCTGACTGAATATATTTTAGGCACACGCATAATTGATTTGGTTCTATCTACGGCTTAGACTTGCTTAGGAGTCTGCATTCTAGCAGTCCAACTGTTTGATCTAGCGCATCATTGAATCTCTTATTTTGAAGAGTTTAATTGGATTTTATTCTGCAACTGTGTCTAGTTATAAGTTTTTAATTATGCATTTTATAGGGGAGATTCATTCACCCCCCTCTGAATCCGGGCCTAGCAGCATAACAATTGGTATCAGAGCGGCTCTCTGACTATTCAGATCCAACGATCTACAGAGGATTTTGCCATCTTGCTTTTGGTGCATTACTTATCGATTGCTTTATGCGTTGAATCTGTTTGCTATTTGTCTTAATGGCTCGTCCTATGGTTTTTGATGGTTCTAACTTCGAGAAATGGTTAGGCAGTCTGTGTGGTATTATAAACTCTATAGATCCAAAACTGTGGAATCTCATTAAACATGGTCCACATGTTTTGCCTCGAGAGGAGAGTAAATGGTCCCAGAAGGACAAACAAAAGAATAGTGAGAATATAAGAGTTCGGGACATTCTGCAGAAGGCTGTAGATATTAATGTCATCTCCTCTATTTCCACCTGCAGGACTGCGAAGGAAATCTAGGATTCAATGATCACATTTCATGAGAACCAGAAATGTCTTATGGCTAGAGGAAGCACTTCAAGCAATGAAAGAGAAGATCAGGTAAATTTTGAATCTGATTTTTATGACATGACTGTTGATGATTTAAAAGAAATGTATGTTGAATTGTATGAAAAGTACATTGATGTGACACACCCTTGGACCTAAACAAGCAAGCACAATTCACAACCGAAACGGACCGATATTGGCGGCCACTCACCTGACACTCTCCCAAGTCCCGGGGTAACTCGGTGATACAGAGTGGAGGTTGTGAGGGCTGGGCCCTTGCTGGTTGAGGGCCAGCAAGGCCAAGGGTTCTCCCCAAGGGTACGGAGGCCCAATTCAATGGGGCCGACCCAGGTGCCGAGGGCACGGGTCACACTCTCTTCCACGGCGGCCACTCAAAGCAATGGAGCTTGCAGACCGGGCGCTCACTCTCACGGACCAGCGGAGCTTATGAACTAACATTGAAAGGACAAGCACTAAGGGAAGCAAGGTTAGAACACTTACTCGACCGGTTTGAAGAAACCGGTCCCGCTCGGAGACGTGGGCGAGCGGGGAAGCGTGGGTTCCCCACACGCTGCGTCGGAGTAGCTTGAACCTGTTTTAAAGATTTACAACACTACTCCCCATGCAAGGGGGTAAAACAAGAGGAGGGGGAATCACTCATACATTCAAACACTACCTCCCGCAGGGAGGGGCTTTAAGCCGGCCAGGCAGGGAGGGGAAGAAACTGAAATAGAAGCCGAATGAAAGGACGACGCCGGTTCTACCCGCTCTCTGGAATAGGGGATAGACAGTTGAAGTTGACGCTGCTGCGGCCACTCCCAAATTTTGTTTTCGATGAGACCAGTGGGAAAATCTTCGGAGCTTGATCAGGTTGACGTCCAATTTTTATGGAATTTCCTAGTTGACGGTGCTGGTCGGGGAAGGGCCACGAACAAGGACCCTGAGTTCTAATCTGGACGGCTACGGTACCACAGCAGTTGAAAGAAGAGGCCGCCATGAGCACTTCCGATCTAAGCGTGGTCAGAGTCTCTGGAATCATTGACAAGTCCTCTTCGAGACGAGACCCACGAGAATGCCAGAAGATGTCAGAGCAGGAATGGAGAGCCCAAACAGTAGATAGGGGTCGGTTCAGCCCCAGAGGGGACAGAACTGCGCACCGGGGGAAAAAAATGAGAAATCACATCTCGGATGCCGAACGGGGTTCCGCTTCTTGATACTGGAAGTAGACTCGTTGTAGATGATATCAGCCAAGCGCCACCTCCAGATCTTTAAGGGGATGGCCGTGTGAGGCTCTGTAACTCGCTTCAGGTTGGCTGGCAAGAAGCAGATGCGCAGTCTGGGGAGATCGGCTCCTCCGGGCAGCCACAAACCTAGAACGGGATGAGACCACCACGATCACGAAGAAGACAGGGAGACACTTCCAACGGTACCACTTGGGCCTCCAAAAACGTTGGGATGACGTCGTGGCTGGATCTGCAAGATGCTGGTACTCTGCTACCTGCGAACTGAGAAGTGCTGGTTGGAGATGGGAGGTGGGAGATGAGGTAAATGGGAGGGGAATGAGGGTGGCTGGGTGTGGAGGCAACCCTAGGCTGTTAGGGGGTCTTGAAGGGGGCAAACCAAGGTGAGTGAGGGGGAGAATGGGGGCAGGAAGGTGGTCTAGCAGGTGGTGAGAGAGAGAGATACGAATTTGGGACTAGGTGGGAGAGGAGAGGGATGGTGATTTCCCTATTTGGGGTGGTCTAAGATTTGGAGGATGAGGGAGTGGAGGGAAATCAATTCAAATCTTTTCTTGGGAGATGGAAGATTGCATGGGGAAGAGGGAGGATTGTGTTGGGGAGAGTGGGATTGTGTTGGGAAGAGCAATATTCTCCTAGGGAGGGGAGATATTAGGTGGGATTTGGTGGGAGGGGAATGATGGCACCTAGGGGAGTGGAAAAGTAGTGGAGGTGGAAGCTTGGGTGGAGGATGAGGTGGAGGACAGAGGTGGGATTTGAATTTGGGGAAGGGGGGAAAGAGAAAGAGAGGGGTGGGTGGGATTCTCTCCCTAGGGATTCTCACCCCACTAATAGATTCTCTCCACAAGAAACTTGAATTTGAACTCACAAAATGGTGACTTTCATTCACTTCAAATGGGGGGAATGGGGTCCTATATATAGGCAACCCACATTTTACAAAAAGTCCCTGACTCTTGCTACAATGACAAATAACCAAGGGGGTAGGGGGCGCCCCTGGGCCTAGCCCAATGAATTGGGCCCATTAACTAATCTAATCAACCCTATGACACTTAACTTAGGTAGATGACTCATTAACCTAGATACTGGACTTAAATAAAAGGAAAATTACAATGATATGACTCAAATAAAATATTAAAATACAACATATGACTCAAAATAAATGACTAGACCATGTCGGATGCTTCCGGGGTGAGGAGACGAGCCGTGAGTGTGGGCACGGGAGGTGATGTCCCCATCATACTCCCGGGGTGCGGAGAACTCGACTCCGTCGAGTAAGAGTCCTTCCCTCCTCGGAGGGTGTAGAAGTGATACCGCCCACAACTCTTCCGAAGGAGACCGATCCATCCACCTGATGAGATAGCGCTCATACACCTTGCTCCTGGTGGCAATGACCTATTCATCCAATATTTGCTCAATTCGCTCACGCCGGGCTCTCCTGGCTAGCGGACTCTTCTCACGGCTGGGTGCTCTCTCAATGAGGGGTGTGGGCTCAATATCCTCACTAGATACCACCGTGGGACCCTTATATGGCACTAGGTCGGCCATGTTGAATGTGGGGCTCACTCCGTACTCCTTGGGAAGATCTAACGCATAGGCATTAGTGCCAATGCACCTCAAAACCTGGAAGGGACCAGTCCCATGAGGCCTCAATTTGGAGATGGCTATCGGGGAGAGCCTCTCTGTCCTCACCATCACAAAGTCACCCACGTGAAATTCTTAGTGACGCCGAGGGTAGTCAGCCTGCGTTTTATAAATCTCATTTTCCTTGCTGATGTGCTTGCGAAGGTTTTCATGCAATTTTATGAATGCGGACATTCTAGGGGTGATGGGTGGACCTGGGCAACTAAAAGTAGACCAATCATGCTTTGATGCCGAGAAGACTTTGATGGAATGGGGAGGACTGGGGCATCCATAGGTGATCCGATCATGCATGGGGGTGACAAATGCCGGGGGACCCTGACATCCATGAATACTCCTATCATGCCTACGACCCATGATGAATGAAGGAGGACCATTACACCCGAATATGGACCACTCTAGTTTCCTACTTGACATGTGGGTGATGTGAATGAATGGACCCAACATAGTGTTCATGCCAAGTGGTGTTGTAAGCTTAGACACATGTATGCTTATCCCAAAGGTGACTCCCATGTGCATAGATGTAGGATGACATTTGAACTTCCATGTGATAGGGTCGAAGGGATCTAGGAAGGTGGATATGGGGGGGACATTTCCTCGATCTCTAGGTGGGTGTTGCCTAAGGTCATGGTTCCTTTGGTGTAACCCGGGTCATGGATGAGGTGGGCTTGGTCCAATATGGTGGGTGAGGGTATGAAAGGGTGGGTGGTGGGTAAGGTGGTTGGGCCACATGGGTATAGGTAATAGTCAAAGGGATCATGGAAAGGGCTACCTAGAGAGAGGAACTCCACATCCTCAAAGCCCAAAAAATATGGGTCATCCTCCTCCGAGATAATTGGGCCAAGGTCGTTAGTGGGTTGGCCGATCAAAGCACTTGGGATCTCAATGGTAGGGGAGTGGACCGAGATGGGTTCTTCCACCATGGGGAGAAGAAAAAGAGGTCGCTAGTGTGGCAACCAATGGTGCAGACCGAGGTGATAGACCCATCACGGGGGTGGATGAGACTAAGGTTTGTTGGGTGGGCTGTCCCTAGGGTCAACAAGCAAGTCAACTCTAGCTGCCATTCTAGGCCTTTGAGGAGGTCATCTAAACCCTCTACCTCATAGTAGGATTGGATCATTGTGTGAGTGGTGTGGATGGGCACTAGAGGGAGGTCTCGCTCCATGGGTAGATATGTATGGGCCATGATTTCTCTAGTCGAGCTCTCCCTTAGCCACCTAACAAGGGGTTCTTCTAAGATGAATTCGGCCTTATCTAGATAGGGTGGTGTAGGGTGAAGATCCTTGTGCGAGGCTTCCGCTTCAATTTGGACATGGGTGCCCTCCATGGAGGGGAAAGGATCCGGAGGGGCATTTGTCTCCATGTGGCAAAGTGGGTGGGTTACTTCTTCTAATGCTAATGGGGTGGGAAGGTTCTTTGAGAGTGGGGTGATGATAGCCGGTGTGTGGTCTACCCGGGGTGGTGAACAAGGGCGAGACTTGTTGAACATATCTGAGTGATTTTGATGATAACAAAACCCAGGACATTTCTCTCCCATGTATCTTGTTTTCAAGAGAAGCTTCATGCTTTAAACCATCAAATTTCACCCCATGTCAAATGTGTGTTAATGAATCCTTCCATGTGTTTATTCGAGTATAAACCAACTTGTACTTAACTATAACACAAGCCCATTTCAATCATTGAACAAAAGGATAGCTTCAAGTGAGCTAACACTTGACTTTTGCAGGATTGGAGATTGGCGGTCGACCTGTGGACCCTTGGCGGTTGACCTAAAATAACAGAACTGAAATCTGGGAATCTGTGAACCTGGCGGTCGACCGCTAGGAGCTAGCGGTCGACCTATTTTCCCAGCAGCCAAATGGCTACAGGATGGCCAATGGCGGTTGACCGTTGGGATCTGTAGGTCGACCGCCAGCCTCGAGCTGCCAACAAATGTTGACTTTTTTGTCACTTCGAGAAATGGCTCTCCTCTTGGTATTGTTTAATCCCAAAGCAACCAAACTCTCCAAAAATTGTGGATCTGGTCTGGGGGAGTCCTTGGACCATTCAAGAGCCTATAAAATATATACAAGAGGATTTGGAAAACCCTAATGCTAAGAGTGGATCAAGGAGGCTACCAAAGGTGAGAAGGAGGAAGCTTGCACTGTAGACATGAATAGTGTTCCGAGAAGATTTCTTCATCCTTCTTCCTCCTTTCTAGAGTGAAGATCAAGCTATATCTGAAGAAAATCAAGCCGGGGTCAAGTCGACCACAAGCTGCATCCAAAGAATCCTTCATCAACTAAGGGGGATCTTTAATCAATCTCTTGTTCTTGTGTTCTTTCAATTTCACATCCTTCTCAGCTTCAAGTGTGTTTTGATTGTAATCTTGAATCTTCTGTGTGTGTGTGAGGATCTTCACAGATCCGTGTGTGTGTGTGTGTAGTCAATGTTGATTGCTTTTGTGTGTGTGTGGTTGATCTTGTAACACTCTACAAGATAGTGTGTGGTTCCTCACTGTCGGTGAGGGGTGGACGTAGGTTGCCATTGTGGCATCCGAACCACCTTAAATTTGCTGTCTCCTCGTGGTTTGCGCCTTATCTTCTTTCCCCCTTCTGTGATTACTTGTGGATCTAGTCTTTCTGCTTCTTTTAGATCTTGTGTGTTAATCATCTTCTCTTAAATCCTTCGGTATATCAAAAGCTGGATTCGGACCGACAAGGTCATTCTTGCCGAAAAGATAACAGTTTGCGTGAGTAAATCTACGGATCTATTAACTCCGCCGAGTACTAAGGGTTTATGCAGTGGTTGCTTTTGAGAGATATAGTCTGTTTTACTTGCAGCCCTCTTGTGTCCTCTCGAAATCGTTATCTCGATTTTATTTTACAAAAATTTGTTATCACCCAATTCACCCCCCCTCTTGGGTGTCATTTAACCTCGGGACTTCAATTGGTATCAGAGCTAAGGCTCTTCTCCTTCAGATCTAACGATCTAGAGTAAGATCCGGTTAAATGGCAAACAAGGGTATGACGCCCGAGGGCCACTCCATCAACCGTCCTCCCTACTTTGACGGTTCAAACTACTCGTATTGGAAAAACAGAATGCATGTCTTTCTAAGAGCTCAAGAGTACAAAGTTTGGAGAGTTGTGGACAATGGTCCTCATAAACTAGGGGATGATGAAGATAAATGGACACCTAAGGAAATCAAGAAATGCACCGCTAATTATAATGCCATGAATATCATGCAATGTGCTATACACCCTAATGAATTCTCTCATGTCTCTACATGCAGCTCGGCCAAGGAAATGTGGGACAAGCTACGACTCATATATGAGGGAACTTCACAAGTCAAGGAGACCAAGGCAAATCTCCTAGTCACTGACTATGAGCTTTTTAAGATGAAACCTGAAGAAACCATCTCCGAAATGTTTGCAAGGCTAACAGAGATCACGAATGGTCTCAAGAGTCTCGGGAAAGAGTACTCAAATTCCGACCTTGTAAGGAAAGTGTTAAGGTCCCTATCGTCAGCTTGGCACACAAAGGCCACGGTAATTGAAGACTCAAAGAACCTGTCTACTCTCACCTTGGATGAACTCATAGGGTCACTCATGACCTATGAGATAAATATTAAGAGGATAGTTAATGAAGACATCAAAAAGAAGAAGGTCGTTGGACTGAAAGCTCATCACTCCGATGATGAATTTCAAGAAAGTGAATCAAGTGACAGAAGCAATGAAGAGGAAGAATTGGCAATGATAACTCACCAAGTGAGAAGATTTCTAAGGAAGAAGAGAAACTTTCAGGGAAACTTTAGAAAGGGCCAAGAAAGCCCACACAGACCAAAGGCGAGTCAAGCAAGCCAAGTAGCATCATATGCTACGAATGCAAGAAGCCCGGGCACATGAGAGCTGAATGTCCGGATCTGAAAAAGAAATTCAAGAAGGATAATTTCAAGAAACCCAAAGCCATGGTCGCCACATGGAGCGACGATGAAGATGAACCATTTGATGAAGAGATTCAAGAACTTGTGGAAAGCTTGTGCCTCATGGCACATGAGGATGAATCTACGGAGGTAAACTCTGACCCTGATTTCATTTCTAATGAACAATGAGAATCTGAATATGAAAAATTGTACATAAAATACAAGAAGATCAGATCTGAAAACAAAATTCTCAAACAGAAGTTTGATGACTTATCACATGAAGATATCTTTGTCAAATTTGAAAAATTGGAACAGGAATGGTTTGAGGCCACAGAAGAAAGAGAAAGCTTATTACAAACAATTTCATACTGTAATAAAGCCAAAGAAGAACTATCTTGCAAAGTAATTGAAGTGGAGAAAGCATGTGAGAAAATGAAAATTGAAGAACAAATTCTGAAATTCACAAACTCAGAACTTGAAAAGAAAACTGTGAGCTTAGAAAAAGAAGTGGATGATCTTCAGTCCACGTTATCTAAGTTTGTTAAGGGCAAGCAAAACCTAAATAATTTGTTGGGAGTGAAAGTCAATTTTCAAAAAGAAGGCCTCGGATACACTCCTGTGGACGTCAAAAAAATGATGATGATCATACGACATGCACGTCTCAGCACTCGAGAGCGAGTCGAAGACGGAAAGGCTGAATAAACCTTATGCCTCCTCCAAGCAGGACGAATACCTACCCGGTGCTCCGTCACCCGACAAAGAATCCCCTCGTGTTGAAGAGACATCCCCGGCTCTCCAGTCGGCATTGCCAAAGGCTGAATCAAAAGAAACTCGGGAATTCGAACACGTGTTCGGCACACGCCGGGGATCACTCGAAATTCCAAATCGGGATGTAGAGGCCCTGAACTAAACACCCCGACGGCGGTGCATTACGACTAAAGCAATACAGGAGGATAAGCATCCATCCGAATAGCCGCGAAGCCGAGACGAAGTCTAAACCGGCGCGCCCTTCCAATAGCCTTAAACCGGTGCGCCCCTAAGGGGGCCTTAAACCGGTGCGCCCTATACAAGATGCTAGTCCGGCGCGCCCCATGAACTCCCTTGCTTTATGTTAAAACGGCATGCTCCCGTTGAAGGGCCATCCCTTTGAATGCACTAAACCGGCGCGCCCATTTTGGAGTGCTAATACGGCGTGCTTAGTTTAGAAACAAGCCCTTCTCTGAGGCCTTTATCCGGCGCGCAGTGAAGCCGTCCCGTCATCAATGCGGTCCCCTGTTTCCTGGGAGTTGCATGATGACGGACGAGCCTAAAATGGTTAAATCTCCCACTTCGATCCGGCGGGCAACCGAGCATATGCTGTGAATGGAAGTTCTCGAGCCCCATCCCGCCTTGTGCTCATTCCGTCGGTCGGCCGGCCATTCTTCAGCAAATGATGATAGCAACGTGGCTCGCGGTGGATGTGCCAGCGGAGGAGGAGGCCATGCCTCTGCCCCCCTCCCGATCACACCATAGCCTCGCCGGAGGTGACGTCGACAGCAGCAGCAGGGCAACGTCACCAACGTCAGCAGTAGCAGTGGTGGTTGCGGGAAACAAGGAACCAACGGGAGGAAGAAGAATCCAGAGGGCATCCCTCCAAAACAGGGCCTCCGGCCCCTATAAAAGGAGTGCCCAGGCGAAGCTTAAAAAGGTTGGAAGGTTGAAGGGGGAGAAACTCCTCGAAGCTGAAGTCCGTGTTCATGTGAGAGCGAAGTGAAGTGAGAAAAGAGAAGGAGAGAGCAGAGAGTGAGGTGAGGGAGATACAGATCTCCCCTCCCCCCCTTGTTTCTTTTTCTTTCCTCCGATGTATTCTTCCCTTCGGTTCTTTTCTTTAGATGCATGAAGAGCCCATGTATTGGCACCCCTTCGTGGTGAAATGAAAGTGATCCTTCGGGAGATTCCTTTTTTTGATATGTTTCTGATCTCCTACCCCACTCGTTCCCCTTTGAGGGATCATTGCCCGTGAGTCGTGAGAGCTCTTGAAGGCTAGTCCTCGAGCTTTTCCACACTCACACTTGGGTTATCGGACCGCCGTGATGTCTAGATTTTGAGGTTCACCCTGGAGCAATCCACTTGGTGTTCCTCGATTTTCTCTGGCAATCGTCAGTACGGGGGAGGTGCTGCCCAAATTTTGCCAGAGGAAGAACATGTAAGAACAGAGAATGCGTAAGAACAGACAGACAAACACACTAAATCACTGAGACAAACTAAACTTCCAAGTTCCTGCACAGCAAACTGTTCTAATAAGACACTTGAATCATCATGACAATCCACCTGAACAAACACTTAAAACACTTAAATCTTCTTTCCACAAACATAATTCATCAATAAGATGAGCAAACCAATCAATAAATCAACTTGCAGTTGAAGGAAAGAAGAAACAGAGCACAAACGGGTTGAAAGAAGCTATACAATGCTTAATCCGGCGCCCCCTAATCCGGCGCGGGTTAATCCGGCTCGGTACCCCCCCGCGCCGGTTTAACCCCACACTCAAAACCTATTTTTTTTTCCTTGCAGCTATCCGACGCGCCCCCTTGTACTAGCCCATTAAACCGGCGCGCTATACTGTGGAACCTCTTCCTATTTGAGCCTTAAACCGGCGCGCCCCCTTCCTGGACCTTAACCGGCGCGCCCCCCTTGAACTCCCTTAAACCGGCGCGCCCTTCAGCCCCTTGTAGTGTCCTTAAACCAGCACGCCCTTCCCCTTGTGGCATCCTTAACCGGCGCGCCCCCCCCTTCAATATCACTTAATCCGGCGTGCCTGGAAGAGAGAAGGTGATCAAGAAAATAAAAGAAAACATGCAATTCAAGTTAATAGAAAACTAATCAAAAGTCTCCCCTCCACTATAATCCAAGTTATAGATAAACCGATAAAAAGAACACCGATATCCCACGATATTTCCGAACCCCACGAAATCTAGTGCGTTCCACAAGCTGGCACGCCCGGTGGGACTGGACTACCTCTCATCTTTTCGCCAAGGTTAGGGGCCCAATGGCCTTTTCCGAAGTCTTAACTTCCGCATTTTTGAAATTGCAGGAGGGATCCATTTCTGAAGAACCGATGGCTGTCACTTTCGGTCCATTGGTTGTGGCGAGCCATGCCGAGCATGGCTACTTGGTTGTGTCGAACCCCGCGACCTGACCGCGCAGGTCGATCCGCATGCGAGGGCGCACGTTTCCGAGATTGGGCTTCACACTTAACAACCCGCTCCCCCGGACTGTGCGTGAAGAGAAAAGCAATGATGCCCCGTGGTATCGGACGTGGACCTCGGGATCCCCGACATGGTCATGATCCGTGCACCTCTTGGGCCGATAGTTCATCAGCTTGACCCACTTCTTCCGGGATCCGATCCCGCACCCACGTGAAGCGTGCCGTACCTACGGCAGATATCCGAATGTCTTTGTTGTTACCTTCGATGCTTCGAATATGGACTCTCGACCGAATACTGGATTGTCTGTTAGTGACTGATATATATATATACTGGGATCTAATCCCGCACTTTCATTAAATTCGCCCCACTCGCAGCAAGTATTTGTATGGTTTTGAACACCGTTTTACGTACCGATGCGGAGGGTTTAAATCATGTCAACCCAACTCGCATGCTTTAATGAAAAACGATCTTTAGGTCATTTGACCCCTTTTCTTGGCGATTAATCAGAGGTCTTCCCCTCTCCGAGGGGATGTAATTAACGTCGCGGCCTTTATGGCGCGGCGGGTCTCCAGTCCCGACCCGATATCCACAATCGTCTGATCAGTCAGATGGAGCGCATCCCGGGCTTCGGACCACTCCAGTCTCGAAGCCCGAACACATTGTCACCTAGGTGACTGGCACGCCCTCGCACTAGATAAACCGATAAAAAGAACACCGATATCCCACGATATTTCCGAACCCCACGAAATCTAGTGCGTTCCACAAGTCCCCAAAACAAAAAACCTTTTGAGCATAAGATCACCACATCCCTTGTCCATGAGAAAAGTCAAAACCATGCGTCATCTTCCAAGCCTGAACTCAAGCATTTTCAACCCAAATCACGACAGTTTCAAGGAAACTTTGCACCTGTCAATTGCTATCATTGTGGTAGATTTGGGCATGCTATTGTAAGGTGTTGGTTCAAACAAAACCCACCAAGAAATCGTGCTTTCTGGACCAAGAGGAGATATACCATGAACTGGACTAACTCCAACGGACCCAAACTAGCTTGGGTACCAAAAACAATTGCATGAGAATTTTTATTCTTGCAGAAATGTCTTGAAGCCAGGGGGAGCAAATGGTATCTAGACAGCGGTTGCTCAAGGCATATGACAGGGGACAAGAAGGTGTTCTCCAAGCTGTAAGAAAAGGAAGGAGGCTTAGTTGCTTTTGGCGGGAAGGACAAAGGTAAAATAATCGGAGTTGGAGACATAGGTAAGAATTCTGTGACTTTGATTGAAAATGTCCTTCTAGTGAAAGGTTTGAATCATAATTTGTTGAGCATAAGTCAATTATGTGATAAGGGTTTTAAGATTATTTTTGATGTGACTCACTATTTTGTCATGTGCAAAAATTCAAATGAAATCAAATTCATTGGTAAAAGGAGCAACAATGTGTACACCATTGATCTTGATGATGTTTCAGTTGATAATGTGTGTTTGGTTGCTAACAACCATGAGAATGCATGGCTATGGCACCGCAGACTAGGTCATGCTAGTTTTTTTTGTTTTTTTTAACTAAGGTCATACTTGCAAGGGGCAAGGGGAGAAACTCGACCCCGGCCATCTTACAAGAAAATTTTATATATAGTAGTCAAGGCAAAAGGCAAAAGGTCATGCTAGTTTTGGAGTGATCTCTAAGTTGTCTAGACATGACTTGGTGATAGGTCTGCCCAAATTGAAATTTGAAAGCGATAACATCTGTGAAGCTTGCACGAAAGGTAAGCAAACATGAATCTCATTCAAAAACAAAAATATTGTTTCATCCGCTAGGCCATTGGAACTGTTGCATCTTGATCTTTTTGGACCTACTAGAACATCTAGCCTAGGAGGAAAATCCTATGGCTTTGTGATTGTTGATGATTTCTCCAGATTCACATGGGTGCTGTTTTTAGCTAATAAAAGTGATGCCGTGACGGAGTTTCAAGTGTTTTGCAGAAAAATTCAGAATGAAAAGGGTTACCTCATCACCACAATCCAGAGTGATCATGGTGGTGAATTTGAAAATCATGAATTCAGCATGTTCTGTGAAGAGCAGGGGTACACACACAATTTTTCATCACCGAGGACGCCCCAGCAGGATGGAGTAGTAGAGAGAAAGAATAGAACGTTGATAGACATGGCCCGGACCATGCTCAGTGAGAAATCTCTACCCAAGTATTTTTGGGCTGAAGCGGTAAGTACAGCATGCTACATCATCAACAGGGCAATGGTAAGGCCCATTCTAAAGAAAACTCCATATGAGCTCTACAAGGGTAAGAAGCCAAACATCTCTTATCTTAAACCCTTTGGATGCCCTTGCTATATCTTGAACAATGGTAAGTCCAATCTGGGTAAGTTTGATGAGAAGAGTGATAAAGGAATCTTTCTAGGTTATGCACTCAATTCTAGAGCTTACCGATTATTCAATAAAAGGACTTTAGTTGTTGAAGAAAGTCCTCATGTTATTCTTGATGAATCCAAGTCAAAACTCACAAATCAAATTTCTTCCATCTTGGATGCAGGTGAAGACCCTAAGAACTCATCAAATGTTAAAGCCAAGGATGAGCCATTTAAGGAAACCTCAAGCAAAAATGAGGAAGATGAGGATCCTACAATTGAGACACTGCAAGAACCACAAGTGCAGCATCCTGATCTGCCCAGCTCCTCCACATTTCTAAAGGATCATCCAACTGCGAACATCATAGGTAATTTGGAGGATGGGGTTAAAACTAGGTCCTCTCTAAGGCAGGTTGAACAGGAGGACCTGATGGCCTTACTTTCACAAGTAGAGCCAAGGACATTCATGAATCTCTTCAAGATGAATCCTGGATTCAGGTGATGCATGAAGAGCTGCATCAATTTGAAAGAAACGAGGTGTGGACTCTCGTGCCGCGTCCTAAGAACCATCCTACCATTGGAACTCGTTGGGTTTTCAGAAACAAGCTAAATGATGCGGGATTGATTGTGAGGAATAAGGCTCGGCTTGTGGCCAAGGGGTACAGCCAGGAGATGGGAATTGATTTTGATGAGTCCTTTGCACCGGTTGCTAGACTTGAAGTAGTCCGGATCTTACTGTCCTACGCGTGCTCTTTGAACTTTAAACTATTTCAAATGGATGTTAAATCTGCATTTCTTAACGGCTATATCAAGGAGGATGTCTTTGTAGAGCAGCCGCCAGGCTTTGAAGATTCCAAACATCCACGACACGTGTACAAGCTCCAAAAGGCCTTGTACGGACTAAAACAAGCACCAAGGGCATGGTATGAACGGCTTACTTCTTTTTTGGCTGACAATGGGTTCAAGAGAGGTAAGGTTGATCAAACACTTTTCACAAGGAAATCAGGTAAGGACATTTTAGTGGTTCAAGTGTATGTGGAGCCCAAGTACTTTGGATCAAAAATCAATTGCTTGATTTGAATGTTGAAGTGGATTGTGTGCCCATCTTATGTGATAATACGAGTGCAATTAGTCTATCTAAAAACCCTGTTCAACACTCCAGAACCAAACACATTGACATTCGGCATCATTTTCTGAGAGATCATGTAGGTAAAGGGGCTTTTGAGTTCAAGTTCATTGACACACTTAATCAATTGGCTGACATCTTCACAAAACCCCTAAATTAGGATCAATTCAATAAGATTAGGAGAGAACTTGGCATGTGCAAGGGTGAGGGCATACGTACTTAGGTCTGCACTAGGTTGTTTCTTTTTTGTTGGGTAGATTATGTGAGATGCATGCATTGTGTGTGGTTCATTTCTATTGTGCATGACTATACCTAGCATGTGTGCCTGTACTTATATTTATATACACTTTCTCCTTGACATTTTCCTAAAACTGAATATTCCTTGATAAATAAATGTGGACTAGTGATCTAGTGCTCTTAGCAGTCTCCATTCAAGGGTTTCCATAGTCGACTCCTGCTTGACATCTTTCGTGGCTTAGCACAAGAGAAGAAAAGATTTAAAAAAAAAGAAAAAGAAAAGAAAAAATGTGTTCTGTGAAAATTGGGGAGTCCTCAGGGTCATGGAGCCCGTTTCTATCTCTGGTGATCGCTGGATCAACCCTTTTCCTCTCGGGGTCCACATTGGGGCTTCTATACCCCAGCGGTCGACCGCTGGCTTCGTGCCGGTCGACCGCCAGCGGTGAACCGGCCCGGTTCAACCGCGTCCGAACCCCAATAAAAGGGGGTTTTCCTCCCCATTTCCCATTCTATTATCTTCCACTCTCTCTCCCTTACTCCACCCTAAACCTAGCACACCTCTCTCCCACCATCTAAGCCCTCAAAACCCCTCATCTCCTTTCTCCCACCACGATCCGGCCAATTTATCTCCATTTCGGAATAACTCGTCGCCGGCGTTCGTGCTCTTGTGTCGCCCTTCCCTGAGTTCCAGAGCGTGAAGAAGGTGTTCACAGTCCTCCCCGGTGTCTCTCTCTCCATCCCAAGGTAGAGGTCCTACCTCTCAAGAGGATCTTCTCTTCAACGGGTTTCTTAGGTTAAAATGGCACCTAGACGGAGTGCTCGGCTTCTTCTCCAAGGGTAACCTAGTGCTTGGAGACGTGAAGCTCTGGCCGCACCTCCACCACAAGCTCCCGCACGCAGGTTACCTCCAAGGTCTATCATCGACCCTCGTCTTATCGATTTTCAAGAGTTGAATGAAATCCTGCCCGACATTTATACAGTTTTTTCAATGAAACCGGGGTGGATTGACTTTGTCACTAGATACAACCGGTTTTATCCCTATCTGGTACAACAGTTCTATGGAAATTTGGTTGACAGAGATGGAAGATTATACACCATGGTTAAGGGCATTGAGATCCGAATTAATTCAGAATTATTCAATCGTGCCCTGGGAGTCTCTTCACATGGTGCAGACATGACTTTTGGGCATGGTGAGGTTGAGGCAAGTTTCATTGCCATGACGAGCTGTGATTTTGTGCGTGGTGTGAGTGACCTCATTGAGCTCAATGCCAACCACTTTCCTGCCTTGCAACGGGTTCTGCATCATATGTTTACTACACTTATTTATCCCAAGAATGGCAGCCGAGATGAAGTGACAGAAGTGCACTGATTCCTGTTCTATCATGTTATGAATGGTGACTTAATTAATATGGGTTGGCTCATGACTCAACTGATAAGTCGATGCCGGACACATTTACGGCGGTCCCTGCCTTATGCTTCTCAACTCACTGGAGTGTTCACTTCTATTGGGGTCCCATTGGAGGATGAGCAGTTTGTTCTGGTCCGCCATGATGACATTTATAATGAGCATAAGCTTTTCTCAGATATGGGATATTACCGTGCAGCAGATGGCACAATTCGTCGTGCTGTCTCAGTTTATGGGGAAGAGAATGTTAGTTAAGACGAACAAGAACCGGACCCACAGCAAGATAACCACAATGCACCTGCACCAGTCCAGCCTGAAGATGTGCCTCCTCCCGCGGCTCTCCTTCCTCCACCGCAGTAATTTCATGGGGAGTCTTCCACTCAGGGTGCTGGGCATTCCACTTGGGGGGACTATGAGGCTCTTGACAGGCGTCTTTTAGGCATGGAAACTCGGCTTGACTCCTCCCTTGGGCGCTTGGATACTTTTATGGATACCATGACTGGACGAATGGACACCTTCACTCATGATCTGGATGATATCTCTATCCACATGGCCACTCTCTTTGCCAGCCATGACGATAACCGTGAGGCCTTTCGCCTCACCAACCATACCCTTCTTTCCATCCGTAACCAGCTCCGTCATTATGATGATCTTCTCCACGGCCTTGAGGATCATCTTCCTCCTCCTCCTGCTCCTGCTCCTGCTGGTTCCCCCCATGGTGATGGTCCACTGGATGGTGTTCATGGCGAGGAACCTGAGGATCACCCTGCTGTATTGCTGCTCTTTGGGTCTCTAGTGTCACTTTTGTCCACTTTTTGCACCCCTTCTCTCTCCTTTTTGATGATGTCAAAGGAGGAGAAGTAGGCTATTAGGCTTATATGTATATGCTATGTGTGTTTAGTGTTTGGTGTTTGCCTGCTTGCATGCATGTCTGTCTCTTGCATTGTAGTTTGAGCATATTGTATTGCATTAGTGGTTGCATTCCTTAGCGTGTCGAGTCCATTTCTCCCTTTTGCATTCCGTGTACCCTGTATGGATCTAATGAGAATGAATGGAAGAATGCACTCCTTGAATTCACAAGATTGGCTCTCTCCTATCTCACTTCCTGTCAATATGGAAAATAAGCTGTCACGTCTCGAGTGCGGAAGCTTACCCGCGGCGCGACAGTTCTTTATACAGAACCAAAGTAAGCTAGAGTATGAATGAATTTCTAATTACAATAGAGTGCGCAAAATTTAATTTATTAACGGCGAAATGAGTTTGAACTAATGATTATTATAATAATCAACTGAATTACAACACAGTCATTTATTTAAACTTGGAAATTACAACTGATACATCCTGAAATTTATTTAACACACTAAATTACATAACATAATCACTACACTCATCACTCGGTCTCTTCCCCATCGGTGTCCTGACCGGCCTCCAATTCACCTGAAAGGTTAGAAGAACAACTAGATGAGCGAGTCGCTCAGTAGGGTTTACGTCTCAAATTCTAACAGGCTTTAAATGAATTATAATTTAAATAATGCAATTAACCTATGCATGCTGACAATAGATAATCAAGGAATTATAAAAGATGATAAGAGCTGAATTTAAGTTTCAATAAGCAGTAAGAATATTAAACAAGGGATAACTGGTCATATCAAGAATTTAAGCAATAGTAAGCAATGTAATCCAGATCATGTATAACAAGAATTGGCTATATTTATCAATTCATTCAAGTAATCATTCAAGTCATGTAATGCCCATTCGGGCCACGCAAGTCAAGCAAGTCAAGTAGAACACGTGAGGGGTGGAATGTCTCAATCTAGCATGTATCCCAGTGCAATGCAAGACACCGGCAAGCAAGAGATCTTTCCCATGGGTTTCGGGTGCTCCTCCCAGGACCAGACCGGGCCCTTTTGCCAGCATTTTTAGTCATAATTTTGACATCCACTTTCATTTTATAGCCAATATAGAGTTTCAAGGCTTGACCAGTAGGAAATTGTAAGGTGGAATTTGACTGGAAATTCAAGGAGTATTTATACGTAGGAAAACACGGGAAAACCGTATACCCGATTGGTACCCTAGGATTTACTAATCCTTTAATTCCTTTATATATATCCATTTGGCTAAATTCTTTAGCTTATTTTGATTGTCATCATTCATATCATCTATATTTATTAACCTTTTTTATCTATTTTTATTAACTTGTAAGATTACTTAATGTACGTATTCATCTTGCATATACCTTAACATTTCTTGACCTTGTGAGACCAATTATATATATAAATTGACAATTTCATTTATATATGCTTATTAATGATACTGAAATTTAAAATGGGTTGACAGAAATTTTAATTATTCATTTAGTGCCCTGGATTGACTTTAAACAGACCAACGGGCATTAAGCAGCGTTTGTGGAATTGGCGCCCTAGACCAGGGCGCCTCTTTCAGGGGCCTCTGTAAGTGGCGCCCTGGTCAGGGGCGCCTCTTACAGGCCTGCCAATATATATATATATATATATATATATTTAAATTAACGCCCTTGGACATGGCGTTTCTTATAAGGCTCTTAATATATATATAGGCATACGAATTAACGACTGGGGGTTAGGCCCCCATTTAAGTAATTGGCGCCCTGGACCAGGGCGCCTCTTACAGGCTCTCTGTAATTGGCGCCCTAGGCCAGGGCGCCTCTTACAGGCCATAATATTTATATATATATTAAAGTAACGCCTTAGAACAGGACATGTCTTATAGGGTGTAAGAATTGACGACGGGAGGTTAACCTCCCTTTTCTGTAGGTGGCGTCCTGGACAAGGGCGCCTCTTACAGGGGCTCTGTAATTGGCGCCCTAGGCCAGGGCGCCTCTTACAAGCTCCATTTATAATTTTGTTTAAATTAACGCCCTAGAAGAGGGCGTTTCTTACTAACTCCTAAAATTTTTATTTTGGTTGAAAGAATTGACGACTGCACCTGCAGTCATTTCTCATGCAATTGGCACCCTTGACTGGGGCGCCTCTTACAGAGTTCTAGTAAGTGGCGCCCTGGTCAGGGGCGCCTCTTACCAGGAGGCATGTAATCCCAGTTCCGTTAAGTTTAACTAAATATTAATAAATTTTTATTACTATTTCATGATGAATTGACGACCTCTAGGAAGGTCGTTTCTTCAGTAATTGGCGCCCTTGACAGGGGCGCCTCTTACTGAGCCCGGGTAATTGGCGCCCTTGTAAAGGGCGCCTCTTACCTGAGGCTAATTTCTAAGGGTTCATAATTTGGGGTTTTTCACTAATTAACATCTATACCTGATTCCGACTGATTTCCAGTTTAATTATAACGGATGGCTCTAGCTAATTAAGAGTTTAATGACACTAATTAACTAACATCTTTACTGAAAGTGTGTAATTTAGCTAACAGAGGGTCTAATTAATCATGTAATCTAGCAAGATCTTCTACTTAAACAATCTGATCCTTTAATATGATACTAATGTCATGTAAGTTAACCATCAGATCTTCAATTTAACTAATAAGCCATTTAATTAATTAACATGCCCTTCTAATAGTCTCTTAATTAACTAACATGCTCTTCAATTAACTAACAATTTTTCTTAATTAAACTAACAAGTTCTCTAATTTGACTCACAATATAATGATTACTAGCATGATTACCTATTTAACATATTAATTACTTAAATTAAACTGCATGTATTTGCCCTATACTTAAATAGATAACAGATCATCATAGTGTAAACCCCAAGGGTTATTAATGAAAATGGTAAACACATGGATATGGCATTTAATTCCCTAACTTAACTAGATTTGTTAATTAGCCTATAGGGTTTAGTTAAAAGATGAGACCACCTACCTTAAAGGAAGAAGAAGTGGGTAGCAGAAGGATTCCCCCTCTGCAAGCAACAGCACACCAGGCAGCAGCAGCAGCAAGACCAGCAGCAACCCTCTGCAAATACTAGAGTCACCGTAGGACTCTAGTAGCTAGGAAGGGGATATAAAACAACCCCATGCTGATTAGTTCGATAGGATAGGGGGGCAAGATCCTAAAAAAACGGATCTGGTGCCCTGCCAACGCATGCCAGAGGGGCTGTCAGTTGGGGGATCAAAAGAATTAACGCCTTAGTAGAAGGCGTGTTTTTTTGCAAATTAAAGCCTTAGGTTAAGTCACGTTTTATCAAATTAAAGCCTTAGGTTAAGTCACGTTTTAAATAACGCCTTAGTTAAAGCCATCTTTTAAGTGTTCACGTCAAATTAAAGCCTTAGATTAAGTCACGTTTATCAAATTAAAGCCTTAGGTTAAGTCACGTTTTAAATAAAGCCTTAGCTTAAGTCATCTTTTAAGTCCTTTATAGAAGTCACGCGTTACTCCAAGTCGCATCTCAAATGGTCATTTGACGACATAATATTTGGGCGTTTCTCATTGAATTAACGCCCTAAGATTGGGCGTTTTTTTTTTTTTTTACAATAAAGGAAAAATGTTGGTCGTGGGTTTTGAACTCTGGTCACCGAGGTGAAAGGCAAGTTGTGAACCAATATGCTAGATGATTTTCCTTGCTAAGTTAATACTTCTTCTATATGATACCTTAGTACTCTAGGTTTCATTTATAATTTATAATTATGGAAAATATATTATTTATAATTTTTATTATTCCAAAATAACTTATATATATATATTTTATAGCTCCCTTTCTTCCAAAAGTGAGAGAACTATTATTTTTATTTATTTATTTATTTATTTTATTTATTTATTTTATTTATTTGAAATTAATAATTATAATTCAATAATTTGTGAAAATAATATAACTTGACATGTGATATTTATTAGTTAAATATTATTGGTAAATAAAAGATTTTTTTGTAGAAAATTATTATTATTATTCTAATTAAAATTTACGGGTGTTACATAAGTATTGAATGGCTGGTATGGATTTGTTGACGTGCTTGTGTTGGAAGTGAAATGTTGCGTTGATATGGACGTGTTGAATGCCTTCACATCGTGAGTTCAAATGTTTCAACTTGATGGATTTCAAATGAATTTCAAATGTGATTATCGACGCTTCTAAAATTCTTTCAAAGGCACTTTGGTGAAAATGCAAATCTAATGCCTAGTTTTTGTCATCATCAAAAAGGGGGAGATTGTTGAACATATCCGAGTGATTTTGATGATAACAAAACCCAGGACATTTCTCTCCCATGTATCTTGTTTTCAAGAGAAGCTTCATGCTTTAAACCATCAAATTTCACCCCATGTCAAATGTGTGTTAATGAATCCTTCCATGTGTTTATTCGAGTATAAACCAACTTGTACTTAACTATAACACAAGCCAATTTCAATCATCGAACAAATGGATAGCTTCAAGTGAGCTAACAATTGACTTTTGCAGGATTGGAGATTGGCGGTCGACCTGTGGACCCTTGGCGGTTGACCTAAAATAATAGAACTAAAATCTGGGAATCTGTGAACCTGGATGTCGACCGCCAGGAGCTAGCGGTCGACCTATTTTTCCAGCAGCCAAATGGCTATAGGACAGCCAATGGCGGTTGACCGCTGGGATCTGTAGGTCAACCGCCAGCCTCGAGCTGCCAACAAATGTTGACTTTTTTGTCACTTCGAGAAATGGCTCTCCTCTTGGTATTGTTTAATCCCAAAGCAACCAAACTCTCCAGAAATTGTGGATCTGGTCTGGGGGAGTCCTTGGACCACTCAAGAGCCTATAAAACAAATACACGAGGATTTGGAAAACCCTAATGCTAAGAGTGGATCAAGGAGGCTACCAAAGGTGAGAAAGAGGAAGCTTGCACTGTAGACGTGAACAGTGTTCCGAGAAGATTTCTTCATCCTTCTTCCTCCTTTCTAGAGTGAAGATCAAGCTATATCTGAAGAAGATCAAGCCTGGATCAAGTCGACCTCAAGCTGCATCCAACGAATCCTTCATCAACTAAGGGGGAGCTTTAATCAATCTCTTGTTCTTGTGTTCTTTCAATTTCACATCCTTCTCAGCTTCAAGTGTGTTTTGATTGTAATCTTGAATCTTCTGTGTGTGTGTGAGGATCTTCACAGATCCGTGTGTGTGTGTGTGCAGTCAAGGTTGATTGCTTTTGTGTGTGTGCGGTTGATCTTGTAACACTCTACAAGATAGTGTGTGGTTCCTCACTGTTAGTGAGGGGTGGACGTAGGTTGCCATTGTCGCATCCGAACCACCTTAAATTTGCTGTCTCCTCGTGGTTTGCGCCTTATCTTCTTTCCCCCTTCTGTGATTACTTGTGGATCTACTCTTTCTGCTTCTTTTAGATCTTGTGTGTTAATCATCTTCTCTTAAATCCTTCGGTATATCAAAAGCTGGATTCGGACCGACAAGGTCATTCTTGCCGAAAAGATAACAGTTTGCGTGAGTAAATCTACGGATCTATTAACTCTGCCGAGTACCAAGGGTTTATGCAGTGGTTGCTTTTGAGAGATATAGTCTGTTTTGCTTGCGGCCCTCTTGTGTCCTCTCGAAATCGTTATCTCGGTTTTATTTTACAAAAATTTGTTATCACCCAATTCACCCCCCCCCCTCTTGGGTGTCATTTAACCTCGGGACTTTAAGACTCCGGCGGATGGGAGAGTACAAGGTTGTTGAATTTAAAGGCTCCCGGAAGGTGTGGCAGATGCAATAGGCAAGTCTGACGTGTCGGGTCGATGTCAGCATTCCTTTCATCTAACAATTTCTTTCCTAGGATTATACATGGACCCGCCAATGTTCCTACTTGACACCAAGCCCCATCGAAATACTTAGTCTTTCCAAACCATCCATGGAATTCAACAAAGACTTGGTCTCCAATGTGCATAATCTGTCCGGTCCTAGAAAGAGAGGCAACGATATCGGGGGGTACCCAATTATCAGACTCTAAGTCAATGAAATCAATTTCTGTGGGCTCTCCATTAGGTATGTATGCATGGGATATGATTGGGAGAGGGGCCATTTGACCCTAGACTCAATGATGACAATGGTGGGTGGACAATGCAAGGGTCGGACCGATGATGACTCCAATGCAAGCGTGCCGTAGGACTTGACATGTAGAGATAAGTCAATGACTTGCTCTGATACCAATTGATGTGACACACCCTTGGACCTAAACAAGCAAGCACAATTCACAACCGAAACGGACCGATATTGGCGGCCACTCACCCGACACTCTCCCAAGTCCCGGGGTAACTCGGTGATACTGAGTGGAGGTTGTGAGGGCTGGGCCCTTGCTGGTAGAGAGCCAACAAGGCCAAGGGTTCTCCCCAAGGGTATGGAGGCCCAATTCAAAGGGTCCGACCCGGGTGTCGAGGGCACGGGTCACACTCTCTTCCACGGCGGCCACTCGAAGCAATGGAGCTTGCAGATCGGGCGCTCACTCTCACGGACCAACAGAGCTTATGAACTAATATTGAAAGGACAAGCACTAAGGGAAGTAAGGTTATAACACTTACTCGACTGGTTTCAAGAAACCGGTCCCGCTCGGAGACGTGGGCGAGCGGGGAAGCGTGGGTTCCCCACACGCTGCGCCGGAGTAGCTTGAACCTATTTTAAAGATTTACAACACTACTCCCCATGCAAGGGGGTGGAACAAGAGGAGGGGGAATCACTCATACATTTAAACACTACCTCCCGCAGGGAGGGGCTTTAAGCCGGCCAGGCGGGGAGGGGACGAAACTGAAATAGAAGCCGAACGAAAGGACGACGTCGGTTTTGCCCGCTCTCTAGAACAGGGGATAGATAGTTGAAGTTGACACTACTGCGGCCACTCCCGAATTTTTTTTTTGATGAGACCAGTGGGAAAATCTTCGGAGCTTGATCAGGTTGACGTCCAATTTTTATGGAATTTCCTAGTTGACGGTGTTGGTCAGGGAAGGGCCACGAACAGGGACCCTGAGTTCTAATCTGGACGGCCACGGTACCACAGCAGCTGAAAGAAGAGGCCGCCACGAGCACTTTCGATCTAAGCGTGGTCAGAGTCGCTGGAATTGTTGACAAGTCCTCTTCGAGACGAGACCCACGGGAATGCCAGAAGATGTTGGAGCAGGAATGGAGAGCCCAAACAGTAGAGAGGTGTCGGTTCAGCCTCAGAGGGGACATAACTGCGCACCTGGGGGAGAAAAATGAGAAATCACATCTCCGGATGCCGAACGGGTTTCCGCTTCTTGATACTGGAAGTAGACTCATTGTAGATGATCTCAGCCAAGCGCCGCCTCCAGATCTTCAAGGGGTTGGCCGTGTGATGCTCTGTAACTCGCTTCAGGATGGCTGGCAGGAAGCAGATGCGCAGTCGGGGGAGATCGTCTCCTCCGAGCAGCCACGAACCCAGAACGGGACGAGACCACCACCGTCATGAAGAAGACAGGGAGACGCTTCCAATGGTACCACTTGGGCTTCCAGAAACACTGGGATGACGTCGTGGCTGGATCTGCAAGATGCTGGTACTCTGCTACCTGCGAACTGAGAAGTGCTGGTTGGAGATGGGAGGTGAGAGATGAGGTAAATGGGAGGGGAAAGAGGGTGGATGGGTGTGGAGGCAACCCTAGGCTGTTAGGGGGTCTTGGAGGGGGCAAACCAAGGTGAGTGAGGGGGAGAATGGGGGTAGGAAGGTGGTCTAGCAGGTGGTGAGAGAGAGAGATACGAATTTGGGAGAGGGAGAGGGAGAGGGATGGTGATTTCCCTATTTGGGGTGGTCTAAGGTTTGGAGGATGAGGGAGTGGAGGGAAATCAATTCAAATCTTCTCTTGGGAGATGGAAGATTGCATGGGGAAGAGGGAGGATTGTGTTGGGGAGAGTGGGATTGTGTTGGGAAGAATAATATTCTCGTAGGGAGGGGAGATATTTGGTGGGATTTGGTGGGAGGGGAATGATGGCACCTAGGGGAGTGGAAAAGTAGTGGAGGTGGAAGCTTGGGTGGAGGATGAGGTGAAGGAGAGAGGTGGGATTTGAATTTGGGGAAGGGGGGAAAGAGAAAGAGAGGGGTGGGTGGGATTCTCTCCCTAGGGATTCTCACCCCACTAATGGATTCTCTCCATAAGAAACTTGAATTTTGAACTCACAAAATGGCAACTTTCATTCACTTCAAATGGGGGGAATGGGGTCCTATATATAGGCAACCCACATTTTACAAAAAGTCACTGACTCTTGCTACAATGACAAATAACCAAGGGGGGTAGGGGGCGCCCCTGGGCCTAGCCCAATGAATTGGGCCCATTAACTAATCTAATCAACCCTATGACACTTAACTTAGGTAGATGACTCATTAACCTAGGTACTGGACTCAAATAAAATGAAAATTACAATGATATGACTCAAATAAAATATTAAAATACAACATATGACTCAAAATAAATGATTAGACCATGTCGGATGCTTCTGGGTGAGGAGACGAGCCGTGAGTGTGGGCACGGGAGGTGATGTCCCCATCATACAGAAAATTAAAGTCTGAAAACAAAAAATTGAAGAAGAAATTGGGGGATAGCATGAGTGCATGTTTAGATAATACTGATTCTGAAAGTCTGCTATCTGAAAATAATTGTCTAAAGAAACAACTAAAAAATCTTGAAAGTATTCTTTCAGAACTCAATAAATCTAAATCTTCTTGTGACAAATGTGTGAGTTTGAAAAATTCTTATGATAATTGTCTGTCTGAACTTCACATGCACAAGAAGCAAATGTGTCTTTTGAAAAATGAAAATCAAGAATGTCTTTCTAAGATTTCTGAACTATAAGAAAAATTGAATCAAGAAAAATCTATGGTTTCCTCTTGTGAAAAAGAAATTGAAAATTTGAGAAAAGAAAATAAATCATTGAAAGAGGAACTGGAATCTGTTAACTATGCTGTATCTTATTATGTTGAAGATGAAGTTCTGAGACCTGAAATTGATAAACTCAAAATGAAATTATAGGACTTAAACAAGGTGAAATCTGAATTGAACATATTAAAATCTAAGAATGACAGTCTTAGAAATAAATCCCTTGAAGCAGAAAACACATGCTCAAAAGAAGAAAATGATGAATGCACTTTTCTAAAAGAAGTGATTGAAGATCTTTATTATGAGGTTGATATGCTGAAGAATTGTAATGCATCCTTAAAAGATGAAAATCATTTGTTGCTTGAAAAGAAAAAGGAAGTAGAAGAATCTTAAGAAACTCTTATGGATGAAATCAAAAATTTGAAAGAGCAAAATAAGAAACTCATGGTTTTAAACACTGTTATATCAGAAAAATTGTTGACAATTGAAAAAAGAAAATATATTTTGAAAGAAACTGAAGTCAACAAGGAACAAGAGCTAAAACATGAAATTGAAACATTGAAAAATCTAAATGATGCACTGTATAAACATGTCATTTTATGTGAGACTAAAATTGTTGGCAATGAACTTAATGTTTCATCTTTACAATCTGAAATCCAGGATCTAAGAAATTCACTATCTGAATTTGTTAAAGGGGAGGACAATCTTGATAAGATCCTTGGAGTTAAAATAAATTTTCAGAAGGAATGGTTGGGTTATAACCCTGTCAATAAAAAGAAATTTGAAACTAAAACTCAAACTTCTTGTGTTTCTAGTTCTACTACACCCATTTTTCAATTTACTGCTCAAAGAACTGGAAACCAAAATAAGAACTTGAAAAGGACTGAAAAGCAGAAAAAGAATGATAATCTGGATAAATTTAGAGTTGTTTCTGCTAGTGCTATGAACTCTATTCATTCTGCTATTTCTGAGAATCCTGGTAGCCCATCAGTGCATGCTGTTAAAAAGTTTCAAACTCATTCACATGCAAACTCAAAAAGTAATTCATGTCACTATTGTGGTAAGGCAGAGCATATGATGCATGACTGCCATGTTATGAAAATTGATGATATGAATACTTGTAAAAATATGAATGATGCTAAGAGTAATGGCAAATTGTATTCTCATCATACAAATCCTTATGAGAATTAGCATGTCTTTGGTATGAATAATTCTGTATCAATGAACCAGCACGTTATGTGTTTCAATTGTGGAAAGCTAGGCCATAGGGCTAGTCACTACTGGTCGGTTGTTGAAAGAAGAAATTCTTCTTATTATTATAATTGTGGTAAGAAAGGTCACATGGCAGCCAAATGCTGGTCTGCCAATCAAAAGAAGAAACCTCATTTTCATAATGTTCATGCTGAATATTCTGTAAATCATAGTTTTCAAAGAAATAAATCTGTTTCAAACAGTCAGCATATTCGGTGCTTTAATTGTAGAAAATCAGGACATAAGGCTAAAGAATGTTGGTTTGCTGACTATGATAAAAGAAAATCTCATGTCAAAAATGATGACATGCCTACTTACTCATAAAAATCTCATAGTCATTCATTTGAGAGAATTGTGAGAACCTCAGGTTATTGTCATTACTGTGGTAGGTTTGGGCATAACATGGAAAATTGCTTCATGTTAAAATTTGATGATAACAATGCCCTGAAATCTTGGAGAACTCCTGCTAGAGGAGTTGCTAACCAGGGAGGGCCCAAGACTTCTTGGGTACCTCAATAGAAAAAATGAGTTTTTAGTTTTCCAAGAGTGCCTTGGAAGCTGATGAATAAAGGGGTTTTATAAGCCAAGGCACCCAAGTAAGGTAAAACCCCATTCTTGTGCTTTTCTGGTCTGATATTTGAATTGACTGAATTCTGATTAGATAACTGTAAAATCATGATATTCTGTCATATGAAAACTCATGAATACATGTTCTCATGTATACTTGTAATTTGCAATTGAACCTCTCAATGCATATGATGTGTTGTTTATGGAAGTCTTGCATCAGAAATAAATGTTGAACACATCAATGCACTTATCTTGTTAGAAATGTCGACACCTTGAGTCGACATTACTTTGAAAGTGTTCTATCCTTTGCTGTAAAACACTTCATTGTTTGCACCATCCTATAGACTCAACACTTCATCGTTTGCTCATGTGCACGTACTTTTATGCAAACAATGATTTCAGAATTGAATGTTATTTTCTGAAAATCTGAATTGCATGTGACTGATATCTGATATGACAACTGCTGCGTTAAATGTTTGTACATGTCATGTTGCATTTAGAATCCTCATACATTGCATTTAGTCAAGGGGTGTAGATGCATAAATGGTCATGCATTTGTGGGTTTTATAATTTTGGATTATGTTGCATATAGTCAGGGGGAGTCTGGCTGTCCCTGCATGATGTTCATGCTACTCATGATCATGTAATGCTTTTAGGAAAGTCATTGCATATGCATACATGTAGTGAATTGCATTCCATATCATTAATTTTGAAAATACGAAAAAGAGTTGGTACAATGCATATAGACATGGGGAGCATGTTAGACTCATTAGGCTTTCACAAACTCAACTCTTCCTGTCTAGCCATTTAAATCATTCTCATACATTTGTGTGTTATTGACTCACTTACCAAATGATTTCTGATGACTGGTTTCTGATTTCTCACCATCTAAACTCTCACTTGTCTTGAACCTAGAATATCTGTCTGCTACTCCTTCATTTGCTGAAGGAGAGCATCACTCAAATTCATCCCTGTCATGAATGTCAAGCTGGTCTGACTGAATTTAAGACACTGCTATTGGTCCCTGAACTGCATTGTTCTAGTGCTTACCTCTTGCTGCATCATTGTAAACTCACTGCTATTTGGTTTATTGAAAACTCTATCTGATGGATATTGATCATACCTGCTGCAAGCATGAGTTCCATTTTCTCTCATCTTTTATGCATGCTTGTTAATGTCCTCTGTTGCTCACTAAATAAAATCTCTTGTTGCTTCTATTGATTGGCTGCATTGTCAATGTTGATCTATCTGAAATTGGAAAGATTTTAATCTGAGTACCCTAATCATAAATCTGACATATTTCGAAAAGAAGAATCTTCTATTATATTGGTTTAAGAATGCCTGATGAAGTAAATTGATTTAAGTCTAATGTATTCATTAAGTTTGGATGTAAAAGACTTGAAAATATCTGAATCATTATTTTAATAAATCTTAACCAATTGTCTCATGTAATTTCATGCAAAATCATCTGAAATCTGAAACTTTAAAAACATGGCTTCCTTTGGATAAAATACATGTAGTAAGTATTGTTCTTAAACATTTCAATGCACTGAGCATTGTCTGAAAAATCTGAAAACATTTGAAAAAAAACTAAAGTCAGAGCAATGACTTTGGTCACAGGGAAACTGGGTTCTCTATCAAAGAAATAGAGTAAACCCATGTCATGAAGTGCCATAGTTACCTCTGCTATAAAAATGATTGAAAATCTGACAGAGCAATGGCATGGTTGTGTTGAGTAACTAGGGATTCTGGCCTCTGGTCAAGGTGTCTCACATGTAAAAAGACACTCCAAATTGCTAACTATGTTCTCATTGAGAGGCAATATGGTTGTCACACTGAGTAACTGGGTCACTTCACCTAAGACGTGTTGTGCCTCACGTAAAAAGGTGTTGATTTAACCAGACTTACTCAGGAAACATAATGTTAATGAACAAAAGAAAAATTTTGAAAAACTAAAGACAAATCCAGATACATTCATATTTGTTTAATCTTAATACAATCTTGTGTAACTCCTAAAGGAGTCATTGAGCTTCAATTAGTAAGATAGAAGGAGGTTAAACAAGAATATCATATATGCAATTGGTTCATCTTTATTAAAACTTAATTTCAGATATGAGTATTGAATTTCATTGATAAACTTTGTATACACCATGCTTAAATCATGTTGGTCAGCTTAGACTCATTCATAATCTATTATAATAGAAGAGTCTGAAATTTGCTTATCAAGATTTATGAATTTGGTATCCTGTTGAGAATCTTTCTGCCTTATCTATTCATTAGCAATCCAGTCAGTTTTGTGCTCCACTCTTGCTCACTATTCTTAACATAAATTATCATGATCTGAATTTTGTTGAGAACTCAACTCTAATTCAATTTCTTTCTGATTACTCACTTTGAAGTCTGAATGTTGATTTATCATGTGAAATTCTTGTACTCAGTCTCTAGCTACTGTTCGACCTAAAAAATTCATTGGTATCCTTTGCTTACTGATCTTGATGTCTCTTGAGTTCGACCTGTAAAAATTCTATGACTGCACTTGTGCTTTTGTTGATATCACTTTTCATCACAATTGGTATCAGTCTACTGAGTTTATCAACTAGTGGTATCAGACTTAATTCTATTTGTCCGATAATAGTTTTGGAAGATTGACAAATCAGCTTTTGTCTGAGCTTAAGGGGGAGATTTGCCGGATTTCTCCATGATTAATACTCCTTCTTGATTGTCCTTGAGATCTTTGCTGATCATTGTCCCATCTCCACTTCAATTCATCTCAAAACTATCTTTTCAGTCAAAGGGGGAGAATAGTTTGAGTCATATTGGGTGGTTGTGCATACACCATATCATGTCTATTTGCATTTCTCAATATCAAATCTTTTGGTATCAGATGAAGTCAAAGGGTCGATGCAGGAGAACAGTGTACCACAGTTCCTAACACTTGGTATCTGCTTCAATTCTTTTGAAAAGGAACAAAGGGGAGAATGTTTCGGAGTCATGCGCGTTTTGTTTTTCTGATGGGGACATCACCTCCCATGCCCACACTCACGGATCGTCTCCTCGCACCGGAAGCATCCGACATGGTCTAGTCATTTATCTTGAGTCATATGTTGTATTTCCTCATTTTTATTTGAGTCATATCATTGTAATTTTCTTTTTATTTGAGTCATGTACCTAGGTTAATGAGTCATCTACCTAAGTTAAGTGTCATAGGGTTGATTAGTCTGGTTATTGGGCCCAATTCTATGGGCTAGGCCCAGGGGCGCCCCCTACCCCTTGGTTATTTGTCATTGTGGCAAGAGTCAGGGACTTTTTATAAAATGTGGGTTGCCTATATATAGGACCCCATTCCCCCCCATTTGAAGTTAATGAATGAATGAATATTTGAATTTTCTAGTGTCCAACTTAAATCTTCTTCTTTTGGTGAGAAGCCAATTGAGTGGGTGAGAAGCCCTATCCCCCCTTCTCTCTCTACCTCTCTCTCTAGGAAGTCATTTTCTCTCTCCTCCACTTTCTCTCTCTAAAACCTGTGCCCCTTTATCTCTCCTCCCCTCCCAACCACCTTTCTCTCTCTTCCCCCCTCCAATAACTCATCCCCAACTCCCCACCACCCCACCTTAACTCCACCCCAGCCCCAAGGGAGATTCCACCACTCCCCACTCCACCCTCCAACCACCAACCACCCACTCCCCTTCCCCAAGCACCCTCTCATATCCCAAGGGAGAATTCCCACTCCCCAAGCCCCCCCTTTACCTTCCCCACACACCCCTTCCCATCCCCAAGACCAGAAATTAATCCCACCCTTAAACCCATTTTCAAATACCCTTTCCCTCTCTCCCTTCCAACCAAATTCGCAGCTCCTCTCTCACCCACTGCAAACATCACCTTCCAGACCCCATTCTCCCCCTCCCACACCTTGGAACACCCCCTCCCAGACCCCCTCACAGTCAGGGGTTGCCCCCACACCCATCCATCCCATTTCCCATGCCTTCTACCCCATTCCCCCACCACCATTCACCACCTACAATTCTTAGGTCGCATGCAGCAGAGTACCAGCAGCTTACAGAGCCGGCCCCAACTTCATCCCAGCGTCCCTGGAGGCCCAAGAGGTACCGTTGGAAGCGTCTCTCTGTCCTCTTCACAACGGCGGTGGTCCCATCCTTTTCTGAGCTCGTGGTCGCCCGAGGGAGACGTTCTTCTTCGACTGCGCAAGACAGATCCGATCAGTAACCTGAGGCCACTTCCAGAAGTTCCCACGGCCACATCCCTCTGCTTCTTAAGGCGCCACTTGGCCGAGAGCTTCTACAACGAGTCACCTTCCATCTCCAAGAAGCAGCATCCCGTTCGGCATCCGGAGCTAAGATTTCTCAATTTTCTCCCCCGAGTGCGCTGTTCTGTCCACTCTGGGATAGAACAGACACCCAACCACTGTTCGGACTATCCCTGTCTACTCCAACATTATCTGGTGACCCCGTGGCTCTCCGCTCGAAGAGGACTCGACAACGAAGTCGACACTCTGGCCACGCCTGAATCAGAGCTCTAGACCGCCTGTAGTGATTTCATCTTCCTGCTGTTGAGGTCATGTTCCAGTCAGAACCAGAGATCTGCGTCCCTATTCGTGCCTCCGCCCTGACCAGCACCGACTTCTTGAAATTCCAAAAATATTTGGATGACTTCCTGGGTCACCTACAAAGACTCTCCAACTTGTCTCATTGCCAACAAAATTCGGGAGTGGCTTCAGTGTTAACAACTTCAACTGTCTGTCCTCAGTCACAGAGAGCGGGCAGAACCGGCATCATCCAACCGTTCGACTTCAATTTCAGTTTTTACCCTCCCCGCCTGGCCGGCTTACCGCCCCTCCCTGTGGGAGGTATTGTGTGGCTGTAATCTTTGGCTTCCCTTCCCAAAGATCCCTCCCTTGCATGGGGTGCAGTGTTGTAAGATCATAAACAGGTCAAGCTACTCCGGCGCGGCGTGGGGGGAACCCACGCTTCCCCGCTCGCCCACGTCTCCGAGTGGGACCAGTTTCTTCAAACCGGTCGAGTAAGTGCTCCAGCCTTAGCTCTCTTTAGTACTTGTTCTTTCAATATTAGTTTATAAACTCCGCTAGTCCGTGAGAGTGAGCGCTCGATCCTTAAGCCCCATTACTTCGAGTGACCATCGTGGGAGAGAGTGTGCAACCCGTGCCCTCGACACGACGTCGGCTCCATTGAATTGGGCTGCCTTACTCTTGGGGAATAACCTTGGCCTTGCTGGCCCTCTACCAATAAGGGCCCAGCCCTTACATCCTCCACTTGGCATCGCCAAGTTACCCCGGGAGTTGGGTGAGCGTCGAGTGAGTGGTCGCCAATATCGGCCCGTTTTGATTGTGAATTATGCTTGCTTGCTTAAGTCCAAGGTTGTGTCACATCAATTGGTATCAGAGCAAGTTCTAGACTTGTCTCTACTAAGTCTTGTCCTTTGGCCATTGTATTTATCCCCCCGTTCATCATGGCCATTTCCTACTTAGCCTACTCGCCACCCATGGACTTCATTCTAGACAAAGATATTACCTTTGATGGATCTCGTTCTAGTGATTACCTTAGGTGGGAGGCTACCATAGAAAGGTACTTTGAAAAGACTTGGGTATATGGACCCGCGAGAGTCCACAAGGCCAAGAGACAACTTCGGGGTCAAGCCAGGAGTTAGTGGGAGCACATAGAGGGCTTAAGGAGAGTTGAAAGACAAGAACCTATTCACTCATGGGAAGAGATGAAGGTAGAACATAGGAAGATCTACATCCCCAAATATTCTCACCCCTCCTACTCAAACACCCCTAGCCCGAGGAGCACTACCACTCCTCCATCCCCACCAGGCCAACTTGAGACCACCCTTAGGCCTCCACCCCCACCACTCTCAACAAATTCCCACTCAACCATCATCACTACACTTCGCCACCAAATCCTCTCCCTTAAGACCCAAATGATTCAAGCATCCACCTCCCCACCTAACCCCATGAGGGTCCCCACACCCCAACCAAAACCCCCTTCTACAACCCTCACTATCCAAGCCCCCTTGGTCCCCACCACTACCCCTCCATCTTCCCCTATAAGGGACACTCCCCCCAAGACCGACCAACCCAAGCCACCCCAACCAGCCCATCTTCCACTCCCTCCCCCAAAACTCCCATGTCCTAGGCCTCCACTACTTCCCCTCCCTATCCCAAACCAAGTTTCCCTTTACCCTCCACCCCGGGTGCACCATACACCAACCATCACCACCCCACCCCCAAAAGACCCTCTCACCTTCTTGGAGGAGGAACCCATACCCGACCCCGTAGTGGTGAACACTCTGGACCCTATCCCCACCACGGAGACCACCCATATCCAAGTGGAAGAAGAAACCTCACATGGTGGCCTTCACCTTACACCACCCTCTCTAGTTGGGGCCGAGCTTATCTTAGAAGAACCCCTTATTAGTTGGCTAAAGGAGAGCCCAATAAGAGAGATCACGGCCCATGATTTCCCTCCCATAGAGCAAAACCTTCCCATAGTGCCCCTCTTCTCCTATCACACCACTATCCAATCATCTTACCAAGTGGAAACCTTAGGGGATCTTCTTAAAAGCTTAGCTTGGCAAATGGAGCTTACGAGCATGTTGACCACAATGGACAACCAACAACGGAGTCTTGACCTCCTACACCTATGTGTCGGGTCCATCACCTCGCTATACACCATTGGTTGCTACACTAGTGACCTCCTTCTATTCCTCCCCACACCCGATGAGCTCAACCTTCTCCTCAATTTGGAGCTTCTTATATCTAGTAGAAAGCTAAACCCTCCCCTCATGACCGACCCACCCACCAAGAACTTCGGCCTAATTGTTTCATTAGAGGAGGATGACCCACCACCATTTGAGGATCTTGAGGACATAAGGCCCCTCCCTCTTGGTAAACCTTTTCATGATCCCTTTGATCCCTTCCAATGGGAACCGTGGAACCCATGTGACACAACCACCTTACCCACCGACCCTTTCCTACACTCACCCACCATGTTGGGCCATGCTCACCTCATCCATAACCCATGTAATACCAAAGGAGCCATGACCTTAGGCAACACCCACCTAGAGATTGAAGAAACGCCTCACCCCATATCAACCTTCCTAGATCCCTTCGACCCTTTCACATGGAAGTTCAGAGGTCATCCCACATCTATGCACATGGAAGTCACCTTTGGGATAAGCATGCATGTGTATAGGCTTACCACACCACTTGGCATGAACACTATGTTGGGTTCATTCATTCACATGACCCACATGTCAAGTAGAAAACAAGAGTGGTCCATATTAGGGTGTAATGGTCCTCCTTCATTCATCATTGGTCGTAGGCATGATAGGAGTATTCATGGATGCCCGGGTCCCCCAGCATTTGTCACCCCCATACATGACCGGATCACCTATGGATGCCCCGGTCCTCCCCGTTCCATCAAAATCTTCTTACCGTCAAAGCATGATTGGTCTACTTTTGGTTACCCAGGTCCACCCATCACCCCTAGAATGTCCGCCTTCACAAAATTGCATGAAAACCTTCGCAAGCACATCAGCAAGGAAAATGAGATTTATAAAAGGCAGGCTGACTCCCCTCGGTGTCACCAAGAATTCCACGTGGGTGACTTTGTGATGGTGAGGTTGGAGAGGCTCTCCCCGTGAGCCATCTCCAAATTGAGGCGTCGTGGGGCTGGTCCCTTCCAGGTTCTGAGGTGCATTGGCACTAATGCCTATGAGTTAGATCTTCCCGAGGAGTACGGAGTGAGCCCCACATTCAACGTGGCTGACCTAGTGCCAAATAAGGGTCCCACGGTGGTACCTAGTGAGGATATTGAGCCCACTCCTCTCATTGAGAGAGCACCCACCCGTGAGAAGAGTCCACTAGCCAGGAGTTCCCAGCGTGAGCGAATTGAGCGAATATTGGATGAACAGGTCACTGCCACCAGGAGCAAGGTGTATGAGCGCTATCTCATCGGGTGGATGGATCGGTCTCCTTCGGAAGACTTGTGGGCAGTACCACTTCTACACCCTCTGAGGAGGGAAGGACTCTTACTCGACAGAGTCGAGTTCTCCGCACCCCGCGAGTATGATGGGGACATCACCTCCCATGCCCACACTCACGGATCGTCTCCTCGCCCCGGAAGCATCCGACATGGTCTAGTCATTTATCTTGAGTCATATGTTATATTTCCTCATTTTTATTTGAGTCATATCATTGTAATTTTCCTTTTATTTGAGTCATGTACCTAGGTTAATGAGTCATCTACCTAAGTTAAGTGTCATAGGGTTGATTAGTTTGGTTATTGGGCCCAATTCTATGGGCTAGGCCCAGGGGCGCCCCCACCCCTTGGTTATTTGTCATTGTAGCAAGAGTCAGAGACTTTTTGTAAAATGTGGGTTGCCTATATATAGGACCCCATTCCCCCCCATTTGAAGTTAATGGATGAATGAATATTTGAATTTTCTAGTGTCCAGCTTAAATCTTCTTCTTTTGGTGAGAAGCTAATTGAGTAGGTGAGAAGCCCTATCCCCCCTCTCTCTACCTCTCTCTCTAGGAAGTCATTTTCTCTCTCTTCCACTTTCTCTCTCTAAAACCTGCGCCCATTTCTCTCTCCTCCCCTCCCAATCACCTTTCTCTCTCTCTCCCCCCCCCCCTCCAATAACTCATCCCCAACTCCCCACCACCCCACCACCCCACCTTAACTCCACCCCAGCCCCAAGGGAGATTCCACCACTCCCCACTCCACCCTTCAACCACCAACCACCCACTCCCACTCCCCTTCCCCAAGCACCCTCTCATCTCCCAAGGGAGAATTCCCACTCCCCAAGCCCCCCCCCCCCTTTACCTTTCCCACACACCCCTTCCCATCCCCAAGATCAGAAATTAATCCCACCCTTAAACCCATTTTCAAATACCCTTTCCCTCTCTCCCTTCCAACCAAATTCGCAGCTCCTCTCTCACCCCCTACAAACACCACCTTCCCGACCCCATTTTCCCCCTCCCACACCTTGAAACACCCCCTCCCAGACCCCCTCACAGCCAGGGGTTGCCCCCACACCCATCCACCCCATTTCCCATCCCTTCTACCCCATTCCCCCACCACCATTCACCACCTGCAATTCTTAGGTCGCATGCAGCAGAGTACCAGCAGCTTGCAGATCCGGCCCTGACTTCATCCCAACGTCCCTGGAGGCCCAAGAGGTACCGTTGGAAGCGTCTCTCCGTCCGCTTCGCAACGGCGGTGGTTCCATCCCTTTCTGAGCTCGTGGTCACCCGGGGGAGCCGTTCTTCTCCGACTGCGCAAGATAGATCTGATCAGCAACCTGAGGCCACTTACAGAAGTTCCCACAGCCACATCCCTCTGCTTCTTGAGGCCCCACTTGGCCGAGAGCTTCTACAACGAGTCGCCTTCCATCTCCAAGAAGCAGCATCCCGTTCGGCATCCGGAGCTAAGATTTCTCAATTTTCTCCCCCGAGTGCGATGTTCTGTCCACTCTGGGACTGAACAGACACCCAAGCACTGTTCGGACTGTCCCTGTCTACTCCGACATCATCTGGTGACCCCGTGGGTCTCCGCTCGAAGAGGACTCGACAACGAAGCCAAAGACTCTGGCCACGCCTGAATCAGAGCTCTAGAGCACCCGTAGTGATTTCATCTTCCTGCTCTTGAGGTCCTGTTGCAGTCAGAACCAGAGATCTGCATCCCTGTTCGTGCCTCTGCCCCGACCAGCATCGACTTCCCAAAATTCCAAAAATATTTGGACGACTTCCTGGGTCACCTACAAAGACTCTCCAGTTTGTCTCATCACCAAAAAAATTCGAGAGTGGCTTCAGCGTTAACAACTTCAACTGTCTATCCTTAGTCATAGAGAGCGGGCAGAACCAGCATCATCCAACCGTTCGACTTCAATTTCAGTTTTTCCCCTCCCCGCCTAGCCGGCTTACCGCCCCTCCCTGTGGGAGGTAGTTTTTGGCTGTAATCTTTGGCTTCCCTTCCCCAAGATCCGCCCTTGCATGGGGTGTAGTGTTGTAAGATCATAAACAGGTCAAGCTACTCCGGTGCGGCGTGTGGGGAACCCACGCTTCCCCGCTCGCCCACGTCTCCGAGCGGGACCGATTTCTTCAAACCGGTCGAGTAAGTGCTCCAGCCTTATCTCTCTTTAGTACTTGTTCTTTCAATATTAGCTTATAAACTCCGTTGGTCTGTGAGAGTGAGCGCTCAATCCTCAAGCCCCATTGCTTCGAGTGACCATCGTGGGAGAGAGTGTGCAACCCGTGCCCTCGACACGACGTCGACTCCATTGAATTGGGCTGCCTTGCTCTTGGGGAATAACCTTGGCCTTGCTGTCCCTCTACCAGCAAGGGCCCAGCCCTCACATCCTCCACTTGGCATCGCCAAGTTACCCCGGGAGTTGGGTGAGCGTCGGGTGAGTGGTCGCCAATATCGGTCCGTTTTGATTGTGAATTGTGCTTGCTTGTTTAAGTCCAAGGTTATGTCACATCAATTTCTCTCTACTGATTTTCTCAAACTATTATTTCTTTTTTGATGAAGTCAAAGGGGGAGAATAGTTTGATATGAGTCAGCATGTTATCTTGTGACTCATAGTGTTGCCATCATCAAAACGGGGAAGATTATTGTACCCCTGTGATTTTGATAATGTCAACCACTATGAGTCATCTGTGCTTGATTGAACCATTCATGATAAAAATGAATTCCTTTAAACACTTGCTATATGCAGCATGATCTTGACGAGCATTTCATAATGTCAGAAATATGCATAAATCTCTTCAGCTGCCTTCGGGTGTGGTCAGGCCTGCATGTGTCATAGCATTGCTTGCTCATAGGGTCAGTGCATGCATAATCGTAAGTATTAACATCGGTGCATCTTTCCTTTAAGGTCAGTGCACACATGAATGATAGGTCTGTGTATATCTCAATGCAATGCACACAAGGTCCGTGCATATTTCAGCTCATCTGCATACGGTCAGTGCATGTTCTGTTAGATTGCACTTAAGGTCTGCACAAAACAATGTTCAGGTTGAAGCTAGTCTTGCTGCCATAGGAGCCAAGGTCGGTAGAACTCACCGTTCATCTCGGTGCACATTTATGTTCCTTCATAGAAAGTTGATGCACATCACTGTAGTGTGCACATTTGAAGTCGGTGCAGGTTCAATTGTAAGTGCAAAGGTCGGTGCAACCTCTATTGCTATCAAGGGTTGAGGTCGGTGCACATTCTATCGTCTAGCATATAGGTCGGTGCAGGATTGCATTATGCGTAGAATAAGGTCGGTGCACATTTGGTTTGTGCGAGATCGAGGTCAGTGCAAGTAGCATCTCATGCATTCATACGGTTAGTGCAAGTCTTGTCTTGTGCTAACCGAGTCGGTGCACATCCTGTGTTACCACATCTAACATCGGTGCACATTCTGCTGATCAGCGTCTAAGGTCTGTGCAACATTGCTTGGTTTGCACATAAGGTCCGTGCAACTCTTGTTGCTGCATGCATATAAGGTCTGTGCATGTGTCTATGTCATTAGCTATAAGGTCTGTGCATGTCATTTAGAGTATGTGCATGTCTCGCAATAAGTTACCCAAGGTCCGTGCATGTCTTGCTATATTTCACTTAACGTCTGTGCATATCTTACAAATACGTCACGTAAGCTATGTGCATGTTTCCACCTTGCTCTATGAAGTCTGTGCAATTCTTATATTTGTCTGACCGACTTATGCTGACCAAGTGCTTCACATATTGACAGGACAATTGCTCGTGAACCTTAAGGAGGGCACGTGATCCAAGGCAGAAAGGATAGTTGTGCTCATGACATGTGGAAAGCCAACAAGCCCAGGTGTTGCCACGTGGCCAGTGCAACTCAGATCTGGATGAAAGGTTAGGCGGGAAACGTGGTTTCCACGCGCCCATCTCTCTGCTGCCTATATATATATAGAAGCTGCTCGCTCAGAAGAAGAAGAAGAGAGAAGAATATGAACTGAAGAGATCTGAGAAGAGATAGAAGAAGAGCAGAGCGTGAGAGAAAAAGAAGCAGAAGAAGTGGAAGAGAGAGATTGTGAGATCGAGAGAAGAAAAGAGAGAGCAGCAGAGAGGGAAAAGAAGCAGAAGAAGAGGAAGAAAGAAAGAGAGAGATAGAGAGCTCGAGGAGAGGAAGTAAAGCCCTAGCGGAAGATTTGTCTCCACTGGACTTTGGATCAGATCCAATCCAGTTAGCTCCTGCGAGAGCCACATTTTTTTTACGATTCCTTCCAGCTTTTAGTTGCTGTGATTTTCCATTCTTGTTTTCTTTTAAACCTTTGTTTCAAGCTGTGAGTCAGCGGAGCAAGCTGTGTTGCTCAGCGTTGCAGAGGATTAGTTCCTCTGGACAACAAGCTGTGTTGCTCAGCGGTTGTAGGCAAGCTGTAATGTCCAGCAGTTTAAGCTGTGTATCAGCGGGAAGCCTCACTCTGGTTTAAGTGGGGGATGGACGTAGGTCCGCGGGCAGCAGACTAAACCATCTAAAAATCTTTGATCATTGTGTGGTTTGCATCCTTGTGTCTTCAGCGCTAGATGAATACTTAGGATCGTTCCATCTATGGTTCTGACTGAATAGATTTCAGGCACACACATAATTGATTTGGTTCTGTCTACGGCTTAGACTTGCTTAGGAGTCTGCATTCTAGCAGTCCAACTGTTTGATCTAGCGCATCATTGAATCTCTTATTTTGAAGAGCTCAATTGAATTTTATTCCGTAATTGTGTCTAGTTATAAGTTTTTAATTAGGCATTTTATAGGGGAGATTCATTCACCCCCCTCTGAATCCGGGCCTAGCACCATAAGAGGCGGGGATCCCGCGGTGGTGCAGTTGCGGCAGCTGCGGTGGCCGAGCAGAGGAAGGGAGAGGTAAAGGGGAGGAGAGGAAAAGAGAGGGAGTGAGGGAGCAACAGTAGCATCGGTGGGTGCAGGGTGTGGCTGCGGTGGCTAGAAGGCGGAGGAGGGCGAACGGATGTGAGAAGTAGAAGAGAGGAAGGAGATGGAGGGTGGCAGGCAGTGCAGCGGTGGTTGCGGTGGAGAGTGTGTGTGAAGAGGAGAGGGGGGGGAGCAAACGGCGAGTGGGAGATGCTACTATGGTGTGTGAGTAGATGAGAGATGTAGGGGGCTCGCGGCGAAGGAGGGAGACGGTGGTAGGAGGCCGATGACTGTGGTGGTGCTGGTGGAGAAGAGAGGGGGTGCAACACAGATGGCGCTACGGGAATGTGAGAGAGAGACGGGACAAGGGAGAGAGAGAGCAACAATGGCAAGGGGGAGAGAGGAGGAGTGAGGCGAAGGTGTGTGTGTGGGAGAGAATAAGAAGCGGCCGGTGAGAGCTGTGTGTATGGGCGAGTTTAGAAAGAGAGAGGAGAGAGTGTGCATGGGTGATAAAAAAGGAGAGAGAAATCCGATGGGGGTGAGAGGGGAAAGAGAGCCTACGGGAGAGGGGTGTTTGCCGGGAGAAAGAAGAGGTATGGAGAGAGGGAGGGAGGAGTTTTACCGTGAGAGGAGGATAGAAGAGGGATCCGATGGGGAGGGAAGAAGAGAGAGAGAGAGGAGATGGGTATGCGATGGGAGAGAAGAGAGCAGGGAGAAAGAGAAGGAGAAAGGGAGGCTGCGGCAAGAATGTGAGAGAGAGAGGGCCAATGGGGAGAGAAGAGGGACTAAAGAGGGAGGGAGATCATACCTACGGGGGGGTGTATGTGCAGGGAAGAAAGAGAAGAGAGATGGTGAGAGAGGGATCCGACGGGTGAGGGTGAGAAGAGAGACGGGGGTTGGCTGTGCAGGTTAGAGAGAGAAGGAGGGACATCGACGAGGGGTGTTGCCACGGTGGGTGTGGAGAAGCCAGAAAGAAGGAGAAGGTGAGAAGAGAAGATGCCTGATGGGGAAGAAATACCACTCGGGATTTGTTCTCGGCTTTGCTTATTTAGTATGCTTTCTTATGCACTGCGCTTGTGCGAGTAGGGCCCATAGCCAATTACGAATCACCGCGGTTGTGAGTTGTGAGCGCCCGTTCCATAGCCCCAGTCGAGCACCCAGCCCGAACTGGAACACCCTAGGCGACAGTGGTTCCTTAATCGTTGTGATCCCACGCTTCCCTCGAAGGGACCTTCCCCTTCCTCTTCTCTCTTGGCTGCCCTCCCCTCCCCATGCCTTCTATATAATGTCATGTATTAAGAGTGTTAAGAAGCTAATGAAGAATTATTTTAAGAGAAATTTTGTAAGAGAGTGATTCTCTTTTACTTTCTTGGCTGTGATGCCCTAGACCCCAAAATCATGTGACATGATTTACTTTGCGTGTGACTCGCCCCCGCCCCCGCCCCCCCCCCCCCTTATCATCCCCTTCCTGCTCGTATTTGGATCTGGAAATTTTACCAGTGACGCCTCTGCGAATCAGGAACGATCCAACGAAGAAGGGGTGGCAGTGGATGATAGTGGGGAAAGTATTGAGCAAGCCCTCAAATTTAGAGGTCGATCAGAGGTGGTTTTGAGGGTGAAGAGGATTTTAATGCAAGGGAGGGTCGGATCTGGACTGCAGAGACAGAACCAGATCCGGTCTGATCAATGAATTTTACAGAGGGGTAAACATGCTCTAAAAATCGTGAAACATTTGTGGAGACGGGGTTGGATGGACAGAAATCCCAGTCCAAATTTCAGCTCCATCTGAAAAGGGGAAGGGGGTGAAAAATGGGATGAGGTGGGTTGCTAGTTTGTGGATCTGCACAGAGATAGTACTGTGTAGATCGGGGAAACGGGGATGGATCGGGGTGCAAATGGGCGATCGGGGGCGTGGGAATCTTTCTGGAGAGGGGAGACAACATGGGGAGCTTACCCTCAAAATTTGGTGATGATCAGATGAGCGGATTGGGAGATAGGAAGAAATCTCTGAGCTGCTGTCCTGCAGTGGACAGATCGGTGACGGTGAGGCGATGGTGGTATGATGGAGGCTCGGTGGCGATGGCGGTGGCACGGTTGAGCTTCTCACTCAGAAGGGGACCTGATAGAAGGGCTTCACACTTTGGAAGAGGCAACCTTCTCAGCTTCAAGGGAGGGAGGAGAGAGGGGCACCCTTGGCTCTTTTGCATGAAAATTGATTCATACTTAATTAAAAAAATGTACAAGAGAGTTTTTATATGGAGGTAAACCCTAGATAAAATGACCATAAGTACCCTCAGATCTAGGGTTAGGGAGGGGTACTTAGGGGATAGCAAATTCCCATTTCTTCTCCTATGGTTAATTTAATGAAAAAAGGGGGGAAAGAAGGGGGCGCCCTCCTTAAGAGTCCAACTTGGACTTGTTATCTTGGTCCAAGTGGACCAAGACCATGGACCAGCCCAAATGGGCTTTGAACCTAGGAAGCCCAATTCAAAACAAACTCCCTAATGGGCCTAATTGAATGGCATTAACTCCAATAGCCCAATTTGATGCGGGATGGGACACGAGTAGGCTAGGACCTATGACCGACTCGAAGTTCGGCCAGCACTTGAACGCTACAGGTAAGCCGGGTGGCTTACCTCCATGGCGATTCTCCAAGTGGAGGCTGTAGACGCCTAGTTTCAGAGATCCCGCTGACCTTGTCTAGCCATCATAGAAGTGATACTTTCTCTTGGTTGATTGAGAGTGTGAGGTCTCATCCTTGTTTAGGTAGGCTTCACCGAGTCCCTTCACAGATCCAACCATCCTTGTTTTTTTAGGATTTATATACACTCTTGCTCTGATCCCTAGGCGACCAAGGTGCTGGCCGCCTAGAACCCAAGGCGACCAGACTGCTAGCCGCCCAGCCATTCCAGGGCGGCCAGAGTGCTGGCCGCCCACATCTTTAGGCGGCAAGAAAGCTGGACGCCCACCATCCTGGAAGGCCACACAGTTGGCCACCCTCACCCTCAAGAAGGCCATCGACTTGGCCGCCCAGCTTCTTTGGATGGCCAAAACCTTGGCCACCTCCTGTCAACCGCCCGTCAACTCCACAATCTGCCCACTCTCGACACGTCCTCCGAAACTACTCCCACTCGGGGGGTGTTCGAGACTCACGTAGCTTACACATAATCGATTTTCAAATGGTTTTGGAGGGAGATTACCCCCACATGCAAAACCCCCGTTCGAAACCATCTCATGGGGGGTGGGACATTTCGGGAGGAGGAGAGGCTGCTAGTTCAAAGGAGAGACGGCTATGAGCACCAGAGTTACTCTTCCCGGCCTTCCCCGAGAACTACTTCTAAAGTTGAGGAGCTCTGTCAGGAGAGAGCTTCATCCACGTTGAGGGCGGCGATGTCGATTCCACCGGGAGAGAGCTTCATCCACGTTGAGGGTGGCCATCAACATGGCTGCCCATCATCTTTGACGGCCACATAGTTGGATGCCTCCTATTTGTCGACGGGCAAACCCCGTCTTTCTTCCTTATTCTCCATTTTGCTACTCTTTAGCTTGTTTTACTACATTCATGCATGATAGATTTGCTTAGATCCCTTTCTCTGAAAAGGTTTTCCAATCCAAAACATAGGGAAGGCGGATGGTTGAAAGTGTCGGCCATCCCCCTTCCCGCCCCCCTTCCCGATACGATCACCCCCATTTGCATGTTTTCTTTACTTCTTTGAGCATATACTACACTATCACAGTCTAATGGGTTTGTCTTCGTTATTTGCTGGTTAACTTGCAGGAACTTCGTCACCGACTCACAGAGCTCCCCGTTCTTGGCCGGTCGAGAGCGAGGACAGGAAGAACTCACATCTCCCACTTCAAGGGCATTGCGATCATCCTACCCCTGTGAGGCTCAGGTATTAGCCTCTGGCGATCACTATTTCTTTATTTCTTATCTGTGCACTGTAGGTAGCAACAGCATAGTTCGGAGGGAGAACACACGCACACCATCGCGCGCACCTACACCTTCCGGCGCCTATAGAGGCGTCTCTCAAAAAGAAACTCACTCTAGCCCAACGATCGTCCCTGCGAGGGAAGCGCGGGATCACAGCGATTAAGGAACCACTATCGCCTAGAGTGTTCTAGTTCGGGCTCGGTGCTCGACTGGGGCTATGGAACGGGCGCTCACAACTCATAACCGTGGTGATTCGTAATTGGCTATGGGCCCTACTCGCACAAGCACAACGCATAAGAAAGTTTAATAAATAAGCAAAGCCGAGAAGAGGAACATCATGGTTACCTCCACGACTAGTGCGTGGGGAGTAAACCGAATCTGACAACCCCGATACATGAATTAACAATAATACAACCCAACAATTATGCCCACTCCTCGCAGGGAGATAACAGGCTACAAACACAATTCTCGGGGCTACTGGAACATGGTTTGATGGGTAGCACTCGGTGACGAGGAGGTGACGAGTCGCCGCTGGCCAAATGAGGCGATTAACCTCCGATCGTTCTGCCCGCACTGGTCAGCCTGTGCAGTCAGCTTGCGGGAGGCGGTATGGCTAGATCCAGAGTCACATCGGAGTGTCATCTGTCAGAACACCAGAGGACAGGACACAGATCGAGCCGTCCAAGTGACGCGTCCAGGTCTGCTACCGTTTGGACGTGACGGGGTCTGCACGGCGGCTCTAGTTCTGCTCATGAAGAACTGCATAGAAAACAAGAAAAATAGGAAACAAATGGTGAAGGTATGGGAATGGGGAGCCGCTTACTGGGGATCATCGGAGACGCCTAGAGGAGGATCCTGACCAAATGGTTTGGCCAGATCTAGAGGGAAAAGGCTGTGGGATCTCCCACAAAGAGCTACAGACTCTGGGCCGAATCAGCACATGTTGGCCTGCGCAATCCCACCAAAATCGTTGGCAGGCTCTGCATAGACTTCAGAATGGCACGAGATCAGTGGTGTCGTGACGAGGGTAAAAAATGGTACAATCTCTCTAGATATCAAGCCCAAAGGAGTTGAGAGTAGATCTGGAGGATTTTCGCAAGAGAGATGAAGAGATCTGGCTTGCAGGGACGAGCAACAACGTGCAGCTTCACGAGAAGATTTGTTGCCGGAGATCTCAAGCTCTGATCACGACGAACCCAGTGCTGGATCGTTCATGATTCGCAGGAGCTTCACTGGTAAAATTTCCAGATCTAGATACGAGCAGGAAGGGGACGATAAGGGGGAGCGGGTCACATGCCAAGTAAATCCCGTCACAGGATTTTGGGGTCTAGGGCATCACACCCAAGAAAGGAAAAGAGAATCACTCTCTTACAAAATTTCTCTCAAAATAATTCTTCATTAGCTTCTTAACACTCTTAATACATGACATTATATAGAAGGCATGGGGAGGGGAGGGCAGCCAAGAGAGAGGAGGAAGGGGAAGGGGGGGTGCGCGCCCTTGACCAAGAGGGGATGGGGAAGCTTCCTAGTTTGAATGGGAGGGGAGGAGGGGAGTCAAGGAAGGGGGCAGCCTCCCTATTTGACCATGGAAGGGGGCGCCCCTCTCCATGTGTCCCTTTCAAGCCCCAAGGCCCATTCACACCTTAGACCCATTCACACCTGAGACCCATTCACACCCTATTCCTCTTTGACCTAGCCCAAGCCCACCTAAGAAAGCCCAATAACTCCTATCCAATATTGACTAAGCCCAAGCCCAATAAAACAACTAACTAATTGTCTATACAGGGACTACATTGGGCCCAACAAGGCCTGAAAGTAAAAAGTAAAGATAAGTAGGTCGACTATTGTGGGGACGGATTTTGTTCTTGGTTTGTTAATTATTTATTTGTATGGCTTTACTTATTCATTAGCCATTTTTATCAGGCATGCCAGTCACGTTCGTGATAAGTTCATTGTGCACTTGATCCGACTCAGTCAGTCGATTATGAAGTTCGTGTCGGGACCCGGAGTCCGCCATACCGTAAAGGTTATGACGTTAATTACGCCCTCTAATAAAGAGGACAACCCTTGATTAATTGCCAAGAGAGGATGCCTTGAGGGAAAAACAAGATAAAACTATGTTGCCGACTTTATGAGTAGGATATAGAATACGTGTAGATAATCATGCGATGCAAGATGTGATAATAATGTGCGGAACAAATCCGGCAGCATATCCCCTTATCTTAGTCTATGCTATGTGGGAATATAAGACATCCATCCATGGAGTGCCGAGATGGACGCCAAAGGAAGGATGGGCGTAGCCCGAAATCCAAGAGGATCTAAGTGCAGCGGGACAATGTCCTTTGTGTCCATTGGAGGGCATGCAGTGGCAGGACTCCAAGGGCCAACTGGGCTAGCGAAAAACATTGCAGTTGAATGGTATAATGTGGGGGTAAAACCCCGTTAATTTATCTCCCTTAGGCTTGGACAAAGAATTGTGATCCCCCATGATATGATGAAGGTCGGCATGAAGGCTGAGGTGGCTGGGACATTGGGCTCAGATTGAGCTTCAGGCTCATTAAGGTTGCTAGGAAGTTAGGTGTTCGAGTGACAAGTGGCATCAAGATGAACCGGCGCGGATGGGAAACGGCGTGAAGACGAACCTGCGCGGATGGGGCCCTGACACGACCAGCTTCGGCGTGATAGTGAGCACGGAAGGGGGGGCATCGGCCTAGTATATGGTCGGCGCGACCAGTATCTCGGCACGCCCGTCACCCGGCGTGGAACTGGCACCGAGAGGGGGCCGCGCCGGGATGCTGTATGGCGCCGACGAGAGTAGCTTCTTTAGGTGTTCTGAGAGTTTTGTGAGGTTATGGGGCTGATGGGTTCTATTGAGGAGATTTCTCATGTTCCAGCGAGGGTTTCATGAGCCCACAAATGGTGATATTCAGGTAAGCTGAAAGGTGGGGATAAACTCATCCACATAAGGTCCAGGGAGACCGTGTAACCATAATGATTATATTTCCCTCTTATAGTGAGCAGAGAGCCTTAAGATAGCCTTTCTCAGGGCTTTTGCCACACTAAGTGGGGTTGATTCATCGGTTTAATAAAACTTCACACGATACGATAAAGTAAAGACCGTGAATAAATTTTGGCAGCATCTCCCCTTGGTCTGGCCGGTGCCAGAAGGGGAATATAGGTCATCCATCCACGAAGTGGCGAGATGGTAGCCAAAGTAGAAATGGGCGTAGCCCGAGATCCAAAAGGATCGCAATCCGATGGGACAGTGTACACTTGTCGTAGTATTTATTAATATCCCCAAAAATAGCTAATGGAGAACATGCAATGGCAGACCTCCATGGCTTGACGGGGTGGCAGAATGTAGGGGAGCTAACCCCATAGATTTAGCTCTCATAAAGGTTGAATGAAGGCTATTGCTCCTCCTCAAGGTAATAGGGTCTTATAACAATGGATCATAGGGCTCAGAATTGTTGAGGGCATCGGCACGAGACTATCGGCATGGATGGGGGTCGGCGTGACAAAGAAGACGGGTCTCGGTGCGATGGGAACAGCTCAAACGGCGCGGGCAGCACTCGGCGCGGAACTCGCGCAGAGAGAGGGCCGCGCCGGGAGGCTTCAAGGATCAGGGTTTTAGAGAGTTTTTAAGAGGGTTGATGAGCTGAGGATTTCAGAGGCTTCTTTGGGGGGGTTCTAAGGGATCCTATTCAAGGATTTTGGGGTATTTTACCTAAGGGTCTGAGATGTTTTTATTCAAGGTATTTTGAGATGGCCCGAGGGGAATGACGTTATTCCGAGGAGACAGGGGCTTCCACTCTGGAGACTCACTGGGGGCTAGATTACAGAGGAAACCTTTATGACCTCTGATTTGAGCATATCCCTCGTCCTCTCATGAATGAGAGGCCATGAGATGGACCATCTCAGGCTCTCATCGGGATTGTGAGGTTGAAAGCACAGGAACGATGCAATAGAAATCATCCGTTTAATCGGAGGGGCAAGCATGCATCGGAACCAAATCCATTCACACCGACTGACAGCAGACTTTAGAAAGGCGAAGAGGAAAAGCGATAACTCTAGAGCCTCGTACTTAATTTCATTGCAGAGAACATATACACATTGAGTACAGAAGGGAGAATCAGACAAAAAAAATCTTAGATGCAGATGACCCCTTTAACCACAGGGTTACATTGGCATTTGATGCCAGTGAAATAACATCATTCGGAAGTAGACCAAAAGAAAGGAAAATATATCTAAATAAAAGATGGGGAAAGGGGAGAATGTAGCCCCTCAGGGCATTTTAGAGCCTATCCCACCTCGAATCTTCCTCTCTGAACTTCTGCAGCTCTCTCTCTCTCTTCAGATCCCTTAGCGGGCTCTCGGGCTCTCTTTCTTTCGGTGGCTCCTTCTTCTTCTTTCCTTCTCTGTGTGCTCTCTTCATGTCTGTCTGTCTCTTATCTTGTCGAAGGCAGCAACTTTTATAGAGGGATGGCAATCTGATTCTGGCACGAGCTCCCCGGCGCGCCCAGCATACATCATCTCGGCGCGTCTCACTTGGTATTGGGCTTGGCCCATTCACTCAACACTCGGCGCCAGACGGGGGCTCATCTAATGGGCTTCTTTTTATTTGTTATGCGGGACGGACACGCGGACTCGACTCCAATTAGAAATGCAATCCTGGGACTCTAAGCAAGCTCACGATCGTCCCTAACGAGGGAAGCATACGGACGTGCACGGTTGAGAAACCGGCAAAGAGCTAGGGTGGTCAACTCACAAATTCATGCCTGGATCGGGTCACGGGATGGTCTCGCTCTCTCTCGCAGTAGTGGTGATATAAAAAGTATAGCGAGCTACGATCCTAGCATGCTCTCTAGCAGCGGCATAAACAAGCATATACGAATAAAGCAAGTGTCGAGTAAGTGAGCGAACACGATACCTCCACGCGCCTGGCATGGGGAAGACGACCCCGGCCGATCTCGTACTCCCGGAATAGTAAGTAATTAAATTACAACAATGAATATGAATGCCCACTCCACGCAGGGAGGTAAAGGGCGACACAATGGGACCCGGGAGTAGCGGGTTCGGGTTGACGGGCAGCTTCTTGTGTAGCTTCGGCTGCACGCGTACGCACAATCGTGGGGCCCACGTGCTGGTCAGTGGCGCCGTGTGGGCCCGGAGCGGCACCGCTGTGATGGGAACATTCGGAGGGGCGCTCCCTAGGAAGGCGGCGTGCTGGTTCTCCGGTCGGAGGCCGGGCGGCTCTGATCTTCACTCGTCGGAGTTGCCGCCCATGGATCTGAACTGTTGTTTCAGACCCACGCGTCCCGACAAAATCTGCTGATGCGGTCACTCCCGACGTCGGATTGATGCACAAGAGGTACTGTTGGAAAGCTAACTCAAAATGCTTCGATCTATGGCAAGAGAAAGAAACTTGAATTTCCAGTTGATGGCCTTTGTCGAATTTTCAAGCTGCTGACTCATAGGATCTGAAAACTCATGACAGAAATAATGTTTCCTGAGAGTTGGCATTGACCGTGATGTAGACCTTTGATTCAGCCTTTGATCTCTTCATGAAAGTTGTAGAGACGGAAGAGAGGAAAATGGGAATATATCTTATGCAAGGTTTGGTGGAGATGTGACTGGGGAAAACTATTTTATAGTACCGGGTGGTCTGATCTGGACAGCAAAAACAGAACTGAATTTAGGAGAAAGACACAATTTCTAAAAATAGGTAGAGGGCTTTTGAAATTTGAAGAAAATTTTTGGAGGATAGGGATGGTGGACATAACCTCCAATAAATTTGGGGATTCAAACAAAAATCAAGAAGGCGATCAAAATGGCAAAACTTAGGGCTGCTGTTACACAGGATTGAGAACTGGCCGATCTGGAGGATGGAGATGCACGAAAATGGAAAAATGGAAAACAGGGCTAGACTTTTTTTTCAATGTTTTTGGGATGTGGTGATAATCCCTAAAACTCACCCTAAAAATCTCAGCTCCAGATGATGAGGGAGTTGGGAGATAAAATTCCCGGAGTAGAGCTCTATCCAGTAAGATAGAACCTTGGACAGCACTTCGGAGATGGCTTCGCGGTGGCTCGATGGCGGCACGAACGGCGGCGACGGCGGCAGAGATTGAAATCAGAGATAGAGGGGCTTAGATAGAAGGGGTTTACACCCTGAAAATTGGAGGAATCAGAGGGAAACCATAGGGAGAGAGATGGGGGTGCAAATTTGCTCCAATGCACACTCAATTTTTCTTCTTCATTAATTCTCATTAATTCTAACAAAATGTAGAAATACAAGTATTTATATGAAATGTAAAAAGACTCAAAATGACCTCAGATCTAGGGTTGGAAGGGGCACTAAGGGGATAGGAGAAAATATTTCTCCCATGTGGTCAAAACACATTACACAAATTCTATTCAAACTCCACCTAACTTGCCTAATAAGACAAAGAAGGGGGCGCCCCCCTTCATGGGCCATTAGAAGAGCATATGGGCCAAGGCCACATACTTGGCTCATGAACCCATTGTTACACTATGGACCTTCCAATCTAGATAGCCCATGAGAGGGAAAGCCCAATTGGGCCTTATGTGATGTAAAGGTCCATAATGAAGGCCTTAAGTCCAATATGAACTAACCCCCCTTAATGGACCTAACAAATGAAAGCCACTAATGGATTCTACATGGAATGTGGCCCAATGGCTTGTTAAAAGCCTTACAAAAGAACCCAAATGAAAAAAAATCAAAAAACACATAATTACAAGCCAATACAACTCATAAGACACACTTATACACACTAATACAATCCATTAGCCTTTGATGCCCCATCAATTTGTCTCGTGGGCTTCTTGGTATATATATTTATTCTTCATGGGCTTGTTTAACACCTTGCGTTCATGAACATGCGTGAGGCACTGTGAATCACATTTCAAGAGAATCAGAATTGTCTGAGGATCCTCTTCAGTAGGCAGATGATTGCCTGGAGTTTGTCATAGTTTTTATCAGCCCGACTATCTGAATGATAGCCGTGCTGGGCAGCGGCCTAGCCAGAGATGACTTCAGCCGAACAGAGTGTCAGGGGTAGTGGACCTCTTCTATTCTGATTCTCAGAACTTCCAGGGATGGCGCAGAAGCCGCACCCTTGATTGGTCTTCAGAGCCCTGAGTTTGCTTTGGTTTCTTTTTGTATATTTTAGGTGTCAACAAATGCCCCCCACCCGCAGGTGGCGCAAGCGAGGGATGAGTTGCATGGGACCTGCGGGTGTAGATTACACTGTACTTTGTATTTTCTTCAGGCTTGCTCCTGTTCATTGTACATTTTTATAACTTGGAGTCTTCATTCTGTCTGTATAATCCCCAGTACCTTGTAAGGATACTCGGACAGACGCCAGCATTTAAGTTTAATCTCCTGATTATAGTTTCCCAGGGTGAGCAAACCGACGCCGTTGACGATCTCGGCACGGTCATCTCGGCACGACACCCAATCGTGACTTGGAGGAACATCGGACAGCTGGACCGAGGTCTTGGGAGGATCGCCACAGTTGATGAATCTTCTAACTTAGAAACGGACACAGTGTCTGCATCTCGCGTCCTGACCACTGAGGACGGGCTGAACTTCAATCGTGATGGCGGATATCGTCCGGACTTTCCGAAGGATCATCATCTCTCACCATTCATCTACACCTTCAATGTATCAGGGAAGAGAGATGCCATGCTAGCTCAGATGGTAGAACGGGCCATGTTGGTGGATAGAGACAGCTTGAAAGGCTCCGTATATCGTGGAGACACAATCTATCTTCCGGGAGAGCGGCGTAAGTGGAACGCCGTCTTGGGAGTAACCGAGCTGGAGGCAGAGCAGAAGATGCTGACGCGGGCTCCCGAGTTCACACCGGCCAGGTGGGACACTACTACAGGTCGGGTTAATAGAGAGAAACCCGGCTATGGTTTATTCTTGGCACCCATCAAGTGGGGCTACAGAGATGAGCCATTTGTTTTGAACTGCCTGGCTGTTCAATTTAAGTTTCAGTTGGCTGCTGGATGGTTTGCAGACACCAAAGTGACTGACGCTCATCTTTTCCGCGTGGGAGCGGTAGAGTTTACAGAATATGTTCTGAAGGAATATGCTCCATTTACTAGTCAGGGCCGGGGTGTGTCACAGTATTTATGCATCCCGTTTTAGGTACCCTATTTCCAAAGGATTGTGCTGCGGCATGTTTGAAGTGTTCTGCCCACAGTTTAATACTTTCTACACAGCAGAGGGTGAAACTTCATTGTACCTCTGGAGTTTGTCACGGCTGTCCGGTTTGCCGATTGACAGAGAACCTTACGAAGAGGTCTACCTTCATGACTTCATCAAGGATGAAACTGACGGTGAGGGTCAATATTACTTTGGCTTTTCATATCAGTATCTGATGAAAGCATACCGCTCCCTCTGTCTGGCACTTAATAAGGGATCATCTAGGGGATATCAAACCCGAGAGAAGAGTAGCAAGCTGAGAGTCCGAGTAGGACACTAGATTCAGTATTTCTTTGGCGGCCTACTGAAGTATAATGAGTTCCCTCATGTGGCTCCTGTTGCAGGTAAGCCCAGCAAGCCTCCCAAATTCAAGTCAGAGCTGCCTGCTTCACTTCAGCGGATCAGCCGTGGAGGACCGAATCCAACCATGGCGGACCCCCTCACTCATTGTGCTGCTTACGTCACTTTTTGGCTATGTACCTTTGCTCTCCCGCAGGGAGATGAGACAGTCATTAGGCCGGAGGCAATATACCCGGCATGTCAGATGGCTTGGGGCATGCGGCTCGCTCTATGTCCAGTAGCACTTTGCCTGGTTTACAAATCTCTTGGAGACATTCATAGGCATCGGATCCCCCGCTCTTTCAGAACAGTGGGGCCGTTTCATTTCTTCAACGCCTGGGTATGCAATTTGTTTCCAGAACTGGCTCCCAGGACCTTGCAAACAACTACATTGTACCCCAGGATGCTGGAATTTGCAAGTGCCGAACCAAGCCCAGTGTCCCAACAGCTTTTCTCTATTAGAGGCCGGTTAACGAGGGTTCCTATGGACTCAGCGGGAACCATCCATTTCTGGAATTTAGCAGCACATTCTGCTCCATTGGTAAACCGCCAGCGTGAGTGCAAGCTCGAGGCAATGGAGACTTTTACACATTTCATTTCGGGTAACATAGTGACCCGGCCAATTCTGGAGCCTGAGCTCATTGATTGGGCTCTATCAATTCGCCCCAGTGTTTTAGTGTTCAAAAAAGGGGGTGTGGTTCATCTAGAACCCTATTACCCATATAGATTTGGCCGAAACTTCGGCTATGATCAGCACATTCCGCCTTCAGCTGCTCAGTTTCTCCTGGACAGTAGGTCAAAGCAAAGTTCGGTCGTTGCAAGCGAGGGTCGCTCCTGGTGGGATTACTTCCACCATTGAGATGCCAATGTTTTCATAATGCCGGTGCTGAACCGTGTACCCCGGGTCACTCCAAAATATGTGAAATGGTGGAATGCTTGAACCAGTTTTTACCGTAATGCCAGGATGGCATGCTGGGATGTAGTCGATCGTACTTTTCTGAGCCAGCAGCCCAGGCCAATTTTTGACATTGATGAAGCCCATTTGAAGAAGCTATTCTCCCAACATCTGAGGGAGGTAGATGCATATATAGCACGTAGGAAGGCCACGAAAGAGGAAGCGACTGAGCAGCTGGTGCCTATGCTTGCTGACATAGATGAAGATACTTTCACGTAGAAGCTAGAACATCTGTGCCAGATTGGTGATTCCCGCTTAGAGCTTCAGCAATATCCCTTTCGCATTGAGGAGCCGCTTTCTAGAGCTGTTTCATGGAAAAGTGAGGTTGACCGCTTTTGCTCGTACCGGGCGTTTGTTAATAGAGAAGACAGAACCCCGACATATTATCAACACACGTCTTGGTTGTTCGTCTTGATGAATGTCCATGGACTGACCCTTGACAGTCCTGTAGCAAGTCTCCTGGACAAACCTTTATTTGTATCTTTTCATTATGCCGACGGCTGGGGTCTTGACCACCTTGGCTTGTATTATTGCATTGCTTCCCATGGTCATACGGACTTGGCTGACTTAGCCGAGAAGTGTAAGAAAATTGGTGATGTCTGCTGGCTTGTTCGGGAAGCTGCATCCCGGACCCTCTCGTCTTTTTACAATGGCACGGCAGGTAAAGTCTTCTTCAGTTGATATGTAGAGTAGCTTGTTGCTCAATTCTCTTTACAACGGCATGTGCCTCATTTGACAGATCGCCCAGACATAAAGCAGCAGGGACTTTACAGAAAGATCATTTCCCAGGCCCAGAAGCCGGAATATTTTGACGCTCCTGCGCCAGTGCCGACCACTACTCCGCTGCCTCCTGGTAAAAAAAGAGCGGCCTCTTTGCTTAAGGTCGCCATAGGCCGAGCAAAGAAAGCTCAGAAAACTTCCTCGAAGCAGTCTTCGACTGATGCAGCTGAGGCTCCTCTGCCTAAAGTGCCATCATTTGAACAGTTTGCCGCTCAGAAGGAGGCCACTCAGCAAGCAGCCGAAGGTGACATTACTTTTCTTCGCAGTCTGTAGGATTGTTCTTTTCATGGCGTCTTCATTCTTTTTACACCTCCTTTGTCGGATTTTAGCTCAAGGAGCAGCTGGCACCACTACGAGTGCCGAGGAGGTCACCTTGGAGACGGAGGATATGGGATCTTCTGCCATGGCCATGGCAGGGGCAACTGGGGCAGTTGAAACCATAGGGGAGAGTCTCCCCACTATTGAGGAGGCTGTCAGACTCCCTTTGTTAGGGTGCTAGGCCCGGATACAGAGGGGGGGTGAATGTATCCTTCTATGAATAATGGCCAAATAAAAACTCAGATGCTAGATGCAATCACAGAATAAAACTAATTCAACTAAACTTATGAGCAAACACATGAAGCGCGTCTATCCAAGCATCTAGCGGAAGCAATCACACAAAGCAAACCATTGCTCAAAAGATTTTTAGGTGGTTCGGTCCTCCAGACCTACATCCACCCCTCACTCCCAACCGGAGTGAGGCTTCACTAGCAAGCGCTAGAACCAAGCAGACTCAGTCTGCAAAGAGTTGCTGCCACACAGCTTGACCATGGGAACAGCCTCCCCTCTTCCTCCCAACCGGAGGGACACCCAAGTGACTCCCAGCCACTTGGAAACCAGAGGTCGCAGACCTCTATTCCTCCAGACCAGGAGGGACCCCTGGACTTGCTACCCACAAGCCCAGAACTGGAGACAAGTCTCCCTTCCTCCAAACCGGAGGGTACCCACAAGTAGCACCCAGCTACTTGCAATCGGAGATTAGATCTCCCTTCTCCTGACCCACCAGGAGGAACTCGACCTCAGTCCAAAGGATCGGAAGTACAAAGCTAACCAGAGAAACAAAATGGAAAATAAGGAAACATAAAAAGCACAGCAACAAAAGCTGGAAATGAAACACAATAGTCGTTCTGGATTTGATCCACGAACAGACTGAACATGTCTTCAATAGACTCTCTCCTCTTCTTCTTTTCTTCCTCTTCTTTCTTCTTCTCAGCTCACGCAATCTTTCTCTTCTGCTCTCACTCTCTATTTTCTTCTCTTTCGCAGGCTCTCCCTGTCTCTTCTCTTTCTTCTTCTTCTTCTTCTGCTTCCTTCTTCCTTCTTCTTCTTCGCTCTGCTGCTTCTCTTCTCTTCTTTTGCTCACACTCTCAGATTTCTTCGCTGGAGAACTTCCTCTTCTTCTGTGGAGAGTTAACCCTTTTCGACAGGATGATGGGGTGCTTTTATATCAGAAACAGAGCTTCCGAAGGTTGAGTAGAAAATGCCCTAGTGACCACTGATTGATCCACTTGGCGGGGTAGCACCCCTTATCTAACATGTGTCAGCATCCTGCCCCTTTTTCCCATCGGATCACGTGCCCCCTCGAATGGTTGGAGGCATCCTCAGACTTGAACGAAGGTTCCTTCCTCGTGGCAGGGTAGCAGTCAGTGGATTACACGTGTCTGGCTCGTAGGGTTCTGTTTCTGGAGACTGACCGCGTTGACGCACTGGCATCACTGCGTCTACTCTTTGCTTGTACACATTTGAATTTGCCCCACTGCGTCGACCCTGCTGTGGATAGCGTTGACGCATTGAAGACAGCCAGAGATAAGTCGCCCCTTTCTTGAACTGCTGTGTCGACGCTGCCAGTTGGTGGCATTGACGCACGGATGAAAATCAAAAGTGTGTATTGGCCTCTCTTCCGCCGCTGCGTCGACGCTGCTTGTTGATGGCGTTGACGCACGAACATGTACATTAAGGCCTGTCTTGCCTTGAATATTGGCGTCTCTTAAGCCACTGCGTCGATGCTGCTCCATTGTGGCATTGACGCAGTGGAAGATATCATGAAGGCTTCGTCAACTGATGTGTGGACGCTTTAAGCTCCCAGCGTCGACCTTGTTCCCTTCAGCAACAAGAAAGAAGTCATAAGATTTAAGTATGTACATTGCAGTGTATATACTTCGTTGTATAGACTTGTGAAGGCAAATGCAACGTACAGACTTGGTAAAACAAGGTCCAGTGTAGGCTTGGTAAAGTGAAGTCCAGTGTATAGACTTCAGTTAAGTTCAGGCCTCTAACAACGAGTGTATAGACTTGGGCCTAACAATTGAATGTATAGAGTTGAAGCCTGACAACCCAATGTGTAGACTTCAAGCTTGAAATGATGTAGAGACTTTACATAACACAGTCCGATGAATAGACTTGGAGATTCAACAGAAGACTGTATACACTTGACGAAACAATCCAATGTATAGACTTTAGGCAAGGAGGCCAATGTATATACTCCGAGAAGTGATGCACAGTTCACGCTGTACAGACTTCAACATAGGGAAGACTCTAAATGAGACGTTGGCAGAGACAATGCATGAAACGGTGAAGGACCGATGTATAGACTTCACCAACACGAACAGGCTACACAGTCCACTGTATAGACTTGATGATATGAACTTCAGGAGCATATGACACGGCTGTACAGACTTTGTTACCCAAACGAATGAATAGACTTTGCCACAGTCTAATGTATAGACTTGAAGAAACTGAACTGAAGAGTCGACACATCAGCTCAAGGAGTTGACGCATTACTGTGTGGACAGAGACAAATATGACTGAAGGGTCGACGCATCAGCACGGGTGGGTCGACCCACTACTGATCATACTAACTAAGTAGAGTGTAGCAATGAATACTTTATGCATCAGTTAACATGACTGAACATCAAATATGTTAAACTAAACTGAGCAGCAAGATGACTGAACATTTGATAGACTGAGTTATGATCAGAAAATAACTGAATAACAGCATGATAACTCACACAGCAAGATGACTCACAGTGATTAACTCACATCAAAAACCAATCATCAAAACCATCATCAAAACCACAGGGGCACAACAATCTCCCCCTTTTTGATGATGGCAACACTTTCAACACATTGAGTCATTCTGATGATGTGAGGCATTCTGATGACTCAAATTATTCTCCCCCTTTGACTTCATCAAAAAGAAAATAATTTAAGAAATTAAGGCATGTATAAAAAAAATTCAGTCAATTTCTCCCTTTTGCAAGAACACAATTCTCCCCCTTTAAGAGTTTCAGCAAAAAGTCATTAGTTAGAGATGATCAAAAGAAGCCAGCATGCAATGATTGAATGAAAATCTCCCCCTTTTTGGCAAACAATCTCCCTCATTTGGTATAATCAAGATGAACCATGGGAAGGGGTAAATGCAAAAATGCAGATGCAACAAGAAATGCAATACTTCCCCCTAAGTATATGAATGCAAGGTTAGAAATTGTCACACCCCGAACAAGGCGGAAATATCGGGACGTACAGTCAGAGGCAAGTAGGAAAGAGAGAGAGCTAATCTAAATATACACAAGTGCTATGGAAAGGAAATACTAAATGATCATTACTGATACAATAATCTCAAAGGCAACTTAATACAGCGTGGAATAACAATCACTAAGACTCAACAACATAACTGAAACTATATGCTCTCCAATCACAACTAACAATAAACACACTGCTAACACACTAGAACTGAAACACTTAAGACATCACTCCTGCCCTTCCCCGTCGGTAAGCGCGCCACCTGAAGAGCCTGGAAAGGGGGGAACACAACTATGAGCTAACGCTCAGTAGGAAATAACAGACATGTATAAGTGATTAACAGTTTAATTACATTTTCAAAATGTCAAGATACAAACGATAATGCAATGAAAAGTTAATGATGATATAATGAAACAACGGTAATAACAAGATCTTGCAAGGTCAAGAAATATATAATTGATAATGATTAACAAGAATAACAAATACAAGAATTTACAACAGGAGATATAACAAGAGATAGTAGTAAGGAATTGGTCAACAAGCAAGTATTTTAAACATTTAACCAAGTATGATCAAGTAACAAGTAACAAGATACTTTTGTCATAGACGCCAACACTCAAGCAAGTACTTCGGTGCAATGCCCCACCTTGTCATTAACATCCCATGGGCTCACTAACTTTCGGGCGCTCTCCCCAGGACCAGACCGGGCCCTTATGATGCGATGGCATTGATTTACTGGGCCCAACGTCCCATCCGTCCAGACATTCAGTCAATTTTAATGGCCAATTAATCAGAGGAATTTCTGCCGTAAGTTCAGATTTAAAGGACTAACCTTGTCCTTGGATTCAAGAGTACAAAACACGGTCAAACTCATCTTTAAGAGATGTGCGGTCGTAACGGAGCCGCTCGATGGGTATATACGGTTCATATAGGACCGTACGTACAGGAACTGGACCGAAACTCAGCCCGCGAAGTCAAGAAAAGAACGGCTGACAGTGGGCCGCCCTAAGGTAAGAACGGTGCAATATGGGCCGCTCATGTCTAAAAGATAGTGAGGCCCAAGAACAAGATATACGGTCCATACTGGGCCGTATAAAGATATGCGGTCACGATCGGGCCGCCGAAGAGGTTATGCGGTCAAATACTAACCGCGCATGCCTCGGGTCGTCCGATTTGATCCAAGACTTAACCCAGCGGTTTAAACTCATAAAACAAGGTATGCTGGTGTTAAACAGATTCAAATCATGATTATAATGATGTTCCAAGATGACGGTAAGACCACCGGATAGAGTTTCCGGGGTAGAACCGAGACTAGTACGCTAATCGGCCAATCGGCTCGTGCAAAGTCGGAAAGTTAAACATGCTGTTCCACTGTACTACAGCAGCTAATCAGCAAGCTAAACAGTCATATCAATCCTAATGCCAAGCTAATTTAATAGGGATTTGGTTATATATTAACCCAAGATGCCAAGAAAAGTAATTTAAGATGATAACGAGTTCGCGTGCGTAAGCACGAATAACAAGCAATAATCGTAAATTTAGTTGCATATTTAATTAGTTATTAAATGAGTTTCTATTTCACTAATTATCATTAATGACATGCAAATGAATGCCTTAGAACAAGTATTAAGTCCCTCTCTGAAAGGATAAACGGTTCTATATGGACCGTACATCTTACTGGGCATTCAGGGGCCGAACAGGGGTCACCCTGTGACACAGGGAGATGGACGGTTCCTACGGGGACGTCCATAGGTTTATAATTATAAATGGTCATTATGACACTAAAATGGATGCATCATAATAATTACTAAGTCAATTACTGGGTAGATAAACGGTTCGGTTTGAACCGCACAACTATCAGGCTTAACGGGGGCTGAACGGGGGCTGAACGGGGGTCTGCCACTTGGGCGGTTCTCCCTGGGCCGCCCAAGTGGATGGGCGGTCCTGTCAGGGCCGCCCAAGGGTATGGGCGGTCCAGAGATGGCCGCCCATCCCTGGATGTGCGGCCCAGTAAGGGGCCGTTCATGGATATGTGGTCCATTCTGGACCTTTCATCCAGATATGTGGTTCCTGAAGAACCGTTCATCCTGGGATGAGTGGTTCCTGAAAAACCGTTCAACTAGGGGCATGCTCGGGTCAAAATTGGTCAAAAGGTGGGCTGGAGTTGGATGGTCTATCGTAAGACCGCCCATCTCTGGGTCGTCTCCGTTCATCCCTGCCGCGTCCGGTGAACGCCGGGAACAAGGTGATTGCTAGGGTTGCACTAAAACGTTAATAACTACTAGGATTGAGCTCCAAATAAGGGGATTTTAGTATCAATGGAAATCTAATACAAAACTCTACCTATCTACAAGGTCAATTGCATGATCAATTGCTGGAATCGAGATCTATTAAGTCAAGAACACATGAAACCCTAATTCTGACATGCTGTGACTAAAACGTTAAATTCTCTCTACATACAGAATGGAATTTGGGGCTTCTTGGCTCAAATGAAAACTACTTCGATGGTGAATCCAACCATATAAGATATGGTTCATGAGGATTAATATTAATACTTCGAAATCATAAATCACTTCGGATGAACACATCGAACTAGGTCTAAAACATGCTATTACTATAAACAGAAATTCTATAAGTATGCTTCATGAAACTTAGGGCTTTCTACGTGAAATGAAAGCTAATATCATGCTTATTACATCATATAAATTAATTAGAGTTTGGTCTGTTACACCTACCTCAAATCGGAGAGAGAAAACTCAAACCCTAGGATGAAGAACACTTGGACAGCACCTCACAAAAAGCTCGATTTCTCCACAGATACCTAATGAAAATTGGGGCTTTTGCCACCAATGGATAGAGCTCGATGAGAGGAATAATTTGCTATACTCATGATCAAAATTTGGTTGAGAATTCCTACCTCAATCGATGGATCAAAGAAGGATGAAGGGAAGCCAACGGCCTGCTGACCCACCTCCACAATTCGAGCTAGATCTCCCCAGATCTGAAACTTCAGTGAACCCCACAGTAGCCAAATGAAAGAAGACTCGTAGGGCTTCATTTTGATAGCTCATAGAGCTTCTGGAGCCTTCGGAGTTGGGAGTATTCGCTGCTGCAAGCTACGTGTTTAAAAACGGCGCCGAAATCTTTGACTTGACCAAACTATGTCGGCAGCACGTGTTGGGACTAGGTTTACCTCAAATTGATTGAGGGTAAATGTTCCTTACATTGTGGCCTTCCATTTGCCACTGATTTCAGATCATTTGGTTGAGTATTGAGGTCGAATTTCGTGTTTTAATACAAGGGTTAGGTATGGGTCAAAAGTGTGCAATTAAGGGCTTAATCTCTAAATAGATCTCACCACGGATTTCTAATGACCTAAAGCCAGAAGATAAAATTGCTATCTACATCGATCTTAATCTGTTTACCATTTTTCTGGATTTTTATAAGGTGGTCGAAATTATCACTATTCTAATTCTAAGGAATTAAATATTAATAAATCCGAAATTCAATTATTAAATCAATAGAAATTCAATTCTTAATTAACAAGAGCTAAATAAATATATTAAATCTAATAAAATAATTCGGGGTCTTACACCCTCCCCTACTTAAAGGAATTTGGTCCTCCAAATTCACTGGACTAAGACTGAGAGTAGGGAAAGAGATCGCTCACCTAGAATAAGTCGGGATACCGCTTCCGCATAGTCTCTTCAGACTCCCACGTAGCTTCTTCGGTCCCACGCCGACTCCACTGAATCTTGACCATCGGTATTAAACGATTCCGGAGTTGCTGTTGCTTCCGGTCCAGAACCTTTATCGGTCTTTCCTCATAGGTCAGATCCTCCTTCAGCTCGAAATCCACATGCTGTATAACATGAGTGGGGTCGTACACATACTTCCGTAACATAGAAATATGGAAGACGTTGTGCACGCCAGACAATTGAGGCGGTAAGGCCAGCCTGTATGCCACCTCTCCCACTCTATCTAGAATCTCGAATGGACCAATGTACCTCGGACTCAGCTTGCCATGAATTCCAAATCTTCGGATCCCTCTCGTCGGAGAGACCTTTATGAACACATGCTCGCCAACCTGAAATTCCAATGCTCTTCTCCTGTTGTCAGCATAACTCTTCTGTCTTGACTGGGCTACTTGTAATCGGTCTCGGATAACACGGATGTTCTGTGAAGATTCCGAGACAAGATCCGGTCCAAGCCACTGTTTCTCACCTACCTCATCCCAACACAAGGGGGATCGACAGCTTCTCCCATACAAGGCTTCAAATGGAGCCATCTGAATACTAGACTGATAGCTGTTATTGTAGGCGAATTCAATTAGTGCCAAATGCTCATTCCAAGTACCACCAAAGTCAATCATACATGCCCGCAGCATATCTTCTACTATCTGATTGGTTCTCTCCGTCTGTCCATCTGTCTGTGGATGAAAAGCAGTACTGAAATTCAGACGAGTACCAAGAGACTCTTGCAGTCCCTTCCAGAAATGAGAAGTGAATCTAGGGTCTCGATCAGATACTATATTCACTGGAATACCATGTAATCTCACCACTTCCTTCAAATACAAAGCAGCCAATACATCGACTGTCCACTTAGACTTAATGGATAAGAAATGAGCTGATTTTGTCAATCGGTCAACAATCACCCAAATTGCATCAAATCCACCACGAGTTCTAGGCAAACCCATAATAAAATCCATGCCAATACTCTCCCACTTCCATTGGGGTATGTCGAGTGGTTTCAATTTCCCTGCCGGTCTGAAGTGCTCAGCTTTAACTTGTTGGCAAACCAAGCATTTACTTACGAAGTCAGCGATTTCCCTCTTCATATTCATCCACCAAAAGGATCGCTTCAAATCTCTGTACATCTTAGTGCCTCCGGGATGAATGGTGTATCTGGATCTATGAGCTTCCACAAGAATCTTGTTCTTTACTGTAGCTTCATCCGGTACACAAGTTCTGCCTTTAAATAATAATCTACCATCATCAGCCAACCCGAAATCAGGTCTGCTGCTCAAGCTTCCCTTGATCTGTACCAGCTCGGGATCATTATCTTGCAAGGACTTGATCTCCATCAATAATTCAGGTTTAAGTTGAATCTGAGCAATCAAAACCCGATCATTGTCAATATTAAGATCCAGACTAGATAACTGTTCCAGTAACTTCCACTCTTGCAACATGAGACTTACCAATCTAGCTACTGGCCTCCGGCTCAATGCGTCTGCCACAACATTGCCTTTGCCAGGATGATACTCAATAGAAAAGTCGAAGTCCTTCAAATACTCCAACCATCTGCGCTGCCGCATATTGAGTTCCTTCTGAGAGAATAAATACTTCAAGCTCTTGTGGTCTGAAAATACCGTGAAAGATTCTCCATACAGGTAATGCCTCCAAATTTTCAAAGCAAAAACGACTGCTGCAAGTTCCAAATCATGAACAGGATAATTCTCCTCGTGCTTCCTCAACTGCCTAGAAGAATAGGCAATCACCTTCCCATGCTGCATGAGTACACAGCCTAAGCCAATTCCTGAAGCATCAGTATAAACGACAAATCCTCCTTCACCAGAAGGTAACGCCAATATAGGTGCAGTAGTCAAACAATCCTTTAGAGTCTGAAAGCTTTGCTGGCAATCGCTTGACCAATCAAACTTGTTCTCCTTGCGGGTTAACCTTGTCATAGGTACCGCAATCTTAGAGAAATCCTGGATAACCCTTCGATAATAACCTGCCAGGCCAAGAAAACTTCTAACTTCCGTCACACTGGTAGGCTGCTCCCAATTCTTCACTGCCTCAACCTTCGAAGGATCCACAGAAATACCTTCCTGGGTGATAATATGTCCGAGAAAGGACACTTCTTGCAGCCAGAATTCACACTTACTAAACTTGGCATAAAGTTGATGATCTCTTAATAATTGTAATGCCATCATCAGATGTTCAGCATGCTCCACTTCACTCTTGGAATAGATCAAGATGTCATCAATAAATACCACGACCCATTGATCAAGATAGGGCCGAAATACATTGTTCATCAACTGCATGAAGGCTGCCGGAGCATTCGTTAGACCAAAAGGCATAACGACAAATTCAAAATGACCATACCTGCTGCGAAAAGCCGATTTATAGATATCCTCCTCCTTAATCCGCAACTGGTGATATCCAGATCGAAGATCGATCTTAGAGAAATATTGAGCTCCCGCTATCTGGTCAAATAACTCATCAATCCTCGGCAGTGGATATTTGTTCTTGACAGTCAACTGGTTTAACTGCCGATAATCGATGCATAATCTCATCGAACCATCTTTCTTCCGAACAAACAATACAGGGGCTCCCCACGGAGACGTACTAGGATGAATAAAGCCCTTCTCGAGTAACTCCATCAACTGTTGCTTCAACTCCCTCAGTTCTGCTGGAGACATACGGTAAGGAGCCTTGGAAATAGGAGATGTGCCCGGAAAGAGGTCAATAGAGAAGATAACTTCCCGCTCAGGAGGAAGTCCTAGTAATTCCTCTGGAAAGACATCAGAAAAATCTCGGACAATAGGAATGCCCTTGATCTCAGTCCGCTGCTCAGGGGTTGCATAGATAAAGGCTAGAAAAGCCTCACATCCTCGCCTCATCAGCTTATCAGCTCGAAGAGCCGAAATAAGCGATACAGAGTTATGGTGCTTAACACCCACAAAAGAAAGCCTCGGGTGCCTAGTAAAAGACACCGAGCCAGAACTACAATGAACATTGGCCTCATATCTGGCCAACCAATCTGCTCCTAGAATTACGTCATAACCCTTCATGTCCATGCAAATCAAATCAGCTGGAAAGTTCTGCTCACCAATCAAAACCTTACTAGAAGGATAGAAATGCTGGATTGCCGATCTAGTACCAATAGGGGTTGAAATCTCTAACGGAGTATCCATCATAACCGGTTCCATAGCTAATGACTTAGCAAAACTCCGAGAAATAAAGGAATGTGTTGCACCAGTATCAAAAAGAACAAATGCTGGCTTGTCGAGTATAATAAGAGTACCTTCGACGAGTCCACCATCTTCGGCTGTTTCCGCTTCTTCTGCATACAGAGCTTGGAGCTTCCCTTGCGGTTTCTTGAAGATTTGCGGTTTTGCCGGTGTTGCTTGCTCCGCTATCAAAGGACAGTTGGGGATACGGTGCTCTTTGCTTCCACATCGCAAACAGGCGCCCAGCTTGCGCCAGCATTTATCCACCTTGTGACCTGGACGATCACAATACTTGCACATGCCCTTAAACGGAACAATAGGGCCAGGCTTCTTGTCTTCATGCCTCGGCATCTTGCCCTTCCACGATCCGGACCCGCTCCACGAACTAGGTCCACTAATAGGCCTCTTCTTGGTATACCCGGGTTTGACACTCCCGGAACCCGTAGGTTGTTCCTTCTTCGCACCGCTTCCACGGATTCTCTCCGTCATTTCGAGGGTATCCTCTAGAACTTGAGCCTTTCTCACCATCTCGGAATAAGTGGAAATCTCCATTGGTGCCAGTTGGTTGATATAATGCAGCTTCAATCCGTTGAGAAAACGCTTCGCCTTCATTTTCTCGGTGGAAATAAGGTGTGTAGCATATCGAGAAAGCCGTGCAAATTGAGCCTCATACTCTGCCACGGACAAACCTCGTTGCTTCAAGGCCGCGAACTCTGCCGCCTTCTTCTCTTGCACTCGGTCAGAAAAATACTTGCCGTTGAAAAATTCCTCGAACTCTTCCCACGTAACATGATGATCACCGAGAGTCGCCTTGATAGAATCCCACCAAGTACGTGCATCACGCTCCAATTGAAATGTTGAGAGAAGGACACGCTCCTGGTTGGTGCATTGCATAACTTCAAATATTCTCCCCATCTCATCTAGCCAGTGCTCGGCTTGGTCGGGGTCGGTCGAACCCGCGAATCTAGGCGGATTCATCCCGCGGAAGTTCCGGTATAGATCACCGATGCCATGTGGTGCCGCTCCTGCCTGAGCCACTTGCTGAAGGGCCTGGGTAAGGCCTTGAACCGTGCGCTGTAGGTTCCTCCATTCGGCGCGATCAGCTGCCATCTACACGAGAAATAGATTACTTATGTTAATTCAAGATAATTAATTACACAATTAAGAAACGAACTTAACCCAAGTTTCTACCCATTCTCACCAGGTCAGGTCCTAGACTTTAACAAGATTAGGGGTCTAATGCTCCTAGACACAACCAAAACTCGGTACCTGGCGGAGATAACCGGTCCGAAGACCACTCGCGCAAGTATGCGACCTTACGATAGGCGTAGCCTAACGTTCGGACAACATCTTTTGATATACCGGGTTATTGGGATGCCATGCAAGAACTTAGAAAACCTAGAACTTAAGAACTTAAGAAAACCTAGGAATGTGAAACCTAGGCTCTGATACCAACTAAACTGTCACGCCCCGAACAAGGCGGAAATATCGGGACGTACAGTCAGAGGCAAGCAGGAAAGAGAGAGTGCTAATCTAAATATACACAAGTGCTATGGAAAGGAAATACTAAATGATCATTTAACAACCAAACTGATACAATAATCTCAAAGGCAACTTAATACAACGTGGAATAACAATCACTAAGACTCAACAACATAACTGAAACTATATGCTCTCCAATCACAACTAACAATAAACACACTGCTAACACACTAGAACTGAAACACTTAAGACATCACTCCTGCCCTTCCCCGTCGGTAAGCGCGCCACCTGAAGAGCCTGGAAAGGGGGGAACACAACTATGAGTTAACGCTCAGTAGGAAATAACAGACATGTATAAGTGATTAACAGTTTAATTACATTTTCAAAATGTCATGATACAAACGATAATGCAATGAAAAGGTAATGATGATATAATGAAACAACGGTAATAACAAGATCTTGCAAGGTCAAGAAATATATAATTGATAATGATTAACAAGAATAACAAATACAAGAATTTACAACAGGAGATATAACAAGAGATAGTAGTAAGGAATTGGCCAACAAGCAAGTATTTTAAACATTTAACCAAGTATGATCAAGTAACAAGTAACAAGATACTTTTGTCATAGACGCCAACACTCAAGCAAGTACTTCGGTGCAATGCCCCACCTTGTCATTAACATCCCATGGGCTCACTAACTTTCGGGCGCTCTCCCCAGGACCATACCGGGCCCTTATGATGCGATGGCATTGATTTACTGGGCCCAACGTCCCATCCGTCCAGACATTCAGTCAATTTTAATGGCCAATTAATCAGAGGAATTTCTGCCGTAAGTTCAGATTTAAAGGACTAACCTTGTCCTTGGATTCAAGAGTACAAAACACGGTCAAACTCATCTTTAAGAGATGTGCGGTCGTAACGGAGCCGCTCGATGGGTATATACGGTTCATACAGGACCGTACGTACAGGAACTGGACCGAAACTCAGCCCGCGAAGTCAAGAAAAGAACGGCTGACAGTGGGCCGCCCTAAGGTAAGAACGGTGCAATATGGGCCGCTCATGTCTAAAAGACAATGAGGCCCAAGAACAAGATATACGGTCCATACTGGGCCGTATAAAGATATGCGGTCACGATCGGGCCGCCGAAGGGGTTATGCGGTCAAATACTAACCGCGCATGCCTCGGGTCGTCCGATTTGATCCAAGACTTAACCCAGCGGTTTAAACTCATAAAACAAGGTATGCTGGTGTTAAACAGATTCAAATCATGATTATAATGATGTTCCAAGATGACGGTGAGACCACCGGATAGAGTTTCCGGGGTAGAACCGAGACTAGTACGCTAATCGGCCAATCGGCTCGTGCAAAGTCGGAAAGTTAAACATGCTGTTCCACTGTACTACAGCAGCTAATCAGCAAGCTAAACAGTCATATTAATCCTAATGCCAAGCCAATTTAATAGGGATTTGGTTATATATTAACCCAAGATGCCAAGAAAAGTAATTTAAGATGATAACGAGTTCGTGTAAGTCGCGTAAGCACGAATAACAAGCAATAATCGTAAATTTAGTTGCATATTTAATTAGTTATTAAATGAGTTTATATTTCACTAATTATCATTAATGACATGCAAATGAATGCCTTAGAACAAATATTAAGTCCCTCTCTGAAAGGATAAACGGTTCTATATGGACCGTACATCTTACTGGGCATTCAGGGGCCGAACAGGGGTCACCCTGTGACACAGGGAGATGGACGGTTCCTACGGGGCCGTCCATAGGTTTCTAATTATAAATGGTCATTATGACACTAAAATGGATGCATCATAATAATTACTAAGTCAATTACTGGGTAGATAAACGGCTCGGTTTGAACCGCACAACTATCAGGCTTAACGGGGGCTGAACGGGGGTCTGCCACTTGGGCGGTTCTCCCTGGGCCGCCCAAGTGGATGGGCGGTCCTGTCAGGGCCGCCCAAGGGTATGGGCGGTCCAGAGATGGCCGCCCATCCCTGGATGTGCGGCCCAGTAAGGGGCCGTTCATGTATATGTGGTCCATTCTGGACCTTTCATCCAGATATGTGGTTCCTGAAGAACCGTTCATCCTGGGATGAGTGGTTCCTGAAAAACCGTTCAACTAGGGGCATGCTAGGGTCAAAATTGGTCAAAAGGTGGGCTGGAGTTGGACGGTCTATCGTAAGACCGCCCATCTCTGGGTCGTCTCCGGTCATCCCTGCCGCGTCCGGTGAACGCCGGGAACAAGGTGATTGCTAGGGTTGCACTAAAACGTTAATAACTACTAGGATTGAGCTCCAAATAAGGGGATTTTGGTATCAATGGAAAGCTAATACAAAACTCTACCTGTCTACAAGGTCAATTGCATGATCAATTGCTGGAATCGAGATCTATTAAGTCAAGAACACATGAAACCCTAATTCTGACATGCTGTGACTAAAACGTTAAATTCTCTCTACATACAGAATGGAATTTGGGGCTTCTTGGCTCAAATGAAAGCTACTTCGATGGTGAATCCAACCATATAAGATATGGTTCATGAGGATTAAGATTAATACTTCGAAATTATAAATCACTTCGGATGAACACATCGAACTAGGTCTAAAACATGATGTTACTATAAACAGAAATTCTATAAGTATGCTTCATGAAACTTAAGGCTTTCTATGTGAAATGAAAGCTAATATCATGCTTATTACATCATATAAATTAATTAGAGTTTGGTCTATTACACCTACCTCAAATCGGAGAGAGAAAACTCAAACCCTATGATGAAGAACACTTGGACAGCACCTCACAAAAAGCTCGATTTCTCCACGGATACCTAATGAAAATTGGGGCTTTTACCACCAATGGATAGAGCTCGATGAGAGGAATAATTTGCTATACTCATGATCAAAATTTGGTTGAGAATTCCTACCTCAATCGATGGATCAAAGAAGGATGAAGGGAAGCCAACGGCCTGCTGACCCACCTCCACAATTCGAGCTAGATCTCCCCAGATCTGAAACTTCAGTGAACCCCATAGCAGCCAAATGAAAGAAGACTCGTAGGGCTTCATTTTGATAGCTCATAGAGCTTCTGGAGCCTTCGGAGTTGGGAGTATTCACTGCTGCAAGCTACGTGTTTAGAAACGGCGCCGAAATCTTTGACTTGACCAAACTATGTCGGCAGCACGTGTTGGGGCTAGGTTTACCTCAAATTGATTGAGGGTAAATGTTCCTTACATTGTGGCCTTCCATTTGCCACTGATTTTAGATCATTTGGTTGAGTATTGAGGTCGAATTTCGTGTTTTAATCCAAGGGTTAGGTATGGGTCAAAAGTGTGCAATTAAGGGCTTAATCTCTAAATAGATCTCACCACGGATTTCTAATGACCTAAAGCCAAAAGACAAAATTGCTATCTACATCGATCTTAATCTGTTTACCATTTTTCTGGATTTTTATAAGGTGGTCGAAATTATCACTATTCTAATTCTAAGGAATTAAATATTAATAAATTCGAAATTCAATTATTAAATCAATAGAAATTCAATTATTAATTAACAAGAGCTAAATAAATATATTAAATCCAATAAAATAAATCGGGGTCTTACAGAAATGATATGAACATGATTCAGTATGACAAGGAATGCTCCCCCTGAATAGATGCCAATTGATATGCAAGTGATGCATGACATGGAATCTCCCCCTCAATAAGTGGAATCTTATGAGATGAATGGGACAGAGATCATAGGGGCAAACAAGGATAAGTTCAGGTCAATGAGCAGAAGAGGTTCAATTAGCAGATTTTTAAAGAGGCTTCAACTACAAGAATTTCAGTCAGATTTTCAAGGAAATGTCATTCTCATAAATCCAAATCAGAATATTTCAAAGTCTTCCATTATAAGGGCTTATGAATGAATTTTATTGATCAGCATGGTTTAAACATGATGTATGCAGAGTTTATCAATAAAATTATGTATTGATATCTAAAACCATGGTTTAATAAAAATGAACCAAGCCCTCATATTTATCTTGATAAAACTCCCTTTCTCTTACACAATCAAATTTATTAATTTCTTTCGGAATTACATGCATCAGTATTGAAATCAAGCAATTATGAAGTCATATGATTTTGTCTAGGGTTGTAGCAAATTGATTTTAGCATCAATATTCAGATATTTCAATTCGTTCAACAATTTTTCATGCTACAAATTTTACGAGCACTCTAGTTCAGTGCACACCTTGTAACTAGAGGATATACCTTGATCAGAGACCAATATCCCTAAGCACTTAGTGTGACTAACTGTAATGCTTTATATGAACAGAGCTAGCATTTACACATCATGACACACTGCAAATCATTTCGTGATGAGTGAGTTGTATTTCTCAGTGTGCATGCCATTGCTCTGCCTAAATTTCAATTATTCTTAATCAGAGTTAATTATGGTACCTCATGACACAGTCCTTTGAACATGTATTTTTTAGTGACCAAGGTCATTGCTTTGACAGAAAATACCCTTTAGACATTTCAGAAAAATTCATTTGCTTCAAATCAATAACAATTTCATGTACTTAACCAAATAAAGTCATGTATTCAATAATGCAGATTTCAGAAGATTTTACAAGACACAGCATGAAACAGATGGTTAAGGTTTATTAAACATGCTTCAAGTATTTTTAAGAGATTTTAAAGCCAAACTCATTGAATACATTAAACTTAAACCACATGAGTTATTTCAGTCATTCATAAAAACGTATAATAGAAGATTTCTAGTTCAAGAATTTTTCAGATTTATGATTGAGATAGTCCCATTGAAATCTTCATGACAGACTGATAGATTTCTGAAGCTAAATGATACCAATTGATAGGAGAGATTTCGAGGCTCAATGATTTCTGATATTATCAAGGTTTGTCAACTTAGATCAATGATGAAGGGTATGCAATGAATTTTCACAAGAGTATGCATTTGACAACCTATATGCGATGAATTGACTCCCCCTGACAACATGCATTCAGACAATCTTTTTGGCATTTTCAGTTTAAGGAAATGCAATGCACTATATGTATGCAAAAACACATGCAAGTAACTCCCCCTTAAAACATGCAATGTTTCCTATGAGAAACTGAACATATGATTTTGATTCATGCACATTCAGACTGTCCTAACCAGCAAAGTGACACATGGTACTAGGCGGAGCACTTGGTCTAAAAGACCACCTCACACATAGTAGGAACCTCCAGACATACTTCCCTGCCTTTTGGTACCTTACCATTTATATACCATTGAGGTCATGCATGATAATTCAACATGCAGTCCTATATGCAATTCAGAATGTTCAGTGAGCTATTGCATCACACAAATTTCAAACAATATTCACATTCAGTTCAGATTTTCAGAAATTTCAGAGTGCATGATCAGAAAATAATGCAACTGGCAGATGATGAATGAATATGCAAGAATAGATTTAATATGCATGCACTAGATGAAACTAAGAACAGGATATGCAAGAATACCTCAAACCAGATATGCAATGAGTTTCAAAATGGGAAATGTAGAGAGATTACCTAAAAAGTGTGAGAATGGGATTTTTCATTCTTGAGTGCCTTGGATCATTACCCCTTTATTCCATCCAAGGCACACCTGCTAGGCACCTTCCTATTTTCCACTAGCAGGAACCCAAGTGGTCTTGGGTCTTGCATAGTAATTATCCCCTTTTGGGACTGCCTGCATCCTTTTCTGTGCCAAATAGTCATCAGAGTTCATGATAAAACAGTTATGCATTGAATGCCCAGACAGCCCACAATAGTGGCATGAACTAGCAGGTTTCATGTTCCTCTTATGTATACTATCATGAACTTGAGCATTATAAGAGTGAGCATGAGGGTTTCTGTTATTATTATGAAATTTTTTCTTTTCATGACTAGCTACCCTGCAAGCAGCAATTTGGTGGCCTGGTCTTCTGCAATTTGAGCAACCAGGAACTCTTTTAAAAACAAGTTTGTTCCTACCAATTTTTTTGGAATTTCTATTCCTACCCTGAACATGCCAGCAGTCCTTGACTGCATGGCCATGCTTCCCACAATGGGAGCAGAAAAGGGACTTTCTTCTAAAAGAACTTGCCCAACATTCAGTGGCCTTGTGCCCAAGCTTGTTACAATTTAAACATTTGACATGCTGGTTCAGAGAAGCAATTTTGTTTATATTAAAAGCATGTTGGTTAGCATAAGATTTAGCATGATGTGAGAGTGGTTTTTTCTTTCCATTAGTAAACCAACATTGAGTAAAGGTGTGGCCTAATCTACCACAATGAGAGCATTCACTTTTCTTTGAATGAACAACAGATTTTTTATCATGATATTTCCTAGCATTCATCATTTTAGCATTCAAATCATCCAGTTCGTTTAATTCACACTCATGCATCAAATGGTCAATTCTATGGCAGTAATAACATGACATTTTCTTTTTCTGAACCTCATGATTTCTGACATGAGTTTTCCTGACATGGATTTTACTGGCATTCATGTCATCTTTTCCTTTCAGTTTGCATTTATGCATTTGATGACCAGCTTCATGACACTTAAGGCATGACATGAGTTTCCTGTTAGCATGAGATTTAAAAATAGGATGCATGTAAGTAGTAGAAGGCATTTTTTTCTTTCCTTTTTGTTTTTCAGTTGGCTTCAGAATTCTTTGAGCAGCAAATTGAAACACTGAAGGATTGGCTGAACTGACAGAGGCAACATTTGAAACAGCTGAAGTTTGAATCTTATTTTCAAAACTCTTTTTCTTTGTTGGGTTATAGCCCAACCCTTCTTTTTGAAAATTGACTTTAACACCTAGCAGTTTGTTCAGATTATCTTGCCCACTGACAAATTTAGACAAGGAGTTTTTTAAATCCTGAATTTCATTTTCTTGAGAGGAAATGTGCAGCTCATAACTGGCAATCTCTTGTTCACTGCAATTCACACATTCAGTTAACACCTTGTTAGCAGTTTTATATTTTTCAATTTCATTTTCCAGATTGCTCAGTTTATCAGAATCTTCAACACAAATACTTTTTCCTCTTTTCAAAGTAAGAAGTCTTTCAGACATAGTGGAGTTCAGCATTTTTAACTTCTCATTTTCTTCCTTGAGTTTGTCATTCTGAACTAATTCATTTATCAGAAGTTGATCTTCTGAATTGACTTCATGTTTTCTTCCAGTCTCAAATTCCTTTAATTCTTTTTACTATTTCTCCAGATCTTTCTGTAATTCTATGTTTACAGATTTTATGGCATTCAATTTTTCAGTCAGCAATGTGTTCTCCTGTTTAAGTTTCTCAAATTTTTCATCATTTTTATTGGAGAACTCTTTAAGAGAATCATTTTCAGATTTCAGCTTGTTTAATTCAGACTTAACACATTCAATTTCTTTCAGCAAATCCTTGCTCTGAACAGAATCATGACTAGCTAGACTAAGCTTCTTTTCAAGTTCAGAGATTTCTTTCTCATGATCTTGATTCTCAGTTTTCAATAATAAAATTTGTTTCTTCAACATTTGAAAATCAGACTTACAAGCATCATGAACATTTTTCAATTCAACACAATTTCTACATGGAGAACTTGAACTATCTAACCCAGTACCCTTCTTCAATTTTTTATACTATTTTCTTAACAGTTCATGAGATTCAAATAATTCAGCATAAGCATTCTCCCAATCTTCTAGAGAAAAATTCTCGAAGACATTTACCTCATCATCATCATCTTCTTCAGTTTGATTGCTGCCTTGATCATTTCTGTCAGCCATCATGTAGCTGTCCACATCTCTCTTCTGAGTTCACTTCAGCATATCCAGAATATCTTTAGCAGAACTGCAATCAAAGAAGCATGAGTGAAAGGCTCTATCAGTAGCTGCCTTCATTAGATTTATAGCTATCTGATTCTCTTCATGCATAGACTTGTGACTATCAGTCCATTTGGACCTTTTCTTTGGCAGTTCATGAGGACCATGTGAAATTACTTTCCACAGGTCTGGATTCACAGATTTGATATAATTCTTCAAACTAGCGAACCATGCATTAAAATACGTACCACTGAAAATCGGTGGATGAGCCATGAGAACACAACAGATTAATGCAACAGGAATATTGATGCACTAAAAATAAATTAGCACCTAAGACTGCAAGATCGAATCTGCAGGTCGTTGGACCTTGTATGCAGACACCGCTCTGATACCAACTGTTAGGGTGCTAGGCCAGGATATAGAGGGGGGGTGAATGTATCCTTCTATGAATAATGGCCAAATAAAAACTCAGATGCTAGACGCAATCACAGAATAAAACTAATTCAACTAAACTTATGAGCAAACACATGAAGCGTGTCTATCCAAGCATCTAGCGGAAGCAATCACACAAAGCAAACCATTGCTCAAAAGATTTTTAGGTGGTTCGGTCCTCCAGACCTACATCCACCCCTCACTCCCAACCGGAGTGAGACTTCACTAGCAAGCGCTAGAACCAAGCAGACTCAGTCTGCAAACAGTTGTTGCCACACAGCTTGACTAGGGGAACAACCTCCCCTCTTCCTCCCAACCGGAGGGACACCCAAGTGACTCCCAGCCACTTGGAAACCAGAGATCGCAGACCTCTCTTCCTCCAGACCAGGAGGGACCCCTGGACTTGCTACCCACAAGCCCGGAACCGGAGACAAGTCTCCCTTCCTCCAAATCGGAGGGTACCCACAAGTAGCACCCAGCTACTTGCAATCGGAGATCAGATCTTCCTTCTCCTGACCCACCAGGAGGAACCCGACCTCAGTCCAGAGGATCGGAAGTACAAAGCTAACCAGAGAAACAAAAGGGAAAATAAGGAAGCATAAAAAGCACAGCAACAAAAGCTGGAAATGAAACACAATAGTCGTTCTAGATTTGATCCACGAACAGACTGAACAGGTCTTCAATAGACTCTCTCCTCTTCTTCTTTTCTTCCTCTTCTTTCTTCTTCTCAGCTCACGCAATCTTTCCCTTCTGCTCTCACTCTCTATTTTCTTCTCTTTCGCAGGCTCTCCCTGTCTCTTCTCTTTCTTCTTCTTCTTCTTCGCTCTGCTGCTTCTCTTCTCTTCTTTTGCTCACACTCTCAGATTTCTTCGCTGGAGAGCTTCCTCTTCTTCTGTGGAGAGTTAACCCTTTTCGAGAGGATGATGGGGTGCTTTTATATCAGAAACAGAGCCTCCGAAGGTTGAGTAGAAAATGCCCTAGTGACCACTGATTGGTCCACTTGGTGGGGTAGCACCCCTTATCTAACACGTGTCAGCATCCTGCCCCTTTTTCCCATCGGATCACGTGCCCCCTCGAATGGTTGGAGGCATCCTCAGACTTGAACGAAGGTTCCTTCCTCGTGGCAGGGTAGCAGTCAGTGGCTTACACGTGTCTGGCTCGTAGGGTTCTGTTTCTGGAGACTGACCGCGTTGACGCACTGGCATCACTGCGTCTACTCTTTGCTTGTACACATTTGAATTTGCCCCACTGTGTCGACCCTGCTGTGGATAGCGTTGACGCGTTGAAGACAGCCAGAGATAAGTCGTCCCTTTCTTGAACTGCTGCGTCGACGCTGCCAGTTGGTGACGTTGACGCACGGATGAAAATCAGAAGTGTGTATTGGCCTCTCTTCCGCCGCTGCGTCGACGCTGCTTGTTGATGGCGTTGACGCACGAACATGTACATTAAGGCGTGTCTTGCCTTGAATATTGGCGTCTCTTAAGCCGCTGCGTCGACGCTGCTCCATTGTGGCGTTGACGCAGTGGAAGATATCGTGAAGGCTTCGTCAACTGATGTGTGGACGCTTTAAGCTCCCAACGTCGACCCTGTTCCCTTCAGCAACAAGAAAGAAGTCATAAGATTTAAGTATGTACATTGCAGTGTACATACTTCATTGTATAGACTTGTGAAGGCAAATGCAACGTACAGACTTGGTAAAACAAGGTCCAGTGTAGGCTTGGTAAAGTGAAGTCCAGTGTATAGACTTCAGTTAAGTTCAGGCCTCTAACAACGAGTGTATAGACTTGGGCCTAACAATTGAATGTATAGAGTTGAAGCCTGACAACCCAATGTGTAGACTTGAAGCTTGAAACGATGTAGAGACTTTACATAACACAGTCCGATGAATAGACTTGGAGATTCAACAGAAGACTGTATACACTTGACGAAACAATCCAATGTATAGACTTTAGGCAAGGAGGCCAATGTATATACTCCGAGAAGTGATGCACAGTTCACGCTGTATAGACTTCAACATAGGGAAGACTCTAAATGAGACGTTGGCAGAGACAATGCATGAAACGGTGAAGGACCGATGTATAGACTTCACCAACACGAACAGGCTGCACAGTCCACTGTATAGACTTGATGATATGAACTTCAGGAGCATATGACACGGCTGTACAGACTTTGTTACCCAAACGAATGAATAGACTTTGCCACAGTCTAATGTATAGACTTGAAGAAACTGAACTGAAGAGTCGACGCATCAGCTCAAGGAGTTGACGCATTACTGTGTGGACAGAGACAAATATGACTGAAGGGTCGACGCATCAGCACGGGTGGGTCGACCCACTACTGATCATACTAACTAAGCAGAGTGTAGCAATGAATGCTTTATGCATCAGTTAACATGACTGAACATCAAATATGTTAAACTAAACTGAGCAGCAAGATGACTGAACATTTGATAGACTGAGTTATGATCAGAAAATAACTGAATAACAGCATGATGACTCATACAGCAAGATGACTCACAGTGATTAACTCACATCAAAAACCAATCATCAAAACCATCATCAAAATCACAGGGGCACAACACCCTTCTCCCACGCCTGCCAGTGAGGCTGAGGGTGAGCCAAGTGACTGCTATCCTTCTGACTCTTCTCTTCTTAGTGATCTTCTTGCCCTGCCTTATGTATATCTTTGTGTTGTAGTGGCGGGGGTGGTCAATACTGTGGTTGAGACGCCTGCTGCGGACGCTCCTCTTCAGCATGAAGGACACAAAACTTCATTAAAGAAGGGTGCCATCCCATTGTGGCGTGTAATCACCCGCTCAGCGACCTGCAAGGCCTCAGAGGAGGCGGACCAACCCGAGCTTAGCATAGATATTTCTTCCAGCAGTTCTGCCACCCCTTCTAATGAAGAAGTTGATCATGATTCTTTAGAAGGTGATGAACAAGCATCTGCGGTTGCCAGCGAAGGGGCAGTGGCACCCTCTGCGCTGTTGAGTGGTCCTTTAATATTCAGCCTCCTGAGGTTGCTGGTAACATCATCTGAGGGAATGTTGCTGGAAGAATTTGCCGGAATAGACATGGAGGTGGAGATAACCCCTCCTTTTGTTGCTTCATCTATAGAGTTAGAGTCTTCTATACAGGCACTCGAAGAGATGGGTACTGTGGCCATAGTAAGTTTTGCCCACCCTTTCGCCGAGTTGCATAGCTTTTCATTCTTCTTTGCCATCTTGGTGCTTACTGAAACCTTGTTCCAGGAGTCCGACACAGCGGATCATCCTTTGGTATCGTCTTCTGACGCCATCATTGTTTCATCGGAGGCTTTAGACATGCTGATGAGAACATCACCTCCTATTTCATCCGGCATGGTCTAGCCATTTAATTTTGAGTCCAATGTAATTTTTATTTGAGTCATTGATGTAATTTTAATTTTATTAGAGTCATGTCCCTAGGTCTAGCATTTATTTTCCTATGTTTGAGTGTCATTAGAATGTGTAATGTGCTAATTGGGCCCATTTCTTCGGGCTTAGCCCAATGAGCTCCCCTACCCCTTCGGTTATTTGTCAATGAGTCTTTTGTCAGGGTCTTTTGTAGAAATGTGGGTTTCCTATATATAGGACCCCATTTCCTCCATTTGAACTTAATGAATGAATGAATACAAAGCCTTCTATTTGAGTGTTCAAATCTAGTTTAAAGGAGTGATTCCTATAGTTGGGTGAGAGGCCCTAGGGGAGTGATTCCCCACCCTATTCTCTCTCTATCCCTCTTCCTCTCTCTCTCATTAGGAAAGGGGCGCATATTTCCTCTCTCCTCCCCCTCCTCCCTTCCACATCCAACTCCCACCTACCACCATTAAAGCCCCCACTTCCCCACACTCCATTTACTACACCCCTAGTCCCAAGGTAGAAGTCTCCCTCTTCCAACACCATACTCCCCATTCCAACCAAATCTCCTCCATTCCAACACCATCAATCCTCTTCCCCACACATTCACCCAACTTCCAAAGCCCATTTCAAATTTGAAATCCACTTTCCCTCCATGTTTTGGCCGCCCCCCTCTCCTCCCTTCTAGCCTTGGTCGCCCCTCTCATCTCCCTCCATTCACCTCCATTGACTCCACCTTCCCCTACCTCCAGCTGAGGACCTGCCCCACTTCCCCTCCCATCCTCTTCCTATCTCCATTAGCATTCCCCATCCCTCCATACACACTACTTCTTCCACCCCATCACCCCTCTCATACATACACCTCCCCCATCTCCTTCTTTAGAAGCCAACACAAGAGCTGCAGGTTGCTGTCCACAGGTTACAGACAAATCAGTCTGTTGCAGCGACCACCACGACGCCATCCGGATGAGTTTGAAGACACAAGAGCCATCGTTGGAAGCGTCTCCGGGTCTTCTTCGCAACAGAAGTGGTTTCATCTTCATTGGAGCTCGAGGCTGTTCAGCAACTCCGTTCTCCCCCGACTGCGCGGAACAGATTCTGCTGAGCACCAGAACCGGATTGAGAGCCCTGCCACGTCAAACTTCGGAGGAATCAGTCTACCATTTCTTCTACAAAGTTCTACTTCTCCCTGTCTATTTTCAGAATCAGGAAGCGGAGTTACATTTGACCTCCGGTGGCCGAAGTTACCATTTTTCTCCCTCTGCTGCGTCACTCTGCTACAACACAGTCTGCTTCGACCTGTTAGCAGTGTTCGGCGTCCTCAGACCTCCCCCGACATCGGAAGGCTTCCTCGTCAGTTTTTCTGTGAAGAGAACTTGACTACGATTCCAACGACTCCAACAGCGCCTGATTTCGACAACGGGAACGGCCGGAGTATCCTCTGCATCCTACTGTTGGAAGTCAGTCCCTGCTAGTCTGAGAAACAGAGGTCCTGTTCCATCTTCTGCCCCGACCTGTAGCTTCTCCAGAAGAAATCACAAAAATTCTGAAGCATTCCCCTTCCTGTTACGAAGCTTATGCCGCTGACCTCTCCATCAGAAAAATTCGTGAGTGGAATCTATAGCTACAACACCAACCCACTGTCTCTGTTCGCAGACAGTTGGCAGACTCGGCATTTACTATTAGTCGTTGTTCTTGCCTCGCCTTCCCCATCCCGCTTGGCCGGCTGAAGGCCCCTCCCTGCGTGGAGGTAGTATTATTTGTAATTGCTTTAATCCCCACCCCAAGATCCCCCTCCTGCGAGAGGTGTAGTGGTGTACTTTGTTTGGACAGATCAAGCTTCCCCGGCGCGGCGTGTGGGAAACCCACGCTTCCCCGCTCGCCCACGTCTCCGACTCGGGGCCGGTGTCCTCACACCGGTCAGGTATAATCTGAACCCTCCCTAAATATTTGTGTTTTATTAGTATCATCTCTTAGTTCAGCCGGCAAGGAAGAGAGTGCCCGGTCCCGTGATTCCCGATCATGAGTGGCCACCGCAGATTGAGTGAGGAGAGACCCCCGTACCCTCAAGGCACGGCGTCCGCACCACTGATGTGGGTGCTCCGATCCAAGGGAGGGGAACTCATTGTCCAAGTCAATCACCCTAAGTAGCATGGTTTAGACTCTCAAATCCACCCTACCATCATTTAGTCACCACGGGAAAAGGGTTGTGTTGCGATATCGGTCCGCCAACATCGAGTCCGCCAATTTGTAAGTGGGCTTGCAAGTCTAGGTCCAAGGTTCATTTGGTTGTTACTAGTACACCCTTAGGTCGTGTCACATCAAGTGGTATCAGAGCCAAGTTATTGACTTGTCTCTATCAAGTCAAGTCCATGGGCACGCTTGCATTAGAGTTCTCATCAGATCGTTCCATGCATTATCCACCTCCCATTGTCATTGAGTCTACAGACCAAAAGGCCCAAATTCCCATCATATCCCAAGCATACCTACCTAATGGGAGCCCCACAGAAATTGACTTCATCTACATGGTAGAAGATAATTGGGTATCCCCCGAAATTGTAGCCACCCTCTCTACGACCGGATAAATTGTGCACAACGGAGACCTAGTCTTCGTTGAATTTCATAAATGGTTTGGAGAGATCAAATACTTTGATGGAGCTTGGTGTCAAATTGGTACTTTGAAAGGCCCTTGCATAATCCTAGGAAAACAATGGCTTGATGAACGGAATACCACCTTCCACCCATTGCGTTGGTCTTGCCTAGTTCATCCCCCACATCTCCCGGGAGCCTATGGTTTCAACAACCTTTTGTTCCCTCACCCACCGGAGCCCCATACCCGGCCACCATGCCCTCTCAACCCAGTACAAAGAATGAATGAGGTCATGAGTGAACATGAGGAGAACCCGGCCCACAAAACCAAATCCCCGGGATTGGACACCAACACAAATCTCTTCCCCACATTCAAGGAAATTCATACCCCAATCAATAAGGAAGAAAGACATCAACTCATCCCCGTCCAAACAAACACATGCCTCCCCAAATCACTCAATCTCACGCAAAAGGTTGTGACCGTAGGAGAACTCATCATCAAATGGCTCAAGCAAAATCCCATCCCTCATGCCTTATACTTTCAAACCCCAACCATGGAGCACCCTTTCCAATTAGCACCCATTAACTCCTATCACACCACATTCCAATCCTACTATGAGGTAAATGGTTGGGATGATCTCCTCAAGGGTTTAGAATGGCAACTAAAGTTGACTTGCTTATTGACCATAGGAGCGGCCCACCCAAGAAGACTTAGTCTCATCCACCCATGTGATGGTTCTATCACCTCAGTCTTCACCATTGGTTGCTACACTAGTGACCTCCTTCTCATTCTCCCCATGGATGAAGAACCCATCATGATCCACTCCACTACCATTAAAATCCCAAGTACCTTGATCAACTGGCCCACTGAAGACCTTAGTAAGGATGACCCACCATGCATAGGCCATGTGGACATAGAGTTCCTTCCTCTAGGAAGCCCAGTCAATGACCCCTTTGACTCCTTCCAATGGGAGCTTAGTTACCCATGTGATACACCCACCTTACCCACAACTCATATTTCCCTACCCCAACCAACCATGTTGGACCAAGATCACCTCTTACAAGACTTGGACTACACAAAGGGAACCATCGCCATAGATAACGTCTGCCTAGGAAGCAAGAAAGAGCCCCTCACCATAATGCCCACCTTCCTAGATATGTTTGACCCTTTTACATGGAAGTTCAAAGGTCATCCCACACCCATACACATAGAAGTGATCTTTGGGATAGGAATGCATAAGTCTTGGCACAACACATCACTTGGCATGATTCATAAGACGGTTCCATTCATTCACATCACCCACATGTCAAGTAGGAAGCATGAATGGGCCATTTTCGGATGTAATGATCCACCTCCATTCATCATGAGTCTTAAGCATGATAGGTGCATTCTTGGATGTCCAGGTCCCCCGGCATTTACCACCCCTTTGCATGATAGAGCTACATTTGGAGGTCCAGGCCCTCCTATCTTCACTAATCTTCATGGGGAGTCTAGACATGCTAGGTCCACATTTGGGTGCCCGGGACCCCCAACATCCAATAGAGTGCCAGCATTCACCAACTATGTCTCAGGATTGCATACTTGCAAGCCCATCATCAAAGGTAAAAGGATTTGTCAAAGGCGAATTGATACCCGCAAAAGAAACCTAGACTTCCAAGAGGGTGACTATCTGATGGTCAGGATAAAGAGGCTCTTCCCTAGAGTCGCCTTTACGCTCAGGGATCGTGAGACTGGACCCTTTAAGGTCTTGTGGCGATTGAGTATATATGCCAATGAGTTGTTCCTTCTGAAGGAATGTGGGGTCAACCCTCATTATAGTGTGGCGGACCTTGTGCCCTGCAAGGGCCCCGCGGTGGCACCTAGCGAGGATATTGAGCCCATACCCCCCTTTAAGAGTGACCCCACCAATAAGAATCCCCTTCTAACCTTGAGAGCCCGGCATGAGCACAAAGATTTGATACTGGTTGAACATAACAACACCATCAGGAGCAGGGCAATCCAGCAGTATCTTATGAGGTGGAAGGGCCGACCACGATGGTGGAGACATGGGCGAGCTAGGAAAGACTCTTACTCGACGGAGTCGAGTTCTTCGCACCCCGGGAGTATGATGAGAACATCACCTCCTATTTCATCCGGTATGGTCTAGCCATTTAATTTTGAGTCCAATGTAATTTTTATTTGAGTCATTGATGTAATTTTAATTTTATTAGAGTCATGTCCCTAGGTCTAGCATTTATTTTCCTATGTTTGAGTGTCATTAGAATGTGTAATGTGCTAATTGGACCCATTTCTTCGGGCTTAGCCCAATGAGCTCCCCTACCCCTTCGGTTATTTGTCAATGAGTCTTTTGTCAGGGTCTTTTGTAGAAATGTGGGTTTCCTATATATAGGACCCCATTTCCTCCATTTGAACTTAATGAATGAATGAATACAAAGCCTTCTATTTGAGTGTTCAAATCTAGTTTAAAGGAGTGATTCCTATAGTTGGGTGAGAGGCCCTAAGGGAGTGATTCCCCACCCTATTCTCTCTATATCCCTCTTCCTCTCTCTCTCATTAAGAAAGGGGCACATATTTCCTCTCTCCTCCCCCTCCTCCCTTCCACATCCAACTCCCACCTACCACCATTAAAGCCCCCACTTCCCCACACTCCATTTACTACACCCCTAGTCCCAAGGTAGAAGTCTCCCTCTTCCAACACCATACTCCCCATTCCAACCAAATCTCCTCCATTCCAACACCATCAATCCTCTTCCCCACACATTCACCCAACTTCCAAAGCCCATTTCAAATTTGAAATCCACTTTCCCTCCATGTTTTGGCCGCCCCCCTCTCCTCCCTTCTAGCCTTGGTCGCCCCTCTCATCTCCCTCCATTCACCTCCATTGACTCCACCTTCCCCTTCCTCCAGCTGAGGACCTGCCCCACTGCCCCTCCCATCCTCTTCCTATCTCCATTAGCATTCCCCATCCCTCCATACACACTACTTCTTCCACCCCATCACCCCTCTCATACATACACCTCCCCTATCTCCTTCTTTAGAAGCCAACACAAGAGCTGCAGGTTGCTGTCCACAGGTTACAGATAAATCAGTCTGTTGCAGCGACCACCACGACGCCATCCGGACGAGTTTGAAAACACAAGAGCCATCGTTGGAAGCGTCTCCGGGTCTTCTTCACAACAGAAGTGGTTTCATCTTCATCGGAGCTTGAGGCTGTTCAGCAACTCCGTTCTCCCCTGACTGCGTGGAACAGATTCTGCTGAGCACCAGAACCGGATTGAGAGCCCTGCCACGTCAAACCTCGGAGGAATCAGTCTACCATTTCTTCTACAAAGTTCTACTTCTCCCCTGTCTATTTTCAGAATCAGGAAGCGGAGTTCCATTTGGCCTCCGGTGGTCAAAGTTACCATTTTTCTCCCTCTGCTGCGTCACTCTGCTACAACACAGTCTGCTTCGACCTGTCAGCAGTATTCGGCATCCTCAGACCTCCCCCGACATCGGAAGGCTTCCCCGTCAGTTTTTATACGAAGAGAACTTGACTACGATTCCAACGACTCCAACAGCGCCTGATTTCGACAACAGGAACGGCCGGAGTACCCTCTGCATCCTACTGTTGGAAGTCAGTCCCTGCTAGTCCGAGAAACAGAGGTCCTGTTCCATCTTCTGCCCCGACCTGTAGCTTCTCCAGAAGAAATCACAAAAATTCTGAAGCATTCCCCTTCCTGTTACGAAGCTTATGCCACTGACCTCGCCATCAGCAAAATTCGTGAGTGGAATCTATAGCTACAACACCAACCCACTGTCTCTGTTCGCAGACAGTTGGCAGACTCGGCATCCACTATTAGTCGTTGTTCTTGCCTCGCCTTCCCCATTCCGCTTGGCCGGCTGAAGGCCCCTCCCTGCGTGGAGGTAGTATTATTTGTAATTGCTTTAATCCCCACCCCAAGATCCCCCTCCTGCGAGAGGTGTAGTGGTGTACTTTGTTTGGACAGATCAAGCTTCTCCGGCGCGGCGTGTGGGGAACCCACGCTTCCCCGCTCGCCCACGTCTCCGACTCGGGGCCGGTGTCCTCACACCGGTCAGGTATAAGCTGAACCCTCCCTGAATATTTGTGTTTTATTAGTATCATCTCTTAGTTCAGCCGGCAAGGAAGAGAGTGCCCGGTCCCGTGATTCCCGATCACGAGTGGCCACCGCGGATTGAGTGAGGAGAGACCCCCGTACCCTCAAGGCACGGCGTCCGCCCCACTGATGTGGGTGCTCCGATCCAAGGGAGGGGAACTCATTGGCCAAGTCAATCACCCTAAGTAGCATGGTTTAGACTCTCAAATCCACCCTACCATCATTTAGTCACCACGGGAAAAGGGTTGTGTTGCGATATCGGTCCGCCAACATCGAGTCCGCCAATTTGTAAGTGGGCTTGCAAGTCTAGGTCCAAGGTTCATTTGGTTGTTACTAGTACACCCTTAGGTCGTGTCACATCACATGCTTTCGCATGTCACCGTGTCTTCTTCAGAGGCGGTTACTATACTTCGTCCTGTGCCAGTAAGGATACACACAGCTACCGAAGTATCGTCAATAGAGCGGGGCACACTAGGAGAAAGTTATGCTCTCGTGCCTGCGACAGAGCTGAGGGCTGAATCTGATCCGTCGAGAGGTTCTACCTTCGTTCCGGCGGCCATAATGACTATTGCGCCTGACCTTGTGACTCCATCTGTGCCAGCAGTAGGGTCGAAGCTTTTGCCTCCTCCAGCACTCGTAGAAGAGAGCTCTTCAAAGAGCCTAACGGAGCATGAGCAAGCTGTTATGGTGCCCGCTTCTTCAGCTTTGGTAGCTGTCCCATCTTCTTCTTCTGAGCCAGACACTGGTTTATGGGCTTCCATAGACAAGGAGGTTGCTTTTGACGTGGCGCCGGTAGCTTCCCTCAGCTTCAATTCATTAGAGGACTTTGTCTGGCAGCATTTAAAGATATTGCGTCGAGTCGTAGAATCTCAGCCGACATTGTCTTACCTCCAGCTGAAGGAAGTGGCTGAGCGACTGACGGTTGGTCTGCAGGCATTATGCTGTCCCTTGGGTATTTGGACCCAGCGGGTGTTGTTCCTGCTAAAATTTGTGAATCGCCAAGATTTTCTCGGGCGGATAATGAACGACCGGTTGATAGCCCTCAAATTGCAGAAAGCCGACTGTCAGATGGAGTTGGAGTCTCTGAATTCTGATCTTCATAGGAACAAGGCCCAGATTGAAGCTTCAGCTGCTCGTGTACAGTTTCTACGTAGCCGACGAGAAGAACTCCGGGCTGAATTAGATGATGTCGAAGCTGAAATACCATTGCTGGAGGCGACATAAGTCCAGGGTATCAAAGAGACCACCTTGCTAGAGGGTCGAGTTGCGTCCTTACAGACTGAGATGGCACGCGTTCAGGAGGAGGAAATACAACTCCGTGAACTGGGAGCGGCTCCATATGTCGGGCTTCTCGACTTTGAAGATATCTTCAGGTAATCTTAGCTTATCTGCCTTTTGTAATCTGTCCCCCTTGAAGGGCTCCCATTGTCTTCATCTCTCCTTTTTTTGCAATGAAATACAAGTTTCTCTTAATGCTTTAAGTGTCCATCTTCACACTTATATTCTATCATATCTTGTGACAATTTTGGTGACCTGCGTGGAAGCATACCCGTATATGTACCGCAGGAGAGCGTCCATCGTTTCAAGGAAAGGATGGGGGCCTCGCTCCACCGCGTGTCGGGGCTCCAGAGGTTTGCCAAATTGGCACAAATGTAAGTCTCATTGGCCAGAAGTGCTGGCAGTATGAAGGATTCACATGTCTCATCGAAATGGACGGAAGGTCCATCTTAGACAGGTTCTAACATCGATCAAGGCGAAGTGCCTTATGATCATAAAAAGCTTCATCATCGGCATTGGGTTTATGCCGATGCGAGGAGATGGGTTTCATCAGAATAGACGAAAGGTCTACTCTGGGTGGGTTTCATTATCAGTCCAGGTGATGATGCCTTGTGACCGATGGAAGGTTTTATCATCGGTGGGACTTAGGATATCATAAAGAGGGTGAGTTTCATCAAAGTTGACAAAGGGCCTACTCTGGGTGGGTTTCATTATCGGCTCAGGCGATGATGCCTTAGGACCGACAGTGGGTTTCATCATTGTCATTGGGTTTATGCCAATGCAAGGGAATTGACAAGTTTCATCAGAACGGACAGAAAGTCTATTCTGGATAGGTTTTATTACCGGTGGGACAACTGATGGAAGTCTCACCAAGAGGTATAGCATATGTTTTCATATTATAGTAACCACATTACTGACCCAAGCGCCCTTTTAGGTTTTCATCGGAGCCAGCTCCCTCTTGCTTTTGCCCACGCATCCTTCGGGGTTTTCACGTGGCGGGGTACCCGATTTTGCCTGTGGTGCCCTTTCGGGTTTTCACCACAGCTGGGTTAGAGCCATTTTTGCCCTTGTCCTGGTATAGGATCAAGACTGGCGAGACATCTCTATTTTAAGCCTCATTTTTATTCATCATTCATTCTTTTATTCTCATTTTTTTTGAACTCAATTCTCGGGGCAAAGCCGAACTTGAGGAGATGCTGGCTGACCTTGCCGATGATGACAAGGGTCAGAAGTAGGTCGACCGGTCTTGCCGATGATGATAAGGGTTGCAAGGAGGCTGACCGATCTTGCTGATGGTGACAAGGGTCAGAAGTAAGTTGACCGATCTTCCCGATGATGACAAGGGTCGCAAGGAGGCTGACCGATCTTGCCGATGCTGACAAGGGTCAGAAGTAAGTTGACCGATCTTGCCGATGATGACAAGGGTCGCAAGGAGGCTGATCGATCTTGCCGATGGTGACAAGGGTCAGAAGTAAGTTGACCGATCTTGCCGATGATGACAAGGGTCGTAAAAAGGTTGACCGATCTTGCCGATGGTGACAAGGGTCAGAAGTAAGTCTCTTTGCCGATGGGCTCCAGCGGCTCAGAAGTAAGTCTCTTTTTCGATTTTATGATCATGGGTCAGAAGTAAGTCTCTCAACATCCACTACATGAGCCCTTGGTGTAGCAGCTTGCTAAGCCGGCTCTTGTTGACCATTGGTTGGCGCGGGTTGCGCCGCCGCTGGAGCCCTCTCAAGGACAGCTATCCTTCCAACAAGACCCTGGATGGACTGGTCCGAAGATTCGGCCCGATCCTCGAGGGCTTTCATTCTCCCTTCTAGACGCGTTCCTACCCCATCTAGATGCGTACTAAGGCCATCCATATGCGTGTCGAGACATTCCATAATGGCTCGGAACATCTCAGCCGTCGAGGACTCATCGGAGCTATGGGCCCGGGAATCCGCCATAGGTGGTGGTGGCGAGTATTGGGTACCTCGATGGGTGGGCATGCAAAGACACACGAACTAGGAGACACAAACTGATGCAAAACACCGACTAATGCACCTAGACCAAAACCAATATCCGGTACGCGGCGGAGTTAATCGATCCGAAGATCACTCCCGCAAGTGTGCGGCCTTCCCGATAGGCATAGCCTAACGTTCGGACAACACCTTTTAAGATACCAGATTATCGGGATGAAATGTAATTTTAAAACACCTTTTTTTTTGTTTTGAAAATAATGATGATCCTAGACTCGACTTAGACCGTGCAAGACTTATGCAACGACTACCCTAGACTCGACTCGCTCTAATACCAAACTGATGCGGGACGGACACGGGAACCGACTCTACGTGATGTGGACCATGGACTCTAGATGGAGATGCGACCAGCAACACACAAATTGGAGAGACTTAGGCCCGACACTATGAGTTCTTATGGGCTATACGTCGCTAACAGAAACGCAAGCTTACTCGTCTCCCCAAGCGAGGGAAACGCGGATCGTGCGCGATTGAAGAACCGGCAGAGTTCAAGGGTAGTCCGACTCACTTCTGTACTCTAGTCGAGTCACGGGACGGTCACTCTCACACTCACAGCGGCGACATGGACTCACGGGCTAGAATCCTACGCTCTCGCAGCGGCATACGGCCGTATACTAAACTAGCAAATGAACGCCAAGGAGTTAAGACCGTTACCTCCACGCTCCCGGCGTGGGGAAGACAACCCTGGCCAATTGCGGACTCCCGGTTAACAAATTATAACAGCGGTACAATAACTTGACCCACTCCATGCAGGGAGGCAAAAGGTCACATGTGGGGCCTGGGAATCACGACAATTGGGTTGACGGGCAGCATCTTGATGTCGCCTGGCGGTGCCGAACACACGTTTGTGGTGCTGTCCGGACGGCGCGATCTACGGGTCCATGGGGCCCACGGATCGCTCCAACCTCCGGCACTGGTGGGGTGGGATCCGCTGTGATGGGGACCCCTGGTGGCGTGCCTCCCTGGACGGCGGTCGGTCGGAACTACCGGTTGGAGGCCGATCGGCTCCGATCTCCACACTTTGGAATTGCTGTCCACGGACTGAAGCTTCTGTTTTCCAACGCGCGCTCCGGCGAGATCGGCCGCTGCGACCAATCCCGATGTCGGATCGGGGCACAGAAGGTACCGTTGGGAAGCTCTTTTGAAGTCCTTCAATCTAGGCCTTGAGAGAGGATTTGGATCTGCACGGATCTGGACTTTGTTGAATTTTGAAGTTTCTGTTGCACAGTACCCGAACTCTCAGAACAGCAGGGTAGTTTCCTTAGAACTGCCGTTGACTATAAAGCAAACCTCTGAAGTAGACATTGACCTCTTCATGAAAGTTGTGGAGGGGAAAGAGTGGAAAACGGCAATAATTTCTTTGGAATGATTGGTGGAGACTACGATTTTTTAAGATTTTAACACTGACTGGTGGTCGGATCTGGAAACTGGCTGACAGCACTGTAGATGGATCTAAAGATGAATTTTAAAAAATATGAGATGGTCTCCCAAAATTCCACAAAACTTCTTAGGTGGAGGGGTTGGTGGATAGAACTCCCAGTAAATTTGGGAGCTCCTATAAAAATCAAATAATGGTCCTAAGATGGGAAACTCAGGGCGGGTGGAAATCAGAACAGAAAACAGATAGATCTGGAAACAGAAGTTGGACGAAAATAGAAAATTATCAAATGGAAGCTATATGACCAACCAATTTTTGTGGATCGTGGTAGACATCTCTGGAGCACCTCCTGAAAATTTCAGCTCAATAGGAGATCGTGGCTGAGAGCAGTAAATCGTGGAAGGTACCTCTGTCCTGGATGGACAAAACACCGGCTACGATGGTGGCGGTGCGATGGCGGCTCGTGGCGGCGGCGGCGATCACCGGAATTGATAGGGGTGGCTTCACACCACCAGAATACAGCCTTCCCAGCTGCAAGGGGGGAGAGGGGAGAGAGAGAGAGGGGCGGCCAAGGCTGCTTCCAACAAAATTCCACAATTCTTATGCATTAATCCCACTAAAATGTTTAATACATCGTACTTATATGAAATGGCAAAAGACTCCAATTACCCCTAGATCTAGGATTTTGGGGAATAAAAAAAGGAGTATAACTAATTAGTTCTACACACATTTTACAAAAATTAAAATAGGGTGATGGTGAGAGGGGGGTGCCCCCTTGACCATGGGGTTAAGGTTGGTGGCCAACCTTGACCCTTAAGCACACTTGCCCCCCACTTGGCCCACCCTTCTAGAAGCCCACATTTGAAATGTTGACTGACCCCACATGGGCCCTAGGAGTGAGGTGGATCAATTGGAGGAGGGATGGGGGGCCCGTGGGACCCGGGTGGTCCCATTTTGCACATAAACCCTTATTACAATACGAATTACAAACCAAATAAAGACAAATAAAAACACATTACACGCAAATAAGTCCCAGTAAATGTGATAAATGCCGAGACTCAAGGGGGAGTCTCCAGACTGTCTCCGAGCCAGATGGATGCCGAAGTGGCTCGGGTGGTGCTCCGCGTACGGTACCGGTGGCTCGGCGTATCGTGCTTCTTAATCGCGCAGGTGTCCGCATCATGACAAGGGTCAGAAGTAAGTTGACCGATCTTGCTGATAATGACAAGGGTTGCAAGGAGGCTGATCGATCTTGCCGATGCTGACAAGGGTTAGAAGTAAGTTGACCGATCATGCCGATGATGACAAGGGTCGCAAGGAGGCTGACCAATCTTGCCGATGCTGACAAGGGTCAGAAGTAAGTTGACCGATCTTGCCGATGATGACAAGGGTCGCAAGGAGGCTGATCGATCTTGCCGATGGTGACAAGGGTCAGAAGTAAGTTGACCGATCTTGCCGATGATGACAAGGGTCGTAAAAAGGCTGATCGATCTTGCCGATGGTGACAAGGGTCAGAAGTAAGTCGACCGGTCTTGCCGATGATGACAAGGGTCGCAAGGAGGCTGACCGATCTTGCCGATGGTGACAAGGGTCAGAAGTAAGTTGACCGATCTTGCCGATGATGACAAGGGTCTCAATGAGGCTGACTGATCTTACCAATGGTGACAAGGGTCAGAAGTAAGTTGACCGACCTTGCCGATGATGACAAGAGTCGCAAGGAGGCTGACCGATCTTGCCGATGGTGACAAGGGTCAGAATTAGGATGACCGATCTTGTCGATGGTGACAAGGGTCGCAAGGAGGCTGAGCAATCTTGCCGATGGTGACAAGGGTCAGAAGTAGGATGACCGATCTTGTCGATGGTGACAAGGGTCAGAAGGAGGATGACCGATCTTGCCGATGGTGACAAGGGTCAGAAGTAGGATGACCGATCTTGTCGATGGTGACAAGGGTCACAACGAGACTGACTGATCTTGCCGATGGTGACAAGGGTCAGAAGTAAGTCGACCGGTCTTGCCGATGATGACAAGGGTCAGAAGTAGGTCGACTGATCTTGCCGATGGTTACAAGGGTCAGAAGTAAGCTGAGAAAAATTTCTGATGGGGATCAGGGCCACCACCCTTTTTAGAATTTCACTAGAATGAGGGTGAGGTGGAACTTAAATTACCACATTACTGACCCAAGCGCCCTTTTGAGTTTTCACCGAAGCCAGCCCCCTCTTGCTTTTGCCCACGTGCCCTTTCAGATTTTCACGTGGCGGCCTACCCGATTTTGCCTGCGACGCCCTTTCGGGTTTTCGCCACAGCCTGGTTAAAGCCATTTTTACCCTTGTCCTAATGTAGGAACAAGGCCGGCGGGGTACCTCTATTTTAAGTCTCATTTTTATGATCATTTTTTTTTATTCTTATTTTTTTTGAACTCATGTAATAGGAGGATGCTGAGAGGGTTGGCTGGGATACGAGGCCTTACGCCGAGAAAGGGCTCATTCGTCAGCAAGAAGGTAATGCTAACGCAAAGGACAGATTTTGAGCCGATTCGGGTGTAAAGCCCGTAATGGCATTACTGTATAAGGGTCGGCTAGGACATGAAGTCTTACGCCAGAAAAGGGGTTTATTCGTCAACAAGAAGGTAAATGCTGACGCAAAGGATAGATTTTGAGTCGATTCGGGCGTAAGGCCCGTAATGGCAATGATGTATAAGGGTCGGCTAGGACACGCGGTCTTGCACCGGAAAATGGGTTTATTCGTCAGCAAGAAGGTAATGCTAACGCAAGGGATAGATTTGTGCCGATTCAGACGTAAGGCCCGCAATGGCAATGTTGTCTTTTACATCATTATATGTATATGTATATATATTCTTTTAGAGCTTGGCCAGGATGGGGTGCCACTAGGCCAAGGTGGGTAGAGCTCAGCCAGGGCGGAGTGCCACTAGACTAAGGTAGGTAGAACTTAGCTAGGGCAAAGTGCCCCTAGACTAAGGCAGGTGGAACTTAGCTAGGGCGGAGTGCCACTAGACCAAGGTAGGTAGAACTTAGCTAGGGTAGGGTGCCACTAGACTAATGTAGGTAGAACTTAGCTAGGGCAGAGTGCCACTAGACTGAGATAGGTGGAACTTAGCTAGGGCGGAGCGCCACTAGACTAAGGTAGGTGGGACTTTAATTAGGGTGGGGATGACCCCTAGACTAGGGCGGATAGAGCTCGGTCAGGGCCGAATGCCACTAGACCAAGGGTAGATATAGAGCACGGTCAGGGCGGAATGCCACTAGACCAAGGGTAGATAGAACTTAGCTAGGGCAGAGTGCCACTAGACTAAGATATGTATAGAGCTCGGTCAGGGCGGAGTGCCACTAGACCAAGGGTAGGTAGAACTCGGCCAGGGCGGAATGTCACTAGACCAAAGTAGGTATAGTGCTCGGTCAGGGCGGAGTGCCACTAGACCAAGGGTAGGAAGAACTTGGCTAGGGCAGAGTGCCACTAGACCAAAGTAGGTATAGAACTCGGTCAGGGCGGAGTGCCACTAGACCAAGGGTAGGTAGAACTTGGCTAGGGCAGAGTGCCACTAGACCAAAATAGGTATAGAGCTCGGTCAGGGCGGAGTGCCACTAGACCAAGGGTAGGTAGAACTTGGCTAGGGCAGAATGCCACTAGACCAAAGTAGGTATAGAGCTCGGTCAGGGCGGAGTGCCATTAGACCAAGGGTAGGTAGAACTTGGCTAGAGCAGAGTGCCACTAGACCAAGGGTAGGTAGAACTTGGCTAGAGTAGAGTGCCACTAGACCAAAGTAGGTATAGAGCTCGGTCAGGGCGGAGTGCCACTAGACCAAGGGTAAGTATGGGTCATTATGGGAATGCCGGTTGAACTGTGTGATACAGCTTCAAGTGTTTTCCATTAAGGGGAGAGAACTGGATGACTCATTTGTGATCTACAAGGACATACGCACCCCCTTCATATACTCGATGGACGACATACGGTCCGACCCAGTTTTCAACCAACTTCCCTTTGGGGTTGGAGGTCATCACTTCTCTTCTTTTAACCATTACCAGGTCACCTTTCTTGAATTCTTATCCTTTGACCAGCTTATCGAAAGCACGGGCCATGCGGGCTTGGTAGAGTTAGATATTTTGTTGCGCACAGAGACGCTTTCCTTCGAGCTCGACGAGCTCTTCCAGTCTTCTTTCTGTGTTGGTCTGCTCGCTGCTTACCAATCCATGCTGGATGGCGATTCGCAACGAGGGGACCTCTAATTCAATTGGCACCACAGCCTCCGACCCGTACACGAGGGAGTAGGGTGACCAACCAGTTGGGGTTTTATAGACTGTACGGTAAGCCCGGAGTGCTTCGTACATTCTTTCTTCCCAATCTCTTTTGTTAACTTTGACAGTCTTTGCTAGTAGAGTCCATAGTGTCTTGTTGAAGGCTTCTGCAAGTCCGTTGGCTTGAGGGTAGTAGGGAGATGATGCCCTCCAATCAATCTTGTATTTGTCGGCTAGTCGGTACACCTTCTAGTTCTTGAAGTGACTGCCGTTGTCAGAGATGATTCAACTGGGTACTCCAAACCGGAATATTATATTTTGCCGGAAGAATCTGGCGACCAGTTCTCCCGTCACTTCTCTCAGTGCTACTGCCTCTGCCCATCTGGAGAAGTAATCTGTAGCTGCTAAGATATATTTGCATCCTGACGAAGATGCCGGTAGTCGCCCTACCACGTCCATACCCCATTGAGCAAACAGCCAACTTGGGATAGTAGGATGCAGTGGCATAGGTGGCCTTCTTGACATAGTGGCATGTTCTTGACACCTCTGACAGGCTTTGGTGAACTTGCAGCAATCGTCAAACATAGAGGGCCAATAGTAGCCCAGTTTCTTTATTTCAATTTTCATTTTCGGACCGGCCTAGTGCGCCCCGACTGACCCAGCATGGACTTCTTGCATCACCTGCCCGGCTTCCCCTGGGGATAAGCAGCGAAGTAGGATCTTCTTTTGGGCATCCGCCATTATTCGTAACAACGTTCCATTCCTCATCTCATAAGAGTCTTTGACTCTAAGGAGCTTCATTCTCTGTTCTTTCTCCTTCGGGAGTTGCTGGTGTTGAAACCAATGCAGGAGGTGCACCCGCCAGTCGGACTGCTGGATTCCTTCTACAGCCGCCACTTCATTTGCTTGTTCACCGGCTAGAGCTTCTGTCATACTGGGGACCTGCCGCCGGTTGATTACCGTTATATTCAGGCTCGTATCTGGCAGGACTGCCAAAGAACTAGCCAGCTTTGCGAGGGCATCAACTTGAGCATTCTGTCCTCGGTTGATGTCCTTGGTGCTGATGAAGCAGAATCTTATCATTAGGCAGAGAGGCAGATGGTAATAAGGAATGAGTTCTTTCTTCCGTACATTGAACTCCCCTTCCAACTATTTTATAACCAACATGGAGTCCCCGAATTCTTCTAGCATTTGAATCCCCATGGACAGAGCAATCTATAACCCGATTATGAGGGCTTCATATTCCGCTTCATTGTTTGTGTATGGCTTATTTATTGAACATGATGTATGTATGACTTCTTCTTCTGGAGATCTCAGAACTATGCCTGCCCCCGCCCGGACTCTGTTTGATCCAGTTGCTGAGCTGTCAATTCTGGAAGTGCCGTCAAAATACAACTGACATAGAGAGGGCTGCACCATGCCGACCTCTAGGGTTTCATCTTCAGGAAGCTCTGGTTCCAGGGGGGCAGTCTTTTGATACTGGATGCCCAGCAAAGAAGTCCGCTATAGATTGGCCTTTGACGGCTCTTTGCGGTACATAGGAGATATCATACTCCATAAGAATCACCGCCCATTTGCATAGGCGGCCTTTGAGTGCCGGCTGGGACATGATGTATTTAAGCGGATCCTCCTTGGAAATCAGCTTAACTTCATGCGACAGCATATAGTGTCGGAGTTTCTTGACTGCGAAGACCAATGCTAGGCATATCTTCTCGATATAAGTGTACTTGTCCTCAGTTCTGACCATTCTTCGACTGAGGTAATAGAGGGCTTGTTCCTTCCCTTTTTCATTATTCTGGGCTAGCATCGCCCCAGGGAGTTGTATGTGGCTGCTATGTAGAGGATTAGCGGCCCTCCTTTCACCGGCGTGTTGTGCTCCTATGGTTTTGATGATAGCAAACACTATGAATCATTAGACATCTCACTTTGCAATAGGTGACTGATTGTTCAGTGTAAATGCATCTCGGTATACTTTGTTGGCTGCACTTTAGCTCATAACCATTGTAGGGATCAAGGTCCGTGCAGAGACCTCATCATTGTGCATTTCAAGGTCAATCAGTATGGTTTTTTTGTTACATACAGTGTGTGTTGCATACAATGCTCATATTGCAGTATAGATGAATTACATGGAATGAATTGTTGCACATGTGCATGTTTGTGAATGTCTCTGTACAAGTCTTGCATAGAGACTGGTACAACCGTTCATATGTATCAATGCACCTCACGCGTACACTAAGTCAGTGCTAGTTCAAGTCTTGGCTTTCGTAAATCCGTGCAAACCTTCTCCTTCTTGCTTACATGAACTCGGTGCAAGTTTTGTCTTGAGCATCTGAAGGACCGTGAACACATAGGAGCTCGATGCAAACACTGTGTAGGTCAATGCTTGTAGCAAGGTCAGTGCATTGTAAGGGTCTGTGCAATCACTGTTTTGAGGTCAGTGTAAACTTTGACTCAGTGCATACCTTCACTTACTCATATAGAGGTCGGTGTAAGTTTGCCTCGGTTCATCTTTTTCTAACGCATATAGGACGTGTGTCTTACTGTGCGCCTCACATGTGGCCTAGTGTCGGTGCATTTTTTGTTTAAAGCTTTGCACTCGGTGCACATTTCCCAGTTCGTGCATTCAGTATTCATATACTCGGTGCAATGTCGTTTGTCTTCCTTGCGCCTGAAGTCTGTGTGATGGGAATCGACACCGAGCATGTACTTTTTCTTTTGCATTTATGTCCTTTTAGTTTGTGTTTATATCTTTGGGAAAGTATGTACGCAAATGTAAGGCTTTATAAGCCAAGGAGTCATTCCGATGGATTGTGTGGGTTTTTATGGAATTATGCAGTAGGACCAGCAAGGGGGCCCTCAGCCCTTTCCCATTGGTCCATGTCACCTTGTGGGCCTGGTCAACCTTCCTAGGTGGACATCTAGAAGGGTGGGCCGGTCATATGGACACATGGGGTTAAATGGGTCAAGATTCCATGGTTGGCCACCTACCCCCATTCAACCTTCTACCCTTGGTCAAGGGGGCGCCCCTCTCCCCTTATTAGTTTATTATTTTTTGTGTGTTTATGGCATGCAATCCAGACCATCCATATCACATCCCTAGATCTAAGGGTGGAGGTTGGATTTGGTTGGAAGCATATAAAACCATGTATTTTCATGTGAAAATTAAGGAAAAATCAGAAATTTTGTTGAATGCCAAGAAGGCTCTTGCGCCCCAGCCCTCTTCCCCTAGTTTCCTCTCCTCAAACCCCCCATTCTAGAGTGTTTCAATCTGCTATCTCCCCCTCTCAACCTCTGATCTTCATTGGTGCCGCCGCCGCCGCCGTTCGTGCCGCCTTCGAGCTGCCGTGAATCCGTCTTCGATTTTCTGTCCTACTGGATAGAGGTGTCTTCCTGAAATTCCTGATACCAGCCACGGCCTCTTCGTGGTTTGTAATTTTTATGGTGTGTTCCTATCTTCCATCCCCTCCTCCACAAAATATTCCAGGTCCAAAATCTATCGTTTGTTATTATTACATTTTTGGTCTTTAATCACTCCCAGATCTGTCCTGTCTCTATCTACAGTGACAGTAGCTCTGAGTTTCCCATCTCCGACCATCTTTTTGATTTTTTTTTAGGGCTTTCAATTTTACTGGGAGTTCTATCCATCACCCCTACATCCGCAAATTTTCGTAATTTTTGATCAGCCTTCTACCTATTTTTCAAAATTCATGTTCTATCTCTGCTACAGTGCTTTTAGCCAAGTTCCAGATCTGACCACCTTCCAGTTCAAAAATCCAAACAAATCACAGCCACCTCAAAATCTTTCATAAAAACTATGTCCATTTTTCTAGCTTGATTTCCTACAACTTTGCTGAATACCACCACTTCAGATTCGGAGGTTCACATATCGGTCAAAGCCAGTTCTCAGACAAGTTCTCTGCAGATTTGAGAACCCGGTCACTGTACAACAACAACTCAAAAATTCATTAAAGCCAAGATCTGTGCAGATCCAGGTCAGATCTCCATTCCTAAGTTGAATTATTTGAAGAGAGCTTTCCAACGGCACCGGTTTCGTCGCATTCCGACGTCGGGGCTGGTCGCAGCGCCCGTTCTCGCCGGGACGCGCGCTGAAAACCAGAAGCTGCAGATCCGGGGCCGGTCATTCCGACCGGTGTCGAACGGAGCCGCCCGGCCTCCGGCTGGCGAACCAGCGTGCCGCCAGCCCAGGGAACGCTTCCCCAAGCGTCTCCACTACAGCGGTGCCACCGGGTCCCACACGGCCCCTCCGGACAGCACGTGGGCCCCACCATCACCGGCCTCCGACCGGCGAACCAGCGTGCCGCCAGCCCAGGGAACGCTTCCCCAAGCGTCTCCACTACAGCGGTGCCACCGGGTCCCACACGTCCCCTCCGGACAGCACGTGGGCCCCACCATCACTAGTTCGGGTGTTGCCGAATCAACTCGAGAAGCCGCCCGCCAACCCGAATTCGGTCCTCCCGGACCCCATTGTGTAGCCCTTTACCTCCCTGCGTGGAGTGGGCAGCGACGTGTATTGCTGTAATATTGTGTATTATTGTTCCGGGAGTACGAGTTTCGGCCGGGTCCGTCTTTCCCACGCCGAGCGCGTGGAGGTATCGTTCTCGCTCCCTACACTCGGCATTTGCTTATTTTCATATATACTTGTTTATGCCACTGCTAGAGAGCATGTTCTAGGATCGTAGCTCGCTTTATATTTATATCACCGCTGTTGCGAGAGAGAGCATTACCGTCCCGTGACCCGATCCGGGCACGAAAGTGTGAATTGACCACCCTAGCTCTAGCCGGTTTCTCAACTGTGCACGTCTGACGCTTCCCTCGTTATGGGACGATCGCGAGCTTGTCGTGTCCGTGTCTCGTCCCGCATCAATATGGTATCAGAGCGAGTTGAGTCTAGGGTGTCAAAAAAAAAGGGTGTCATTTACGTCTAGCCATTTGTCATTGTCTAAGTCGTGTCTGTGGTCCCGTCCCGCATCAATGACCACCCGCACCTTCAAGAATTTCACGATTGGGACCATGTCATGTTGGAACCCACCATAAGGGGTCATACCTTCTTTGATCCCTCTGACCCCTTCCCTAGTGGATCCCTAGACCCTTCATATTCCCTTCACTTCTTCGGGGAAGTCCACCTTCATACCCCTTTCCTACGGGTCGGGTCCTCCATACCCACCAAGCCCGTCCACGATACACCTACACCCGGCACTTCCACACCCGGCTTTCCTAGCCCACTCAAGTCTCCTAAATCTAAAGGGCCGTCCATGCATGATTGGGTCATACTTGGACATTTAGGTGTACCCCATGCCACCCATCTCCGGTTACGTCAAATGTTGGGTCCCGTGAGGTGTAAACGGATCTAGAAGGGGGGGTTGAATAGATCCTTTCACAAGCTTTGGCCTATTTAAAAACTCTTAGCTGGCGGAAGCTTAAACCACTCTTATAAAGTGAATGAATCACTTAGACACAATGCACAGCGGAATTAAGTAGAGTGACTCAAATGAAAAGACTTGAATTACAAGCTATGAAACGTCCACACTTCTTTAAGCACATTTGTGATCTTGAAAGAAATAAGCCTTGTAGTACAGGGATCATAAAGTATAACACTAAAACATGCAATAGCTTGCAACAACCGTGCTTGTGTGTGTGTGTGCTATGATGATCACTCAAAGTGCATATGTGCGTGAACAATCTAACCAAGTACGTAAAGCACACGAACCTGTGAATGGGGTTAGAAGATATAGATCAATCACACACGATAAACAACCCACAACACAGGGATTTTTAAGGTGGTTTGGTTGCAACCCCGCAACCTACGTCCACCCCTCACCAAAACCCGGTGAGGCTTCCTTGCTGACACACAGCTTGACCCGGGGACACGCCCCAAACCACATAATAGAGAAACCCCTCTTTCTGTCTTCCTACACACAAAGCCGGCAGGGACGGCTACACCGCAAATCGGAGAACTCCCGATTGCCTTCCTACTAACCACCGGTAGGGACGATTCTCAATTCCAAATGTTTGAATGAAATGGAAAACGAACAAAATATGAAATCACTCAAACAAGATATAGAATATGCTTAAGAGAAAAGATCTTGTCTGAGGTTTGTTGGAGCTTGAATCTCTTGAGGATTTGATGAAGAACTTCTTCCCGGAGTACTGTTCACAGCTACAGTAACTCGAACTCCTCTTCCTTGAACACACCCTTGCAGCCTCCTTTGATTTCCCTTGTTAGCCTTGCTTTCTTCTACTCTTCCTTGGAGGTTGCTGGATTGAGATATGAGCTTGAATCACCTTGAGTTGATAGAGAGATTGTTGGATGTAGCTTTGATCACCTTTGAATCTCCTTGAGTTGATGAAGAGGTGTATGGATGTAGCTTTGATCACCTTTGCAAGCCTTGAATGCTTCTTGCTTGATTGGAGGTTGCTTGGCTTTAGATCTCACCTTGAATCACCTTGGAAGGATGAAGAACTCCTGCCCAAAACACTGTTCACGGAGGTGCTACAGTGCTCTCGAAATGGCCTCCCTTGATTCACTTCATCAACTCCATCAACTAGGGTTTCTAACCCTCTCATGTTGGTTTTAAAACCCTTGGAATGGTCCTTGGACACCCTCCAGACCAGATCCACAAATCATGGGAAGTTAGGTAAGGTTTGATTAAACAAATCCATGGAAAGGGGCTGGCCACTGTGAACGACGTAACGCGGTTCGGGGTGCGAAGAGGACGCGGAGCGCGCGGGCTCCTTTTTGTTTGCTACAACACAGAAATAAGAGAAAAGAGAAGGGGCCACCACGGGAGATTACTCCGGCGGGGCGAGCGGGACAAATGTAATATAGAAAGATATGGGGGTTAAACGGCCATAGCGGGAAGTGACTCGCCGCGACCTCGGGGGACGGGAATGGTGCAGAAATTAAATAGCAAGAATTGAAACGGCCATTGGGGAAGTGACTCGCCGCGGCCTCGAGAATATGAGTAGATAAGAATATAACAGAATATAAGGAGCATAGAAAGAGCGGGAATTTAAACGGCCATTGGGGAAGTGACTCGCCGCAGCCTCGAGAATATGAATAGATAAGAATATAATATATAAGAACGGGAATTTAAACGGCCAGTGGGGAAGTGACTCACCGCGGCCTCGAGAATATGAATAGATAAGAATATAACGTATAAGAACGGGAATTTAAACAGCCATTGGGGAAGTGACTCGCCGCGGCCTCGGGAATATGAGCAGAATACAACAGAATATAAAGAGAATATAAGAACGGGAATTTAAACGGCCATTGGGGAAGTGACTCGCCACGGCCTCGAAAACAAGATGTGATCGCCAGGGGCCAAAAGACCCCAAAATAAAGAAAGTGATCGCGCCTACCTCTAGAGCGGGAGATGGCGGGTTGCTTCTTCCTCCCCCTTCGGCCGGCCGACGGAGAGGACTTTCCTTGGGTACCCTTGCAAAACAACGACAAACAAGTAACGAGTGGATTAGAAAGATGAAGGTGTAGTATTCAAATCCTTGCGATAAAAATAACGAAATGATGGCAAGACACACACCTGGTTGGTGTTATCTTTTAAACCCCTCTCGGACTCGAGTAGGAGGAAAATGAAATGATGGATGCAAAAAGTATGTAAGAAGAGACGCCTTTATGAAGGGGGATAGATGATGCGAGATGATGAATGCAAAAGAACTACGAAGAAAAGGAAAGGATTGGCTTATTGGATGTGCCGATGGTGAAATCCGGCGGAGCTCCGGCAGCGTGGGGACGACGTGGAAGCGCGGTGGATGAAGACGACCTTCCTCTCGCGAGCGTGGGCACCCGAGAAGCCGGCAGAACCTCCACCTACAAAAGACCCCACGGGTTAGAAAATGACTCCGGTAGCCTCTGGGCTCCGGCAGCCTATCGGATCTCTTAGAAGCTTTTCCAGAACTGAGGGGGTGGGCCTCTATTTATAGGGCTCCGGAGGGTGGAGGCGTCCAGGACCCTGGACACCTCCATCAGGGCCGAACTAATATTTTATTCTATTTTTATTCATTTTTTCTGAATATTTTTGTGGAGGCGTCCAGGGCCCCGGATGCCTCCAACAGGTGCACCGAACACCACCGACGGCCGCACGCGGTTTGGCACAACGCGTGGCTTTGTGAGCGGCGCCTCGTGATTCAGAAATGGGCGCGTCCAGCTGGCTGGACGTCTCCATAATTTGGCTTTTTTCACACACGATAAACCGTCGTTCGGTGGCCGGTGCCCGTGAGGGAGTTGATGGAGGCGTCCAGGGGCCTGGACGCCTCCAAAAAAAATATATTTTTTATTATTTTTGTTTTGTTTTTTATGGCAACTGGCATATTAATTTTTATACTTGTTTTTATGGAGGCGTCCAGGGGCCTGGACGCCTCCATTAATATCTTATTTTTTTATTTTTTGTTTTGTTTTTATGCCAAAGCTGGCATTTTATATTTTTTATACTTGTTTTTATGGAGGCGTCCAGGGGCCTGGACGCCTCCATTAATATATTATTTTTTATTTGGTTTTCGGCTTGAAAAATAAATTAAAAGAATGGGGGCGTCTAGGGGCCTGGACGCCCCCATAAAGACCCACCCGGGTCCTCAGTTCAGCCGTTGGCGGCCGCCCGGTAGACACCCTTCTTGGTTCCGGAACCTCCTGATGCGTCTGACTGGTGTTGATGCCGTCCGAATGCCGTGACGAGACGATTCCGGATGCCGAAAAGGGCGGAAGAAGACTCAAGAAAAGAAAGCACTCAAGTGATTCAAAACGCGTAAGCCGTCGCGGGGCGTCGTATAGTAATATGAGACTTTCTCAGGAGACGTCAGGAATGGCGTGTCTACAGCTGCCCTGTCTTGGCGTCTGCTTTGCAAGGGAGCGACACGTAGTGGAATGGTATCGAAGTGGAGTGAAATGAAGTGGGAGCGGACTGATAAGTTGATGCCAAGGTGTGATGAGACACGCTTTTGACGTTACTGTTTGGAATCTTTCCTGAAGTTTCAATGAGGCGACCTTGAAGGAGGTCTTTCAAATTTTGATGATTTGCTTGGACGGAGATCAAATAAGGGAGGGTGTGATGTGCGCTCAGGCACGAAATAAAAAGAGACCAACTTCTCGGTGTGGAAGTACCTGGGTCATAAACCGGAGGTTTCACCTTTGGGGAGCGGTTACCAGCCAATGTGGAAGTGCTGCGGCCAAGGTGGGTCAAACAAGGTAAAAAGTAAAGGAAAATCTGAGGGTCTGTCCAAACAAGGGTCTCCTTTGGAAGAGCAGCGTAAGGCCGTTTCAAGGAAATTCAGTATTTTATTCGGACTGGAATATCTCATATTTGTAAGAATTGAAGCACAGCGGCTTTCGCAATCGAATCACTTGAATGATCTTCCGTAATAAATCAAAGTCCTATATGAATGCATGCTGGGCTTAAAGAAAAATTTAAAACAAACTAAAAATAGAAAATAGCCAAGGATAATATTGTCAACTTGTTAAGAATGGGGCAGGATACCGATCCGGTGAGTCGACACTGGGCTGGGGCCCGTTTATCCGCGCACCAACTCACTGAATGGAACCGTCGTCCCCATGCTACCACAAATTAACGGCCTATCCGTACAACCCAAATTCTTCCGGGATCATCACCGTTTTTGTTGAAGGGGAACTCAAATCCCAGATTCGTTCGGGCCGCAAGGTCCTTGACATGTTCTAGTAGCGTAGGTATCATATACTACGATGCATGACATGGTGGGACCAACCATTGAAAGGTGGGACAGGAGACAGGACAGAGACGTCCGTTAGTAAGACCTGCACAGACTAGCAAAGGTTAGCAACATCAGAAAGTAGCAGAATCATAGCAGAATCGCAGCACAGTACAAAGGAGATCCAGATAAAATCTTGACAATGACCACTGATGTGACATGTTCCATCCTGTAGTGCCCTACCCTTCCTATAAGAACTCCCCTTAGGCTAGTTCATTCAAAAGCATCAAGGTGGGTTTTGGAAGCTCAGGAGAGGAAAGAGAGGAGAATCTAGAGATTTCAGGATGGAAGGAGAGTCTTCCCGCGTTATGAAGAGGAGCAGGCCTAGCAGCGAGATCAGGCGACTCTCCGACCTCGAGGGTCATCTGAGTGGGACGATCATGTCGCATATGGTAAGCTGATTCTTTTCAAATTTCTCCACGTGAGCCTTCTTTTTACTTCCTTCATTTCTTCTTCTTTCTTTTCTCTTCCAGCCATATCCACTCTTCCCAGGTCCGAGGAAGTTTTCCAAACTGCCATGGCTTTCAAAGCTAACTTCCAACATCTCCATCGGCATGAGGGCCATACTCTCGAAGTGGCATCTGCAGGGGCTCCTTATTCACTCCAAACACTACGAGAAGATTCGTATGGACTGGGCGGCTATGGGCGCACTAGTGGAGATCTGGCATCCCCAGACCCACACTTTTATCTTCCCGACCTTCGAGGTGACCATCCTCCTCGAGGAGGTGGAACTTCTGCTCAGATTGAAGAGATTCAAGAGTGACGGGAAGGTGAAGGCTATGCGGATGCTGACACGGGGGACTTTCGAAAGCGTCCTTGGAAGCTTCATGCCGCCCGACGCAGCCCGAAAGGTTCGTACTCAAAAGGGAATTGATTTGCAAAAGCTCGCGGAATGGGTCATGGAGGCCTTGAGAGGGTTACCAGACGATGACTACTTGGAGGGAATCATGAAAGGGTTCACCATTTGTCTGGCGGGTGCTCTCTTGTTTCCTTATACCGACAACATGGTGGAGGAAGACCAACTGAGTGCTATCTGCGAGATCTGGCGTGGAAAGAGGGTGGGACCCGCTGTCCTTGCCTATCTATATAGTGGCCTTGCTACCTCGAGCATGGGTAAGCCTCCTTTTGGTTGCGCACTTGTCTTGAATTACTGGCTTGATTTACACTTCAAATTCGACCACCGCGAGGGAATGCCAACTGCTTCGAAACTCTTCCAACAAAGCCCTCTTCATCACATAGCCGACGTGTTAGGCTTCGGTGGTACTGTAGTGAACCGCGTTCCGTGGCTGAAGAAACGTGAAGACTGGCGGTCTCACTTCCGCACCGTGACACAAGGCTTCTTCACTTGCGCACCGGCATATTTGCTTTCGCTTGATCTCCTCATGAGGCCTTCTCCCGAAGTTGATCTTCAACTGATCGGCGCGACCGAGTTTGTCCTTTATAACGCGCATCGATGCTGCCTCCAGGTCGGCATTCTACGCCATTCGTTCCCACTATCGACTGGCATCGTTCCTTTGAAGAAGAGAGAGTTGGGTACTGAAGCGGATGCGAAGGAAGCGAAGGCCGTCAAAGCACCCTGGAAGACAAGTGTTGCGGGAAAGGCCTTAGCGCATGTGGGGGAAGAATGCGAGCTGTGGAGAGTTTATGTGACCGAACTGGGGAAGTTAAGGCCTAAGGCGCCTAAACCCCTGATGTAGCCTATTCTGCTTTTCTGATGGAATAAAATCTGGCATGGATGTTTTGGACCCTTGTCCCCTTAATTATTATTATCTTTTTTTGTGGTTTTTCTTTTTCTTTGTGTTTTTTCTTTTGTTTGGATTATATACATACTCTTATCTTTTTTATATTATTATTATATATTTTTGAAATTTTTATTATGGGGGCGTCCAGGGGCCTGGACGCCCCTAATTTTTTATTTATAATTTTTTTTCAGTTTTTTGTTTTGGGGGCGTCCAGGGTCTTGGACGCCCCTATTTTTTATTTTTTATTTTTTTTGGTTTTTTTGTTTTGGGGGCATCCAGGCGCCTGGACGCCCCTAAATTTTTGAATTTTAAAAAAATAAAAAAAAGGTGGGGGCATCCAGGCGCCTGGACGCCCCAAAGAAAGTGAGTTCTATATATATGGGGAGGCCTCCCCCCCTTTGCTCATTTACTGTTCATTCAAACGACCCAGTCAATCCAGATGACCCATTCTTCGTCCCAATGGAGCAAGGACGCCCGAGCCAGGGTGGAGAGAAGCGCAAACGACGGGCTCGTCGTCCGAGGAGGCTGAGGGACGATGCCGAGGAGGCTGCTGCGGCGAAGGAGATTGTCGCGGAGGAGGAGGCTCCTCTTTTGGCCGTGGAGGCTGCAATGGATGCTGGCGACGCGGCAGAGGACGATCACGACCTGGTAAGCTCTTTAGACTTCCATTCTATTGGTTCATTGGGCTAAAAGGGCGGACGAGAGGCTGTGTGGAGAACGCCGGGGGTGAGGGAAGGAGGCGTCAAGGGTCCTGGACGCCTCCACATTTTCTTTTTCTCTTTTTTTATTTATTTATTTACGTAAATAATAAAAATAGAATTAAAAATAAGGAGGCGTCCTGGGCATGGGACGCCTCCATGATAATATATATATTTTTTATTTATTTTGGTTTTGGTTTTTGGGTTTTTCTAAAATTAAAATAAAGAAAATGTAAAGGAGGCGTCCAAGGTGTTGGACGCCTCCAAAAAAAACATAAATATTTTTTAAAAAAAATTAAAATAAAATAAAATAAATAAGTAGTATATATAGTGTTATTGTTTATTACTATTCATAATGATGATGTGTTCTTTTGTTGGTTTTGTGGTGTGCAGGGCGTGATGAAGGGCCGGATCAGCTGGTCCTTAGTGGTGGCAGCATACCGTGGGCTGCCAGACTTTCAGAGGGCGCGTGTGGACGCCATGGGCTTTGGAGCTTTCCTTAGGATCGAGCCCTTTCGGCTCGACCTTCCTCTTATCCAGGCATTGAGGGAGCGGTGGCACGCGCCGAGCCGGGCGTTTCTGATGCCCTGGGGGCACATGGTGCCGTCACTGGAGGACGTGGCTCGGATCACCGGGCTACGGGTGGACGGAGAGGCGGTGAGTGGGGTCACCTACCCCGACTACCGAGAGAGTGCCCTGGACCTGCTGTGGTTAGAGACGAGCGTGACTGATAGAGATAGCAGGGTAGTTGGCTGAGTGGAGATTATGGAGGCGCTCGGATTCGTCGACTCACGCCAGCGGGTTAGCGAGATTGGAGCGGAGTTTCTGGCACGACTGGAGGGAGATGCCCGTGCAGCTTTCACTCAGGACCCGAGCGAGCGGGAGCTGGTGGACCTAGACCTCCGGAGGTTTCTTTTCTTCTTCTTGGGCCGCCTTCTGCTGGGGATGAAGGGGGATGGCATCCACTGCCGCTTCCTCGGGATCCTGGCGGACCTTGACAGAGTGGGGCACTACGCGTGGGGAGCGGCTCTGCTTGCCCATTTGATTGCTGATCTCTCCCAGACTTCAGAGAGGGAGACGACAGTCAGCGGCTTCGCACCTTTTCTCCAAGTACACAATTTACTTATGCATTTTACCGTAGTTAAATATGCAATTACTCGTACTAATGATGTATGATGGATGCAGGTGTGGAGTTATTACTACTTCCCGATGGGGAGGGCCAGGCAGGGGAACAGGAGTGCCGTTCCTCTAGCGCGACAGTGGAGGCCGGTCGTGGTAGCGGCACCACACAGCTACCAGCTGGCGTCACTTCGTCGGGAGCTGAGCGAGTATCCCGAGGCCATGGTATGATGCGTATGATTTTTTTGTGTTTATGCATGTGACTGAATGGTAACTAACATGATGTATGTATGGTGATGCAGGTGGTGTGGAGACCCTACCTGAGCATGGGCGACGCTGGCCAGCCTTGGATTGTAGCGGGTCTTCCTCGTTTCAGGCGGGACGTGTGGGTCCATTGCCTGAACGAGATCGAGCCGCTTCGGCTGAGGCTGGTTATGAGGACATTGGGGCTAGCCCAGGAGTGGGTTGATGTAGATGAGCCGGCCCGCATCGGGCGGAAGACCAAGGGGAAGGTGAAGATTGTGGACTGGCGTACGCGCTTCCCAGCACAGTACCAGGACTGGTAGCAGCGCGGGGTCCGAGTGGTGTCCCATGTACAGGACAGTACTGATTACCTGAGACGGTACCGGGCTACGTACGGGGACCGCCTCTTCCTTGGTGGTATGGCAGGGGTAAGTGAAATGAAAATGCTTCACCCTTCTATATGTATATGCATGTGGCACTAACTTATGTGCAATGCAGGATGCTCGTGACAACATGATCGCCGACCTGCGGGCCCAACTGGCAGATGCCAGGCGGCAGTTAGTGGCCATCCGACAGGAGTTGGAGATCCTGGTGAGTCTATGCAATGCATTTTTTGTGACCTGGATTTCTGATGCTTAGCCTTTGACTGACGTTTGCCCCGTGTTTCAGCGGGCCCACCTGGCAGCGACAGCCGAGATGGCTGGTGGAGCGGGTTCCAGTTCGCGGGGCCCTCCTCCGGAGGTTTCTGCCCTCCAGGAGTAGCTGGCGTATACGGTGGCTCGGGCTGAGGAGGCCGAGCGTGACCGCGAGGCTCGAGTGAGTGCTTGCTTGGCCCTGATTCTCCTTCTGGCTGCTCTCCTTTTATCACTGTTCTCTTATGGTGCATGCGTGCTTTGACAGGTGGCCGAGGTTCGAGAGGCCCTGGCGCGTGCTGTTCGTGCCGAGCAGGAGCGCGACGCTCGGGTGGCGGAGCGTGACGCCCGGATTGTGGAGCTGGAGGAGGAGCGTCGACGGGAGGCTGAGGAGCTCCCTCGTGATGTGCTGGATCTGCGGATCGCCCTCGAGCTGTCGAGGAGGGAGGCGGTGAGAGATAGAGAGGAGAGGGAGAGAGAGAGGGAGGAGCGACAGCGGGATCAGACCGAGAGGAGGGCTCTGGAGGCCCAGCTGCTGGAGCTCCGATTGAGTCTCGGCACGGCGAAGGGGAGGCTTCGGGAGAGCGAGGAGCGGTACCAGAGGGCGAAGGAACGCGGGGCGTGACTTCGTCAGTCTGGTTCTTTTTCCATGGGCAGCTATCTGGTTTCTTCGGCCGAGGAGCGTCGTCGCGCCTTCAAGGCTGGAGTGCCACCGCAGGGCGAGGCGAGCACGGCTTCTCAGGGTTCGCAGAGGCCCCCTAGGGATCCGCAGCAGAGGAGGGAGGAGAGAGATGACCAGGAGGGTGGCAGCGAGAGTTAGATAGTTGCTTGTACACGTCACCCTTCTCACTGTATGATGTACTTTGACTATTATATGAAATGGATTTCATGTGGCGTGCCCTTTTCTTTCCCGCACTTTCTTTTGCACCACGTTGTTTATGCTTCACGAGACTTTTGCCCTGGACAGAAGGGAACTACTTTGCATGGGGGGGATTATGTTCCTTTCTCCCTTTTTAGGCGTGTCCAGGCGCGAGGACGCGTCTTAATCCTTGAGTTCAAATTTAAAGCGTCGGGTGGCCTTTCTTCTCCCGTGTCTTACCCGCAAACGAGCCCGCCTTCCGCCGAAACTCGCTTGCCCCCTTTTTCGTCTTCCTCCTCTTTTGATCGATGGAGTTCGGTGGGCCCGACCATGGTGATGGTGGAGAGGGACGAGGAACTCCTCGCCCGAGGAGGGACACGCAAGAACATGGAACGACGTCCATGGAGGAGGAAGGGCCGCTTCGGGCCCCCGAGGGACCCGAGGGGCCCGATGTCGCGGAGGGAGGTGAACACGGTCTAGTAGGTCCTCCAATCTCTTCCTCTTTGATCCATTTTGAGTTTTGAAGCAAGGCGTGCGAGGGGGAAAGGGTTCGGCGAGTGTTGCACTCAAGTGATGGACGCGTCCTAGACAGGGGACGCGTTCTTTGTTATGATGCGAGGTCCTCCTTCCTTGGTGCAGGACATGGCGAGGACCCTGGGCCTGGCCGATGAGTGGGTGAGTGCGGACGAGCCGAGCTGCGTCAGGAGGGAGAGTCACAGCAAGGCGAGGCTCGAGGACTGGCACGTACGTCTCCCTGGACAGCAAGGGAGTGTATTGGTGCAGGACAGTGCCGACTTCCTGCGGCGGTAGAGAGAGAGTTATGCGGGGCTTCCCCAAGCTGGGGACATGCGTGGCATCGGTGGCTCGCGCGCCCAACTGTCAGAGGCTAGGCGGCAGCTGGCCGTCGCTCAACATGAGCTGTCGCTCCTGGTAAGTTACGTGCCGCACTTTTATCTTCAGATTTTGGAGTTTCACTGACGGCCGTTGTTTATTTTGTTCCAGCGTGCCCAGCAGACAGCGACGGCGGGGATGATTGGTGGAGCATCTTTCAGTTCCTCGGCCCTTTTTCTCGAGATTGCCTCCCTTCGGGAGCAACTTGCTGGTGCGGTGGCTCGGGCTGCCCGAGCGGAAGAGGAGCGTGATGCCTGGGTGGCGACTGTAGCAGAGCTGCGACATCGCGGTGAGGAGAGACCTTCTCCAGACATCCTGGAGTTAAGGGTTCTTCTGCAGATGATGAGGAGAGCGGCAGAGAGAGAGAAAGCCGAGAGAAGGTCCGAGCGACAGTGGGATCAGACCGAGAGGAGGGCCTTGGAGGCCCAAGTGAGGGAGCTCCAGCTGGGCCTTCAGGCCGTCATGCAGAGGCTAGGGGGGATGGAGACGCGCTACGAGAGAGCGCGAGAGTTCGGGGAGCGACTGCGCCAGTCTGCTCGCTTTGCCGCAAGTGGCTTCTTTGCCACGACAGGGGAGGAGCAGCGAGTCATTGCTGTGGAGCCGACGCCACGAGGCGAGGCGGGTGCTACTGCACGGGGATTCCGGAGGCTTCTGAGGGACCCTCACCTCAGGGGAGAGGAGAGGGACGCCTAGAGGGACGAGCATGAAGATAATGACAAGAGTTGGCGAGCTAGTGGACCCGCCACCTCTCTATGATTGTAGTGTTTATGACAGCTTATGTAGAATTATGAATGGAGTGATTTAATTTTCTGCTGCTCGTTTGTTCTCTTATGCATTCCTTGTTCCTACACTTCCTCTCCTTTGCACTGTTCCCATGTGATGGGTCTGCCGAGACTCCACCCCAAGCAGAGAATCGCGTCTTGTTGTGACCATTTACCATGGGAATCTGCCGTCGAAGTCAATAATGATGGCCCTAGTTCCTTCTCCCGGATGTTACGTGAAATTTTGCGGACGTCCTCCAAAACATGATAGGGTATCCCTAGACAACATAGGGGGCTAGTCGTCATATTCTTCGTCCAATCAATCACCCTGTGCGAGCGGTGAAGTGACACACGGGATCGCATGGCAGGTGCCTTATCGCGAGGGCTATCATTAACAGGTGATGGAGGCAATCTTGGCCTGCACTCCTTCCATTTCTATAAATTCGTGTCCCTTTTATCCTCCCAGGTATATCGAGAGCTAACTCGAGGAGCACAAGTTCTCACGGGAGAGGAGGAGTTCAAAATTCCGAGAGTTGGATGGAGGGCGAATCTTCCCACTCCTCGAAGAGAAGCAGGTCCAGTGGTAGTAGTTCCCGGAGGCTTTCAGACCTCGAAGGGCACTTCAGTGAAAGGGCCCAATCACAACTCGTAAGCCAAGTTTTCCTGCCCTTTTTTCATTCTTTTTTCTTCCTTTCTTTCTGACCAAACCTCCTTTCCATTCCCTGCATGCGTAGTGTGTGATGAAATCACAGATCTCATGGGAGTTGGTAGTGGCAGCATACCGAGGTCTCCCAGATTTTCAGAAGGCCAGGCTAGACGTGATGGGTTTTGCCACCTTTCTTCGGATCGAGCCGATCCAGCTCGACCTGGTTCTGATCCAAGCCTTGTGTGAGAGATGGGACCCAGTGAGTCGAGTATTCCTGATGCCTTGGGGGCACATGGTGCCCAGTCTGGAAGATGTGGTCCGAATTACGAGCCTCAAGGTGGATGGCGAGGCAGTGACCGGAGTCACTTACGCGGACTACCGAGAAGGTGCCCAGAAGTTTCTGGGTTTGGACCTAGATGGTCAGAAAAATAGGTCGGTAGCTAGGGCGTCCCTCATGGATGCATTAGGGCTCACCGACACTCGTCGGCGGGATGACGAATCCTCAGAAGAGTTCATGAAAAGAATGAAAATAGGATGCCGTGCCGTGTACTGCACAGATTTCGGCAACTGGGAAAGATGCAACATAGATTTGAGAAGATTTCTCCTCTTCCTTTTGGGGAGATTGGTACTGAGCTCGAAAGGGGACAATATCCAATGTCGTTTCCTGGAGCTGCTATCAGACCTTGAAAGAGTAGGATACTACGCCTGGGGAGTTGCCATGCTGGCACACTTGTTTGCAGGCCTGTTCCAAGAAGTGGATCGTGAGATGGCTGTGAGTGGTTTCACACCATTCATCCAGGTATTTTTGGTTTTGCTTGTTTTGTATTTTTGTTTTGTTTTTGTTTTTGTTAGATATTGACGACATGTGCCAAAGCAGTTGTGGAGCTATTATTACCTCCCCATGGGGAGAGCTCGACATTGGCGACCCGCGATGGTGCCGTTAGCCAGGCGGTGGGAACCCATCATGAGTGCGGCACCCCTAACTTACCAACTGATGGTGCTAAGGCGGGAGCTACAGGAGTTCCCTGCAGCGATGGTAAACTGGAGACCCTACTCAGACATGGTCGATGCCGACCAGCCGTGGGTTCTAGCAAGTCATGCCCGGTTCGGATGGAAATTGTGGATGCACTGCCTGAATGAAATCGAGCCGCTTCGACAACGATTGGTTATGAGGACTTTGGGACTGGCTCAAGAATGGGTGGATTCAGCTGCGCCACCTTGTGTCGGGAGAAAGACGCGAGAATCGGCGACCTGCATTGACTGGCGCGTGTGGTTCCCTAAACAGTATGAAGACTGGCAACGGGGTGGCACGATTGTAGAATCACAGGCACGGGATAGCGAGGATTACCTGCGTCTATATAGGACAAAGTACGCAGAGCGGCTCCAACCCTGCGGACTTGTGGAGGTAGGTTTCCCCTTTTTCTCTTTTCTTCTTTCTCCCTCTTTTTTTTTTTGGTTTTCTGGTGGAAATGCCGACTCGTATGGCTGCAGGATATCCGTGATACGATGATAGCAACTTTACGAACTCGCTTGGCAGAGATGGAGCAACGGTTGGGCGATGCCCGCGGAGCTACGAGCGCCTTGGTAGGTGTACAGTGCGTTCCTAATTAAAACCCCAGATTCCAGATGTTGGCTGCTAATTCACGTGGTCGTAGCATGCCCAGATTGGCGCGGCTTCCCCAGCGATGGGAGTAGGTGGTGCCTCTTCCAGCTTGTGGATTCCCACCTCAGAACTTGACTTGCTTCATGAGCAACTTGCTCACTCCACGCAGCGTGCTGCGGAGGCAGAAGGGATGCTCTGTATACAGGTAAAAGTTTCAGTGTTGAGTTCTCTTTGTTTACGCCTTATCGCGTATCTGAGATGGTACACTCGGCAGGAAAAGGAGACGGAAGAAGCGCTTGCCCAAGCTGCGCAGAAGGAGGCTAGGATAGCAGAACTGGAGAGGGAACTGTGGCGTCATCCTGATGACGACTCCTCTAGGGATGCCGTGGAACTGAGGATCACTCTCCAGTTGGAGAGGGAAGACCGCGAGAGAGAACGTGCAGAGAAAGAAAGAGACGCAGAGAGAGAAAGAGCCAACAGATTGACTGAAAGGGAGGAACGAAGGGCCATGGAGGCCCAACTATTCGAACTCCGAATCAGCCTTGGTATTGCTGAACAGTGGCTGAGAGATGGTGAGGAGTGCTACCGAAGAGCACGAGAGCGTGGCTTTTGTGTTGGTAGCTTCTCTGCTGCTTCTGTGGATCAATGCCGGGGTGTGGGAATAGGAAGGGGAGTACAGAGCGGTAGGAGTACCGCTTTTCATAGTTGGGTAGCGCCTTTGAGAGCATTTTGCCCGGAGAGTAGTGGGACGAGTAATGCAGAGAGCGAGGGCGGAACTTGATGTAATTTTTTTGGTTTTTGGAATAAAATACAAGGTTCGGTTTGTTTGTTTTTCACCTTTGCTTCTGTTGTCTGAATCCCTGCACACATCACTGAAACAAACAAATCAGAATTTCTGTTCTGACTTGGCCCCTTGCTCAATAAGCAAATGGTCACTGTGACTGTTCTTGATAACTGGTCAAGGGGCCAAGCCTTTATTTAACGAAGGCAAGGGAAAGACGCGGTGATGATAAATGCGACAGGCAAGCACACGAATGCAAGCGGTATTAAAAGTGAGATGCTGCACGCAAATGCAATCATGCAAAATTGATTTGTTTTCTTTTTTTATATTTGGCATTTTTTTTGTTTTATCATAAAAAAGATTTTTTGTTTGCAAATATGTACATTTTCTCTTTTCTCTTTTTTTGTTGTTTTTATCATTTCAATTTTTTTTCTTGCTAACGCCTGGCAAGCACCCAAATGGCACCTAACCTACGTGAGACATGGATTTCTTACCAACCTCCCAGGTATCCTAAGTGCACATCTAGGTTGATTTGGGCCTCTAGACCCCTTGAATGATGATCCCGCCGGCTAAGACTTACCCTGATGACAATACTGTCATGCCATGCTTAGGCTCCCAGTCGCTTCCGACCACAGGGATTCACCCAAAAGATGTTTGAGGTAAATGATTTGCCCGACCCGGGTCTGTTTCCTTACAACTCTAGATGGTATATGATGGAACACCCTGGAACCCTAACGACCAACCGTGCGACGCTGACCCGGAATCAGACGCCGTCGCACCCATAGGTGACGTGCTTGCAAATGCCTAAGCCCAAGGTTAAGCAAGAAGACATCAAGGTGGTAAACATGGGTCTTGACCGGCCAGAAACATAGAGACTCCTTCGCAGCGATAGCTTTTGCTTTTCAAAGTAGGCAACCATATGTGTATGTTAAAATAAGGTCGCAGACCTTGGCGGGTTTCGCCCTTCAGAAACTCCATCGAACCTTCATCTTTAGAGGGAGAAGGAAGAGTGTGGGGGATAAACCTCCTGAGAGGATCGGCAAAACCGTTAACCCGGCGAGCGAATAAGGGCCCATTAACTCTTTCCTTTCGGACAACTTCGGACCAAATCTCGAGCATTTACATTCCACGGCCCCTTTTGTGGATTCAGACTTTTGCTTTGAGGGATTTCGTTTATTGCAACAGGCACGGTCACGACCAGGCTTTTCTCTTGATTTTGATTTTGTATTTCTTTTTGTGAGGGAGATATAGTCGTTTGACATTTGTGGGCTCCCTTTTTGTATGCCTGCGGGGACACTGCCCTCTTCTCGTGCTCTGATCGATGCTCGAGGAAATGGATCCTACTCTTACCTTTGGGGTTTGAGTTTCGGTTTCTCATGCTCAACGTTTTAAGAGCGCCGACTGTCTCATTTGGTCGAAGAGAAAAGAATAAAGATTACAGCTTCCGGAGATCTTTTGGGTGGGGTGCCACCGTAGGTGATGCTACCGACTTTTTTGAATAAAATACATAAGTGAGCACATGTTAGCTTCCTTCGAGCGAGCATAGGCCGACGTGGCCGGACATGGATCTCTACGGTTCTGGCAAATCAAGACCCGGTGCCTACCAAGCCTTAATGGGCCCTATCCTAACATGAAGGTTAGATGCAGTGACTTGACTATATGGTGACCACCAGGCATTGGCATTTGAATTTTCCATATTTTTAGTGGTTTTCGGTATTTCTTTGTTTTTGATGTTTTTTATCTTTTCATCATTTTTTTTGTTTTGTGCTAAGGGTAGTATTTCTTAAGATAAAGCCCATTCCAAGGGTGGGATAACTCGGTCCCTTCGGCGTTGATTAGCTTGTAGGCGTTGCCGGGGTACACGGCTTGAATTACAAATGGTCCTTCCCAATTGGGTTGGAGCTTAGAACGCGGCCCTCCAGGTTTGACAAAAATTCTTTTTACGACCATCTCACGGACTTTGAATTTTCTCTCAACGACTTTCTTTTGGTAAAAGCGAGCGAGTCTATTTTGATACACACGCGCGTGTTCGGCAACGGCCAGCCGCTTCTCATCCAAGAGTTCCAACTGGGCGAGGAGTGAATTACGACGATCGTCGAGGGGAAATTCCTCGTCCAATTGTACCCTGAGAGAAGGGATCAGAGTCTCGTACAGGACTACCGCTTCCATACCATAAGTAAGGGCAAATGGAGTCTGCCCGGTGGGGGTACGGATTGAAGTGCGATAGGCCCATAGGGCTTCGATAAGTTTTTCTGGCCAGTCTGAAAACTTACTAGACTCGCAGGTTTTTTTGATGATTTTGAGCAATGTTTTATTGGTGGCCTCCGCTTGGCCGTTACCTTGTGGGTAATAAGGCGATGAATGATGCAATGCAATTGCGTACCTTTTGCAGAGGTCCTGTAGGTCCTGAGAAATGAACTGTGACCCATTGTCGGTGACGATCGTGCTTGGGACGCCGAATCTGGCGAGGATGTTCTTCATGATGAACTTGCAGACTGTTGACGCCTTGATTTCCGCGTAAGCTTCGGCTTTGTCCCATTTGGTGAAGTATTCCGTCACAGTAAGGATGAAAGATTTCTGCTTGGTGAGGGAATTGGGATCACCTAGGGGACCAATGATGTCGAATGCCCACATGGAGAAAGGCCACGGGGAGGATATTGGGTGAAGTGAGGAAGATGGTGAATGGATTTTATCGGCGTGAAGTTGACACTTGACACACCTACGGACATAGATAGCACAATCCTCTTCCATAGTGGGCCAGTAAAAGCCTTGCCGAATGATCTTTTTGGCGAGCATCTGACTATTCACGTGGTCACCGCACACACCCGAGTGCGTCTCCTATACACATTTCCAAACCTCATCGTCACCAAGACATCTTAACAGAATACCAGTAAGGCTCCTCCTATAGAGTAGACCTCCAACCAATGTGTATTTCTGAGCCACCCTTCTTATGACTTTCTTGTCCTCTGTGGTGGCCCCTTCAGGATAAGACTGATCTTGGCAGTATTTGACGATTTCATAGAACCATGGTTTCTCTTCATCAGCCAGTTCTTCTTCGGCCTCTGCCAACATGATCTCCCTCTTCTCAAGGATATCTTCCTGCAGGATCTTTCTTGCTATCCTGTCTTTGATATTTACGTAGGAAGCATCATCGATTGCAGGGGCGTGAAGTTTGTAGATGGAAATGGATTTAAACCATCTTCCTAGAGGGAACCTTATGGATGATGCCAACAAGGTGAGGGCATCGGCGAGAATATTCTGATGATGAGGGACATGAACAAAGATCAGTTTTGTGAACAGTTTGGCAATGGCAGCAGTGAGTTCTTGGTATGACTTGAGTTTGGGATCGCGAGTGTGATATTTACTTAGCACCTGGCGAAGGATGAGTTGACTATCACCTACGACTCGCAACTCAGTGATACGAAAAGAATGGGCGAGTTCTAGGCCCGCTAGAAGAGCTTCATATTCGGCTATATTGTTGGTAACTAAAAATTTGAGTTGGTATGCCAATGGGAATGTGAGGCCTTCAGGCGACAGGAGGGCGATGCCGATTCCTCTCCCTTGAGAATTCAGAGCTCCATCAAAATATAGTGTCCACATTGGCTCCTCTGATTGGTTGACGGACATTAGTTCCTCATCTGGAAACTCTGATTGGACGGGATCGAACTTGGGAAGAGGATGGTGAGCGAGATGCTCGGCTATGGCATAGCCTTTAATCGCCTTTTGCTGGATGTAGGTGATGTCGAACTGAGAGAGAAAACTTTGCCAGCGTGCTAGCCTATCCGTAAGGACGGCTTTCTCCAGAAGGAATTTGATAGGATTCATTCGAGCAATCAAGTGGACCTCATGAGCCAAGAAGTAGTGCTTCAATTTCTGCACTACCCAAACGAGGGTAGCACAGGTTTTCTCCATGACGGTGTACTTCTGCTCACAGGGATTGAGAAGTTTGGACAAGTAATAGGTTGCCCGTTCCTTGCCTTCTTCATCAGCTTGTGCGAGGACGGCTCCCACGGAGTCATCCAAGACTGAGACGTAAAGGATAAGAGGTTTTTTTGGTTTGGGTGGAATGAGAACGGGTGGACTAGCCAGATATTCCTTCAACCCTTCAAAAGCTTCCTGACATTTAGAATTCCAGTGGAATTCTACTCCTGGCTTGGTCAACTCGTAGAGAGGTCTACACCTTTGTGAATGTTGGGACACAAACCGACGAATAAACTGTAACCTCCCGATTAAACCTCGGACTTCCCTCAAATTCTTGGGAGGCGGCATATCCCTGATAGCCTTGGCTTTGTCGGGATCTATCTCGATCCCTCTTTTACTCACAATGAACCCCATCAATTTACCCGATGATACACCAAACACACATTTTTTAGGGTTCATTTTCAATTGGAACTCCCTTGACCTCTGCAAGACCTTAGCCAAAACTTCTGGATGTTCCATCCTGGTCCTTGATTTCACCAATAAGTCATCCACATACACTTCCAGATATATGTGTACCATGTCATGAAATATGGCCATCATAGCTCTTTGGTAAGTAGCTCCAGCATTCTTTAACCCAAACGGCATGACCACGTAACAGTATGTTCCCCAAGGGGTAGTGAATGACGTCTTCTCCTGATCCTCTTCTGCCAAACGAATTTGATTGTATCCTGAAAATCCATCCATAAAAGAGAGGGTCTCATAACCTGCCGTGTTATCGATCAACACATCAATGTGAGGCAAGGGAAAATCATCCTTTGGACACGCGCGGTTAAGGTCCCGGAAGTCGATGCAAATCCTGACTTTCCCATCTTTCTTCATGACCGGGACAATGTTCGCCACCCATTGAGGATAAAGGACGACTCTAATGAACCTGGCTTTGTAGAGCTTATCGACCTCTTCTTTCATTTTCAAAGCCATCTGAGGGTGGAAACGCCTTAACCTTTGTTTTACCGAGACGGACCCTGATTTTAAGGTTAAACGGTGTTCGACCAGGGTTGAATCTAGACCCGGCATATCCTCGTAGCTCTATGCAAATGTGTCCTTATATTCCTTGAGAACTTCAATTAATGCCTCTTCTTCAGAGGGTGGTAGGTTGTCACTTATGAGGATGATCCTAGGGTCTTCCTCAGTTCCCAAGTTGACTTCTTTGGTGGATTCTTCTACGGCGGTTGACGGCTCGTCAAATCTCCTCATTCCACTAGCGTATGCGCCCGCCGCATCCTCATATTCTTCACCCTCATCTTCAGTGGGGCATTCTTCATCCGTGATCTCGTAGACTCCATACCCTTCATCAAATGCACAGTCGCCCTCACATTCTATTGCCGGTAGCTGGATGGGATTTTCTAACAACTGGGGGATGGCAAGAAGGGCCTGACACCTGGCGGCTAAATCCAGAAGGAATCGACGAGGGATCTGCCTACCCTTGGATTTCTTCCTAGGTACTACCCTTGACCTATCACTCCTAGATTGACTGACAATATTTAGAGAAGAAGAGGAAGACGAAGAGGATGGTGTAGAATGTACAGGAGAAGACCCCTCAGAGGAGGGGTAGAAAAGGTCGCTCATCGGACCTTGGACGGGTGGTCCGCAGGGCGGGACGCACCCGTGGGAGATGTAGGAGGTTTCCTCAACGAAGATGTGTTGTTGGGGAGTTTGAAAATTGACGTTTTTTTTTCGTTTTCATTTTTGATGACAAAACAGTGAAAAGAAATCGGAGGAGAAAGAAAAGTGGTTATGGCTAGAGGATTGGGAGGCTCGTAGAGCAGATCATGATTGAAAGCCTAGCGCGGGTTGAGAAGCCCGCGTAGGTATGTAAGCAGAGAAGGGGACCTGGAAAGATCATCAGACAATTGTCTGGCCCAGGAAGAAGATATCAGCAAAGGCTGAGATGAGTGGATGGAGAAGATGGCGGCTAATGAGCCGTCGACGGCAATGTTGAGGACGGATGAAGGTCCGTCGATGACAGGGTCCTTCTGGCGAGGACGAGGATAGTTTGGAACCTTGGCAAGAGTGGTAATATTCTCTGGTATTCCGGAGATCAATGGTGGTCCTTCAAGCTGCGGAGACGAGAACATCCTTTCCAGTGCAACGGAAATGTCCCGTATGTCGAACCATTTGTTCCACTCGCATTCCGGATCTTTGATCTTGCCTCTTTTGGTGATCCTCAGACATTTTTCAGCCAAATATACAGCATGTGATCCCCCATATGCTTCTCGTGGGTAATCTCCCATCAGAACAACGGGCCCTCTGTTGAAGTGGTTTGATAGAGTCCATGTGAGGGGCTTCCAATCCGCCTTGAACGGTCCTTTGAAGCCTAGGCCCAACCTACGGTTCGGCCTAATTTCCTTTGGCGGTTTGAGCATACCATGTAATTGTGCGCCTAGACCTTTACCCTGTTGATAGCCGATGTTCCTTATAATCTCCCAACCTTTGGAGTGAAAAGGGAGACATGATGTTGCGGTTGTCCTGACCGGCTCCTTTGGTGCTAGTGGAACGTGAGATAGATCACGCACGTCCAGCAATGATAATATGGGCCGATGAGATGGCCACACAGAGGGCAGAGAGGTGTTGATAGCATCCACTGTGTGAAGGACAGGTGTACTGACCACTTTAATAATCCTCCCATTGTAAGGAAACTTCAGGCACTGATGGTTGGTGGAAGGCACAGTGTCCATGGCTTCGATGTAAGGGCGACCCAGTATAGCCTTGAATGTGGGGTCCATGTCGAGGACATGGAATTCCGTGGGAATTGACATGGGGCCTAGTTCTGCCTTCAGAATAATCATCCCCTGTGGCGGCCTTTTGCTTTTGTCATAAGCCGTGACCGTGATCGAGGAAGGTCTTATTTGTTCCTCGTTGACCCCACACAACTGGAGGGTGTCCATGAAGATCACATTTATGGACGCACCCGTGTCCACAAGACACGGGTTTATGGATACCCCATTAATTTTTATTGAAATGCACAGTGCATATTTTCGAGCTTCCTTGGGAGCGAGCTCGTAGTTGTGGAACATGATGGCCGGTTGTGTGTCTGTTGGGGTCAGGACGGTCGAAATCTTCTCCACGGGGAGGTCCTCATTAACCATGACCTTTTGAAGGTATTCCATCAAGGCCGCCTGGTGGGATGTGGATCTTTGAAGTCGCTCCAGGATGGAGATCCGAGCAGGTGTCTTGTCCAAGTGTTTCAATAGATCATACTGTGTTCCAGGGATAGCTCTTTCTGGTTGTTCTCCATCATCCTTCTCTGGCTGAGATTGCTCAGGATTCTGACTGTTGTGGGGGAAGACCCGGTGGAAAATCCTTCCACTCCGAAGCACCATTGCCTGCGGCTTTTGTACCTCTGTGGGGGTAGCAGTGGGTTTTAACAGGGATTTGAGGGGTAGCGGTGGAGGAATGGTTGATGAAGCAGGGGTGACGACGGGAGCAGAGATTCTGATGAGGGGTTTGTTAGGTGGAGGCATGGTGGAGGTAGAGGGGATATCGCGCGGATTATGAAGGATAAGGGGTCTGGAAGGTGGAGGTGGAGACAAAGTAGAAGTGGGTAGGGCTTGAAGCGGGCAATGATTTTGAGGTGGGTGATGGGTAATGAGTGGTTTTGAAGGCATTAGTGGTGATATGGTGGAGAAAGACGGGGTTATGTATGGTTGACGGATGATAAGGGGTTTAGAAGGCGTAGGGGTAAATGTCGTAGAGGTGGATGGTAAAGTGGGGGAGTGGGAGAAGATGAGAGGGTGTGAAGGCGTAGTGGAGAGTGTCGGTTGATAGGGGATCGGGGTACGGATGAGAGGGCGTAATGGTAGTGGAAATGGTGAAGGTGATACTGACGCGTGTTGATGAGAGAGAGGTGCTACCCGGGCAAGGCAAGGGTGTTGCGTGATGATAGGATTGACGGTAGAAAGAATGGAGGTACTTTCCTGGTGTCACACCTGCTCTTTCCCGACTTCCGGGAAGGAGGAGATGGGGTTAACCTGATGATTGGGCTGTTGGTGCTCCGGTAATGGATTCTGGATTATGCCCATGTCGGGCTGTTGTTGTGGGGCCTACTGAGGCTGTTGTTGTTGTTGTGGTTGTTGCTGCTGCTGCTGTTGTAACTACTGCTGTGGCCTATGAGGAGGTCTCCTAGCCTTAAGAGCGGCGACGTATCGTCTCATTTCATCCCAATCTATTTGATGTTCATCATTCATATCGTGGATGTAATCTTTGAAATGGAAGCAGTAATCTACTGTGTGTCCTGGCTGCCTGTGGTAGACGCAGTATTTGGAGGTATCGATATTTGGGGGCCACACGGGCCTTTCTCTGGGTAGGGCGAGTTGGTTTGATGCCATGAGGGCATTAAAAATGTCTGCTAAGGTTTCTGGCAATGGTGGATAGTAGGCTCTCTTGGGACCGAGCGGCCTCCTTTGTTGCTGTTGGGGACCATAGTTCCCCGGGGGTGGAACTTGGTTGTACTGAAGCGGTGGTTGTTGTTGCTGAGGTTGTGGTTGTTGTTGCTGGGGTTGACGTAATGGAGGCATATTATCCTGGGGTGGATTATTTTGGGGTGGAGGACGAAGAGGGAAAGGACCTGGTTGGAGGGGAAGTCGGGGCATTTGTGGAGGCCTTGGGTTGACTGCATAGTTGGCATTGTTGACCACACCCACTTGCTCATTTGTCACGACCCCTTCTGTGGCTCCGCCCGGGACACCAGCGCCTGTTTTTCTGACCACTTTGGGCTTCGGCGACTCAAACATGTTCATAATGGGGGAGTCTTTTAACTGGGTTTGGATGTACCGGGCCCTTTCATAGAGTTCCTCCTTGTAGTAAGTTTATTCATGGCCAGGACGTGTCTGAACTGTGGGGTTGCATTAGACACAATCATCTTCACTTGTTCGGGCTCGGAGAGGGTATCCCTTATTCTTTCCGCCAGAGACCTCCATCTATCAGCACAGCGGACAAAATCTTCGTCGGGCTTCATCTTTTCAGCCACTAGGTCGGTAATGGAGAGTGAGGGACCATCCAATGATCTCCGAAAGAGGTATGCCAGGGACCTCTGATCGTTTTGCCAATAGGAGGATTCATACATGAAATCCTTGAGGTGAATGAAGGGGTTGCCGGTACCATTGTATCTGTGGTACGTGGGCATTTCGGAGGGAGGAAGATGAATGACAGGAAGGATTGGCAAAGCAACCTCCGGGGTGGCTTTCACGTCCACCATCCTTCTCAGATTTTGAAACTGCTCGTCCATACGATTGAACCTATTGAGGAGCGATTGGGCGAGCTCCTCTGGAGGTGAAGGTGGCACTTGCCACTGGGGAAGAAACTGTCTCCCAAAGACTTGAGGGGGGAACCCGGAATGAGAGGGAGCTGTCGGACCGCCGACAGTTGGCCCTGGCTGAAGCGGTGTGTGGGGAACAACGGGAGTTTGAGATTGTGACGGGAACTGGAATGAGGGTGGTTGTTGGCTCGCTTGTCCTTGAAGCGAGGGAGACTGGATGGCTTGCGCCAATGAAGGAGATGGAATGGCCTGCACGGACTCTTGGAGAGGTGCGATGGCCGGAGTTGATTCCTGGGGCATGGGGGAAACAGATTTCCCCTTCAGAATGGCCTGGAAGGCCCAGAGCTGTTCAGAGGTAAGCTCCTTGTTGACGAGGACGCCCAATAAGGAAGAGATATCCTGTGGTGGGGACGTGTCCCCGGCGATAACCTGCACCTCATGCGAGGGCTCATGAGAAGGACCCGAGTCCATAGCATAGACTCGCGGGTCGACTGACAAACCACGACTAGGGTGGTTCTCCTCAAAAGACTCGTGAGCCATGCTCATAGTTTTTCCAGAACGCAAAAACATACACTAGCAAGCAGGTAGCAGAGATTATCAAATAAGAGGATGTCTTTACGCCTTTTTTTTGTGTTTTGATTTTGATGATGATTTTTTGTGTGTTTTTAGCGAGATCCGAAGTTCACACAAAATAGGGACCCTTGTAGCAACCCTGATAAATGAATATTTGAAATAAATTAAAACATATATATATTACAGTAGTAATACAGATAATAAGAATAGGGTTAATTAGATGAAGTAAAACAAAATTAAAATAACGCCTCTTATTAGGGCGTTAATTCAAAAAGAAACGCCTCTATCAAAGGCGTGACTAAAGAAAGGACGCCCACACGTGCGGTCGTCAACTCTCACGACCAAATAGGCAAGCAAGAGAAACGCCCATGTATGGGGCGTGTTTCAAAAACAAGGAACGCCCTTATCCAAGACGTTTCTTAATAAACGACCTGAACAAGGTCGTTAATTAAAGAATCGACGCCCTTACCTAAGGCGTTAATTCAGTTCGTGAACCGTTCGAACCCAGAACTTATCCAGGGTAAGTGATAAGCATTAGAAGGAGTTCAAACGTGGTAATGACTCTATCATAGAAGTATTGCTTCCACACAATCACTAACCCTAATAGGACACCCAAAATCCTATAAAAACTTTCGTTCGGCCAACCCTAAAACTATTTGGACGAACTACTGCTGCAGGTACGTGAAGAACATATGTTCTTCTATTTTTTCTTCTTCTGTTTACAGTCGCATGAAGAATATTGATTATTCTTCTTCTCTTATTAGCAGGTTAAGAGGCTCGAGCGTTTGAGGAAAAAGAGTTCTTCATCCGTGTGTAAGTACCCCTTCCTCTACCAACAGTCCATGGATTTCAAGGAAACTAATATCTTCAATCTATCCTCTGTAGGATTCATCCAACGTCTGCAGCATCATTGATTCTTACAAATCCCTCACGGTCATCTCCAAATCAACTCTTAAGGTAGGTTTTCTCAAGTTACGATAGCCCAAATGAAATTAATGCAAGATATATATATATATATATATATATATATATATATATAAGCATGTCATGCATATGGTTATTATAGTTTCCATGCGTTTTCTGAAATATTTTGAAAGAGACGCCCCTATCAAGGGCGCTAATTTACAAGACACGACCATGTCCAGGTCGTCAATTTAATATTTGACGCCCTGTACACAGGCGTTAATTTCATGTAAATCTTCAGAACGGATTATCCATGCAATTACATGAAATCAATCAATAATTGTTAACGGTTAAAAGTCAATAAGCATGAAACATCAAATCTAAAATACTGCATCTGATTTCCTGCCAATTTCCTGTCATGACTATATGATTGTTATCATTGATTATCGTGCAAATCTTGCTTTCCTAGTATCTCTTGAATTCACGACCTAGACTAGGTCGTTTTCCATGTGGTAACGCCCCATAACAGGGCGTGAATTAAAAATAAACGCCCCTTACTAAGGCGCGTATCTGTTAAAATCCTGGAATATATATTCTGTGAAAATAAGAATTAAATGATTAACGCCCCTGCCAAGGGCGCGTTTTTGATAATTTCTGAAAATGAATATGTTCTGAAAAATATTGTAAATAAAAAGACGCCTGCTACAGTAGTCGTCAACTTTTGAGAAACGCCCCTTCCGAAGGCGCGTCTTAGATAAATTATTGAATTATTGAAAACTCTGCAAAACGGACCGTATGTAAACGCCCTTCTGTTAGGCGTTAATTACTTGAGAAACGACTTGACCTAAGTCGTTATTTTACTGTAAACTGATTTTTCCTCTGATTTGCTAACCGATGGTTTATATCTTATACATATATATATATATATATCGGCACTATTCTCCACTCCGTGAGTATAGTCCCACTTTTCACGGTGTTTTATCGATCACACTCAATTCTCATTGACATACAAGCTCTCCATTGGACATTCCGTTCCTTTGGACTAGCAAGTTAGTCATAGAGACCTCCGTAAGACTCCTCGTAGCCTTGGATTCCCTCAAGGCCGACTGAGCTGGTTGTACCCTAAAAACCCATTACACGATCATTGCCATGTCAATCTAAAGAAACATGGTATACCGGCCCTTATGATTATACAAAGAGTATATCATAAGAAATTCTTGATGGGATGATGATATCATGCCATATCGTGTCATTCTTGTAAACCCCAATTCTATGATAAGAATGAGGGTATCTTGCTTGATCTAATGTTCATGTGGACCTCAATTTTATATAAAGAATGTCCATATTGATTTGTCATGGTACCTAAGTTAAAGGAACCATATTCTACCTGGTTTTATCGACATCGTGATTATACCGTTATTATCGCCATTCTATGTCCTTTGTCATATTTTGGACTCTATTCTATCAAAGTTGTCATACGTGTCTACAAGCTTGATTATTGAAATTCTATGTTGGCTATAAACAAGAGTGGATGTCAAAACACATGATAAATGCCTGCGCATATAGGGCCCGATCTGGTCCTGGGAGGAGCACCCGAAAGTACTTGTGCCCATGGGAGTTAAAATGATAAGGTATCTGGCATTATACCGAGTACTTGACTTGCTTGATTGGACATTCCACACACATCTTGTACTTGAATCGTACTTGACTTTACATGAAATGCGTGGCCCAAAAAAAAGGGTAATTTACTTGCTTGATACATGATAGCCAAAGTTCTTGACATGACTTGTTAAACGTGCTTGCTTGAATACCTTGAATATACTTGTCATCTTGTTGAAAGTTCATGATAAGTTCATCTTATTTCCTTGATATTACATTCTCTCTATCTTGTCGTTTCATGCGAGCATGCATAGCCTTATTGCATTCATGAAAATGTAATTACTTAAACCCCTTGCTAGTACTTGAGATATAATTTCCTACTGAGCGTTCGCTCATTCCGTTTGTCCCTTTCTACTTTTCAGGTAAGTCCGACGACGATGGAAGTCAATCGGATGGGAATGATCAAGAGTGAAAGAGATAGAGATTCTCCAAAGTGTCGTATAGTCTTTTCTATAGTTTCTTGAGTCAACTATGTATTCTTTTCCTTTTTATTAAACAGAGTATTGGATTTGTAATAGTCTATCCATTATGAAATAAAGGATTGGGTTATCTTGCTATTTGCGCATCTCTGTCTTTGTGTCGAATACACGACCACTCTGATTGACATGATTGATATAGACACGTCGCGCATCTCCGGGTATCTTCCGCGCTCGGGGCGTGACAGTCTTTGTGGTATCAGAGTCTAAGGTATTCAATTCCTAGGAAACCCAAGTCCAAGGATAGGTTTCAAAACCTTTAACCAAGTGAGAGTGGGTAGAACCAAGGGTTAAATGATCAATGAGTCCTTTATAAGATCATAGTGATATAATACTAACATAGCTATTGTAATTGTAGGATAATGGCTGCCGAACGTGCTCAATGGCGCAGCATGCAGCGTACCCTCCAAGGGATGACCCAAGTGCTACAACAGGTAGCACAAGGTGGTGCTCCACGAGCTGGAAGCTTACACCAAGCATTCAAGAATATGAATCCCCCGAAGTTCATGGGATCGACCGATCCAGACGATGCCGAGCATTGGGTTCGGGAGATTGAACGTATATTCCGTGTCATGCAATGCACGGATCAGGACAAAGTCTTATTAGCTACTTTCCAGTTAGAAAAGGATGCTAGATGCTGGTGGGAGTCGATTGAAGCTACTATTGACCCAACTCAAGTTACATGGGGTGAATTCGTTGAATATTTCAATGCCAAATATTTCTCTGATAGGGTCCAGGAAAAGAAGGCCGCCGAATTTGCCGCATTAAAGCAAAGATCTTTATCGGTGGCTGATTATGAAGCACAGTTCTCTAGACTGTCTAGATATGCTAAGCACTTAATTAGCACGGAAAAGATGAAAGCCCGTAGATTTCTTAATGGGCTTAGGCCCCACTACATTACTCAACTGGCGCCTATGGATATTCAAGTTTATACTAAAATAGTGCGCCGAGCTCAGTTGCTTGAAGATGCCACGGAACTATCTGATAGGATCCGTGGGAAAGACAAAAAGGAGCAAGTCACAAGTTCGGGTTCTTTTAAACCCAACTTTAAGAAGAGGCCTAATAATGGAGGTTCTTCCTCTCAAGATCAGAAGTTCAAGAAATCCAAGCCTTTCTCTATCACCACTACACCTTCAAACGTAGTATGCAAGCATTGTGACAAGGCTGGTCACAAAACAGAAGAATGCTGGAGGAAATTAGGAGCATGTCTCCGTTGTGGGAGTCGTGAACATCGGATTCCCGATTGTCCATTAATGAATGACCAAGACGGTGAGGGTAAACGCCCAGTGACAAGGAACGCGCGTCTTCATGCAATCCAAGAGACCGAACCAGAAGAAGAAGGCGGATTGGTGGAAGGTACATTAAAAATTTGTTCCAAATATGCACATGTCTTATTTGATACGGGTGCATCGCATTCCATTATTTCCAAGAAGTTTGCTGACCCATTACCTCTAGAACCAGAATGGATGAAATTAGTATTGTCTACTCCTCTCGGAAATGAGACGGATATCACACATCATTACCAAAACTGTGAGGTATTGGTTCGAGGAAAGAATTTTCCTATTGATCTTATCTGCTTAGATCTAAAAGAGTATGATGTTATACTAGGAGCAGATTGGTTATCCAAATACCAGGCAACGGTTGATTGCCGTGATAGCAAGATTGTTTTCAAGGAATTTCCGGAACTGACTTATACTAGTCCTAAGAGTCGAAGCAAATCCCCTCTTATCTCGGCTCTTCGAGCAAGCAAGCTCGTCAAGAAAGGATGTGTATCCTTCCTTGCTTTTATCACTATTGAAGAAGCTAAGGAAACCAAGATAGAAGACGTTCAAGTAGTACGAGAATTCCCAGACGTATTTCCGGAAGAATTGCCGGGATTACCCCCGCAAAGAGATGTGGCCTTTACCATCGACTTAGTCCCTGGTGCTGGTCCCGTTTCAAAGGCACCATATAGAATGTCCCCTGCTGAACTCAAGGAGTTGAAGGAGCAGTTGCTGGAACTAATCCGAAAAGGGTTTATTAGACCAAGTACTTCCCCGTGGGGAGCACCAGTCTTATTTGTAAAGAAGAAGGATTGATCCATGAGATTGTGTATCGACTATCGACAATTGAATCATCTTACTATCAAGAACAAGTATCCACTGCCGAGAATCGATGAATTATTTGATCAGATTTCAGGATCCAAATATTTTTCCAAGATTGATCTCAGGTCGGGATACCATCAATTAAGAATCAAGGACGATGACATTCACAAGACTGCATTCAGAAGCAGGTATGGCCATTACGAATTTGTTGTTATGCCTTTTGGACTAACAAATGCCCCTGCTGCCTTTATGCAGTTAATGAATAGCATATTCAGGCCTTACTTGGATCAATTCGTAGTAGTCTTCATTGATGATATATTGATATATTCCAAGACTAAGGAAGAACATGAAGAACATTTGAGGATTGCATTGCAAGTCTTGAGGACAAATCAATTATATGCTAAACTCAGCAAATGCGAGTTCTGGCTTGAAGAAGTGGCTTTTCTCGGGCATGTCATATCAAAGGACGGATTATCTGTAGATCCGTCAAAAGTTGAAGCTGTGAGAAACTGGGAAAGACCCACTAATGCAAGCGAGATCAGAAGTTTCTTAGGTCTTGCAGGCTATTTTCGGCGATTCATCAAAGATTTCTCTAAGATCGCCGTGCCCCTTACAAGGTTAACTCGCAAGGAGATCCGATACGAATGGAGTGAGGAATGTGAAAGAAGTTTTCAAACTCTCAAGGATAATCTCACCACAGCTCCGGTCTTAGCTCTACCGATAGAAGGAGAGAAATTCGAGGTCTACACTGATGCTTCTGGCATTGGCCTCGGATGTGTCCTAATGCAACAAGGAAAGGTCATAGCATACTCTTCACGTCAGCTGAAGAAGCATGAGGAGAATTACCCCGTCCATGACTTAGAACTGGCCGCGGTAGTATTTGCCCTAAAGATATGGAGACACTACTTATATGGAGCACAGTTTACTGTATACTCCGATCACAAAAGTCTCAATATCTATTTTCACAAAAAGAGCTAAACATGAGACAAAGACGCTGGCTAGAATATCTCAAGGACTTCGACTTCAATATACAATACCATCCCGGAAAGGGTAATTATGTTGCTGACGCCCTTAGTCGAAAGTCGAGAGCAATGATAGCAAATTATATGATGCAAGAATGGAGGTTACTTGAACAATTTTCCGAGCTCAATATAAGCTTGGACACGGAATCCAAATTTGTCACACTATCTCATGTAAGCATACAGTCAGATTTGTTATCTGAGATACAAACACTTCAGGATGATGATCCTATGTTAGTAGAAATCAAAGGCATATTAGAAGGACAATCTGATTTTCAACTAACTTCTGATGGAAGATTATCGTTCAAAGATAGAACTTGTATACCTGATTGTCCGGAATTAAAGAAGAAGATCTTAGATGAAGCTCACCGATCAAGGTACACTATTCATCCAGGATCAACCAAAATGTACCAAGATGTAAAGAGGAACTTTTGGTGGCCTAATATGAAAAGAGAAATAGCGGACTATGTATCGCGCTGTCTCACATGCCAACAGGTCAAGGCGGAACACCAAAAGCCTGCGGGAAAACTACATCCTCTAGATGTTCCTAAGTGGAAATGGGAGGATATTGGTATGGACTTCATCATGGGTTTGTCTAAATCTAAAGGAGGACATGATGGAATCTGGGTTATCATTGACCGATTGACTAAATCGGCACATTTCTTGCCAATCAAAAGCCGATGGTCAATTAATGTGCTAGCTGCACTATACATCAAAGAAATAGTCAGGATACATGGAATTCCCGTCTCAATCGTGTCTGATAGAGATCCCTGTTTTACTTCTCATTTTTGGAAGGGATTACAACATTCGTTGGGGACAAGGCTCAACTTTAGTACTGCTTTTCACCCACAAACGGATGGTCAGACCGAGCGAACTAATCAAGTTGTTGAAGATATGCTGAGAGCATGCATTATTGACTTTGGAGGAAGCTGGCATGACCACTTACCTTTAGTTGAATTTGCATATAATAATAGCTACCAAGATAGTATCCAAATGGCACCTTTCGAAGCCTTATACGGAAGGAGTTGCCGATCTCCCATATGTTGGAACGAAGTTGGAGAGAAATAACTATTAGGTCCAGACATGGTAAGGGATACAACTGAGAAGATACAAGTAATCAGAGAAAGATTGCAAGTTGCTCAGACGAGACAAAAAGCTTATGCTGATACAAGAAGGAGAGATCTTGAATTCCAAATCGGAGATCATGTATTTCTCAAGATATCGCCTGGACGTGGCATACGAAGATTTGGTGTTAAGGGCAAGCTTACACCAAGATTCATCGGACCATTTGAGGTACTCGAAAGAGTTGGCAAGGTTGCTTATCGCATCGCGTTGCCTCCTCAGTTGTCCGAGGTACACAATGTATTTCACATATCTATGTTGAAGAAGTATGTGCACGATCCGTCACATATTATTGAGCATGGAGATCTGGTGATCCAGAAAGATCTCACATATGAACAGAGGCCTTTAAAGATATTAGATCGAGAAATACGAGCTCTAAGGAATAAGGTTATTCCCATGCTCAAGGTGCAATGGAATAAGAATCCTGAACGCGAAGCGACATGGGAGACCGAGGAATCTATGAAGAAACGATTTCCCGAGATATTCTAAGAGGTATATGTCCTACACTCTCCGCGTGTATAATTATATATATATTGAATTTGGGGACCAAATTCTTTTTAAGTGGGGGAGGGTGTAGCAACCCTGATAAATGAATATTTGAAATAAATTAAAACATATATATATTACAGTAGTAATACAGATAATAAGAATAGGGTTAATTAGATGAAGTAAAACAAAATTAAAATAACGCCTCTTATTAGGGCGTTAATTCAAAAAGAAACGCCTCTATCAAAGGCGTGACTAAAGAAAGGACGCCCACACGTGCGGTCGTCAACTCTCACGACCAAATAGGCAAGCAAGAGAAACGCCCATGTATGGGGCGTGTTTCAAAAACAAGGAACGCCCTTATCCAAGACGTTTCTTAATAAACGACCTGAACAAGGTCGTTAATTAAAGAATCGACGCCCTTACCTAAGGCGTTAATTCAGTTCGTGAACCGTTCGAACCCAGAACTTATCCAGGGTAAGTGATAAGCATTAGAAGGAGTTCAAACGTGGTAATGACTCTATCATAGAAGTATTGCTTCCACACAATCACTAACCCTAATAGGACACCCAAAATCCTATACAAACTTTCGTTCGGCCAACCCTAAAACTATTTGGACGAACTACTGCTGCAGGTACGTGAAGAACATATGTTCTTCTATTTTTTCTTCTTCTGTTTACAGTCGCATGAAGAATATTGATTATTCTTCTTCTCTTATTAGCAGGTTAAGAGGCTCGGGCGTTTGAGGAACAAGAGTTCTTCATCCGTGTGTAAGTACCCCTTCCTCTACCAACAGTCCATGGATTTCAAGGAAACTAATATCTTCAATCTATCCTCTGTAGGATTCATCCAACGTCTGCAGCATCATTGATTCTTACAAATCCCTCACGGTCATCTCCAAATCAACTCTTAAGGTAGGTTTTCTCAAGTTACGATAGCCCAAATGAAATTAATGCAAGATATATATATATATATATATATATATATATAAGCATGTCATGCATATGGTTATTATAGTTTCCATGCGTTTTCTGAAATATTTTGAAAGAGACGCCCCTGTCAAGGGCGCTAATTTACAAGACACGACCATGTCCAGGTCGTCAATTTAATATTTGACGCCCTGTACACAGGCGTTAATTTCATGTAAATCTTCAGAACGGATTATCCATGCAATTACATGAAATCAATCAATAATTGTTAACGGTTAAAAGTCAATAAGCATGAAACATCAAATCTAAAATACTGCATCTGATTTCCTGCCAATTTCCTGTCATGACTATATGATTGTTATCATTGATTATCGTGCAAATCTTGCTTTCCTAGTATCTCTTGAATTCACGACCTAGACTAGGTCGTTTTCCATGTGGTAACGCCCCATAACAGGGCGTGAATTAAAAATAAACGCCCCTTACTAAGGCGCGTATCTGTTAAAATCCTGGAATATATATTCTGTGAAAATAAGAATTAAATGATTAACGCCCCTGCCAAGGGCGCGTTTTTGATAATTTCTGAAAATGAATATGTTCTGAAAAATATTGTAAATAAAAAGACGCCTGCTACAGTAGTCGTCAACTTTTGAGAAACGCCCCTTCCGAAGGCGCGTCTTAGATAAATTATTGAATTATTGAAAACTCTGCAAAACGGACCGTATGTAAACGCCCTTCTGTTAGGCGTTAATTACTTGAGAAACGACTTGACCTAAGTCGTTATTTTACTGTAAACTGATTTTTCCTCTGATTTGCTAACCGATGGTTTATATCTTATACATATATATATATATATATATCGGCACTATTCTCCACTCCGTGAGTATAGTCCCACTTTTCACGGTGTTTTATCGATCACACTCAATTCTCATTGACATACAAGCTCTCCATTGGACATTCCGTTCCTTTGGACTAGCAAGTTAGTCATAGAGACCTCCGTAAGACTCCTCGTAGCCTTGGATTCCCTCAAGGCCGACTGAGCTGGTTGTACCCTAAAAACCCATTACACGATCATTGCCATGTCAATCTAAAGAAACATGGTATACCGGCCCTTATGATTATACAAAGAGTATATCATAAGAAATTCTTGATGGGATGATGATATCATGCCATATCGTGTCATTCTTGTAAACCCCAATTCTATGATAAGAATGAGGGTATCTTGCTTGATCTAATGTTCATGTGGACCTCAATTTTATATAAAGAATGTCCATATTGATTTGTCATGGTACCTAAGTTAAAGGAACCATATTCTACCTGGTTTTATCGACATCGTGATTATACCGTTATTATCGCCATTCTATGTCCTTTGTCATATTTTGGACTCTATTCTATCAAAGTTGTCATACGTGTCTACAAGCTTGATTATTGAAATTCTATGTTGGCTATAAACAAGAGTGGATGTCAAAACACATGATAAATGCCTGCGCATATAGGGCCCGATCTGGTCCTGGGAGGAGCACCCGAAAGTACTTGTGCCCATGGGAGTTAAAATGATAAGGTATCTGGCATTATACCGAGTACTTGACTTGCTTGATTGGACATTCCACACACATCTTGTACTTGAATCGTACTTGACTTTACATGAAATGCGTGGCCCAAAAAAAAAGGGTAATTTACTTGCTTGATACATGATAGCCAAAGTTCTTGACATGACTTGTTAAACGTGCTTGCTTGAATACCTTGAATATACTTGTCATCTTGTTGAAAGTTCATGATAAGTTCATCTTATTTCCTTGATATTACATTCTCTCTATCTTGTCGTTTCATGCGAGCATGCATAGCCTTATTGCATTCATGAAAATGTAATTACTTAAACCCCTTGCTAGTACTTGAGATATAATTTCCTACTGAGCGTTCGCTCATTCCGTTTGTCCCTTTCTACTTTTCAGGTAAGTCCGACGACGATGGAAGTCAATCGGATGGGAATGATCAAGAGTGAAAGAGATAGAGATTCTCCAAAGTGTCGTCTAGTCTTTTCTATAGTTTCTTGAGTCAACTATGTATTCTTTTCCTTTTTATTAAACAGAGTATTGGATTTGTAATAGTCTATCCATTATGAAATAAAGGATTGGGTTATCTTGCTATTTGCGCATCTCTGTCTTTGTGTCGAATACACGACCACTCTGATTGACATGATTGATATAGACACGTCGCGCATCTCCGGGTATCTTCCGCGCTCGGGGCGTGACAACCCTAGTTTATTTTTATTTCACCACCGTGTCAGCTAGGGTCTCTCGTCTCACCACGAATGAAATGACTAACTCCGGAAAACTTCAATGGTACAACCAGCCCAGTGAACGAAGAGGAGATTCTTCGATGTCGGGGACTTACGGAGGTCCCAGTGTAGGAGATTCTAGTCCGTTGAGAGGAATTCCCAAACGGAGAGTCCTTCCTTCACCGGGAAAGGGTGATCCTCAAAAAAATGAAGAAAGGATATAAAAGAGGGATGGATACATGCAATGAAATGCTGACAGAGATATGGAGTGGGAAAACAACAGAAATAACAGACATATAATAAACAAACAACCAATCACAACTGACAGTGCTGCCGTGAGCACAACTGGGGCGCGCGCGGGCGCCAAGGTGGAGAGGCACAAATGGTGTCGAACTTGCAAGGGTAGCCGAAAGGAAGCAGTAGAGGTCCCACCGTGATCGCCAATCTGTGAACGACGTCACGTGGTTCGGGGTGCGAAGAGGACGCGGAGCGCGCGGGCTCCTTTTTGTTTGCTGCAACACAGAAATAAGAGAAAAGAGAGGGGCCACCACAGGAGATTGCTCCGGCGGGGCGAGCGGGACAAATGTAATATAGCAAGATATGGGGGTTAAACGGCCATAGCGGGAAGTGACTCGCCGCGACCTCGGGGGACGGGAATGGTACAGAAATTAAATAGCAAGAATTGAAACGGCCATTGGGGAAGTGACTCGCCGCGACCTCGAGAATATGAGCAGATAAGAATATAACAAAATATAAGGAGAATATAAAGAGCGGGAATTTAAACGGCCATTGGGGAAGTGACTCGCCGCGGCCTCAAGAATATGAATAGATAAGAATATAATATATAAGAACGGAAATTTAAACGGCCATTGGGGAAGTGACTCGCCGCGGCCTCGAGAATATGAATAGATAAGAATATAACATATAAGAACGGGAATTTAAACGGCCATTGGGGAAGTGACTCGCCGCGGCCTCGGGAATATGAGCAGAATACAACAGAATATAAAGAGAATATAAGAACGAAAATTTAAACGGCCATTGGGGAAGTGACTCGCCGTGGCCTCGAAAACAAGATGTGATCGCCAGGGGCCAAAAGACCCCAAAATAAAGAAAGTGATCGCGCCTACCTCTAGAGCGGGAGATGGCGGGTTGCTTCTTCCTCCCCCTTCGGCCGGCCGACGGAGAGGACTTTCCTTGGGTACCCTTGCAAAATAACGACAAACAAGTAACGAGTGGATTAGAAAGATGAAGGTGTAGTATTCAAATCCTTGCGATAAAAATAACGAAATGATGGCAAGACACACACCTGGTTGGTGTTATCTTTTAAACCCCTCTCGGACTCGAGTAGGAGGAAAATGAAATGATGGATGCAAGAAGTATGTAAGAAGAGACGCCCTTATGAAGGGGGATAGATGATGCGAGATGATGAATGCAAAAGAACTACGAAGAAAAGGAAAGGATTGGTTTATTGGATGTGCCGATGGTGAAATCCGGCGGAGCTCCGGCAGCGTGGGGACGACGTGGAAGCGCGGTGGATGAAGACGACCTTCCTCTCGCGAGCGTGGGCACCCGAGAAGCCGGCAGAACCTCCACCTACAAAAGACTCCACGGGTTAGAAAATGACTCCGGGAACCTCTGGGCTCCGGCAGCCTATCGGATCTCTTAGAAGCTTTTCCAGAACTGAGGGGGTGGGCCTCTATTTATAGGGCTCCGGAGGGTGGAGGCGTCCAGGACCCTGGACACCTCCATCAGGGCCGAACTAATATTTTATTCTATTTTTATTCATTTTTTCCAAATATTTTTGTGGAGGCGTCCAAGGCCCGGGACGCCTCCAACAGGTCCACCGAACACCACCGACGGTCGAACGCGGTTTGGCACAACGCGTGGTTTTGTGAGTGGCGCCTCGTGATTCAGAAATGGGCGCGTCCAGCTGGCTGGACGTCTCCATAATTTGACTTTTTTCACACACGACAAACCGTCGTTCGGTGGCCGGCGCCCGTGAGGGAGTTGATGGAGGCGTTCAGGGGCCTGGACGCCTCCAAAAAAAATATATTTTTTATTATTTTTGTTTTGTTTTTTATGTCAACTGGCATATTAATTTTTATACTTGTTTTTATGGAGGCGTCCAGGGGCCTGGACGCCTCCATTAATATATTATTTTTTTATTTTTTGTTTTGTTTTTATGCCAAAGCTGGCATTTTATATTTTTTATACTTGTTTTTATGGAGGCGTCCAAGGGCCTGGATGCATCCATTAATATATTATTTTTTATTTGGTTTCCGGCTTGAAAAATAAATTAAAAGAATGGGGGCGTCTAGGGGCCTGGACGCCCCCATAAAGACCCACCCGGGTCCTCAGTTCAGCCGTTGGCGGCCGCCCGGTAGACACCCTTCTTGGTTCCAGAACCTCCTGATGCGCCTGACTGGTGTTGATGCCGTCCGAATGCCGTGACGAGACGATTCCGGATGCCGAAAAGGGCGGAAGAAGACTCAAAAAAAGAAAGCACTCAAGTGATTCAAAACGCGTAAGCCGTCGCGGGACGTCGTATAGTAATATGAGACTTTCTCAGGAGACGTCAGGAATGGCGTGTCTACAGCCACGAGGTGGATTTTGAAGTCAAACATGGCTGCATCGGGGCTGGCGGTCGACCGAAATTCATGGGCCGGTCGACCGGAACCTGCTGCAGCCAGAACTTTTCAGCTCTGGCAAAACCGGTCGACCGGAATTCATGCGGCGGTCGACCGGAATGTCACAGACCCCGAACCTTTTGGTTCTGGGAAATTCGGTCGACCTAGCTACAGTGCCGCCGGTCGACCTAAAGCTACAGTAAATTCCAGATTAACACAATTCAGCCCCAAATGTCATTGTAACCCTTCCGAACTCTGTGGCATCAAACTCCTTTGATCTTGGGGAATATATATTGAGTGTTTTGGCCTGTAAAATCATATAAAAAGGATTAGAACTTTAGCTCAATAATCCATATAATAAATGCATGAAATACACATATGAAATCTCATGAATTAGTTATATGTGAACACTTTGAATCACAAGTGTTCTGAGCTAAAGATCAAGAAATAAGAGCTCAACCACCCCAAGTAAAATATCCATGAAACACACTCATGGAATTTCAATAACAAGAAGGATAGAAAAGCTCATTCCCAAATTAACCATCCATATCAAAAGAGCAAGTTCATATGACAATGAATTTAAACGAATGGATGATCATCAAGTAACCCAAAGTTTCAAGATTGATGTGAGCATTCAAGAACCACATGTTCCTTGGTATTAATGCAATGTGAGAACATATAATGCAAGTTGTGAATGGGCATCATGAAACCAAATACATGGAGAGTGATAAACAACAATGACTAATAGTGTTAAGCCATTATCAAAACCAAGAATACCACAGAACTCATATGACTATAGAATGATGTCGAATGACCCAAGAGACCACAGAATGACTCAAATGACCTCAGAGACACAACATTCTCCCTCTTTTTGATGATGGCAACTATGAGTCATTCTGAACTATGAGTCATTATAAACTCACAGGGCAACTATGAGTCTGAAGAATAAGAAGAGGAATCTTACCACATTCACCACATGCATTGAGTAATGACTTCACATAATCTTACCTTCTTATCTTACCACATCCTTTGATGAATGACTCACATAATCTTCTTTGATGAATGACTCACATAACCTTCTCTCCCTTTGACAACATCAAAAGATCCAGAAAAGAGAAAGAGAGACGCACATTAATGACGCACACAAAATGATGTGGAAATACATGCCAATGGATGTACACTTATTAAGATTGACAAAATAACCAAAGAGAACAACCAATTGTGGAAAGCCAGTTATAGGACTGAGACCAAAGAATGATATGGAGGTATCGAACATGGTGGTGTCCCGTGACTTGGCAAAGACAAAGTAAGTGTGAGAGGTGGAGCCACAGCAGCATGATTCAATTCCTCAAATAGGAGATGGATAGAGCAGCCAAGGAGCAAATTTTGATTTCAAATTTTGCAGATTTTTAGTGGTTTTCTAGTTTTCAGATTTTTTGGATTTGCTAAGCAATGCATGGAAATGATAGATGCAAGCTACAATTGTATGAAGTCAATACATGCATGCCACCCTATTGCATGAAAACATGATGCCAATGATGCTAGGACTCATGCCATATGCCAATGAATGAGAAAGCAATGTGATATCATTTGACAGAGGACACCAATGATTTTGGAGACGACTTGAAAGGTGCATCAAGATGATACCACTTGTTGGAATATACCACTTGTGTAGTATGGTGATGTAATCATGGTAGCATGAATGATTTATATAGATATGGCTGATGAAGGCAAAATATGTATGCATGGAGAAGTAAAGTGTATGAATGCTATGCATAAACCCTCATCATAAATGCAGGTTCTCTCCCCCTTGGATTCTCCCATATCCACAATGCACTCTCCCCCTTTGACAGTGCTCAAAAGTAACATTAGACAACATCTCCCCCTTTCTCCCAAGTCCACAGCAAGGATTCACAACAAGACGTTCTCCCCCTTTGCCAATAGCAAAAGGAGGGATACGGTACAGTGGCTGACAAAAGTCCTAGAGATCAGAGTGGAATGGTAGTGGAAGAGCAAGCCATTATATGCAAACCTGAAACAGACTATGAGCAACATATATGGTTCAAAGCTAATGAAAACCAAGATCATCAATAGAGTTCAAAAGGCATCGACATCCATGGTTTAATAGAAATGAACCAGAAGCGCATATCATGACAATGTTTAACCTTCCCTTGTCTTATACATCCATAATCAAGAACCACAAAGGAAATAGCACAAAAACTAGTATTGAGGCTAAACAAGCATGACTAAAGCATGGAATTTTATGAGTTTAACAAATTTGATTTTCAATATCGTTTGAATTTGAAGGCACATGACTCATATGTTACGAGCAATCAAGTCTAGTACATGCCTCCTAGCCATAAGAATACACGTTGTTTAGACGCTAGTATCCCTAGGTATTTGGCAAGACTGACTGTTATGCTTCAGAATGAACAGAGATAACAACATTACGTCATGACATATCCAAACGCATTTCTTTGATGAGAAGATATATTTCTCAGCAATTATGCCATTGCTCTACCTAGAGTCCAAATGAATTAAGACAGAGATAACAGAGGCACATCATGACATATCATTCGTCACTTGATTTGATGACGGGACATATTTCTCCGTGCAACACTATCATTGCTCTGCAAATTGATTTTCAAGAATTTCAGCTCATCAAGATGTTTAGAAATAATACTAACTCTAGAGTATCACCAAAGTTGTCAAGACATTTGGATTTTCAGATTTCAGAATAGTTATTCAAGGCACAACATGCAATCTCTAGTTAAGGTCTATTAAAACCACAAAATATGGATGATTTCAAAAGATATATCAAAACTTCAAGGAAATCATTAAATCTGAACCATTTTCATTGAACGGACAATCATCAGTTCATATAATAGAAAGCTCTTACACTGTAGTGATGTCTGTCTCTTGAACTTATTATCACACTGGAGGCCATTGAGGTTCAGATGCAAAAAGGACGAATGAACCAAGAAGAACAACACGACTCCCCCTACGAATATGCAATGAAAGCATGCAAGGAGTGATGTTTGCAGTCACATAGAATGACAAATGTCAATGAGAGGTTTTCTTGAACCATGCAGAGGTTGACCTGATCAAACATGAAATGCATGAACCAACATGATGAATATGAAACATATGCATGAATGCCTCATCAAGACAACTCCCCCTAGCTATATGGCCTATATGCGACATTGACGCATGGTACTTGGCGGAGGTTAGTCCTCACACATATTGAGTGCTTCTAGGCAAGCATAACCTGCCTTTCCATACATCAACATTTAATATACCATGGCCGTGCAAGAGTGAAATGATGTAAAATGATTCAAGCTAGATTGATGTTGACTCCCCCTGAGTACATGCAAGGGTTGGCAATGAACTATACAACCTAAGAGTTATGTGAATGCACAATGCAATGAAGATGCTGCAAAATGATTGTGCATTATCATTTGTCTTCTAAACATGATGTGCATTAAGGTATGTGTGATTACAAGATGATGCAAACACAAATCATTCACAATTGATTTTGAACTGAATGCAACATGATGATGTCAATTGCTAGACTCCCCCTTTTGAATAATGCTAACATGAATAACGAGTTGAAAATGCAGCCATGACATGCATCATCAAAACCAAAGTCCAAGAATTTCATGTGGCTGATAGACTTATGCAACTCATCAGCATAACAAATTTTTCATGAGTTAAATAGCTGAAATCAAGCATGGTGTAAACAAGTTATCAAGCTCAAAAGTTCATCTCACACCTTGGGGGTTTTATATTTCAAAGAGCAGTTCAGTTTGCAGAATCTAATGACATTGGGCAGACGTATGATGCACTATCTACATGTCAAGACTGAACATGTAAGATGACTAAACTTAAGAGGTTTATGTACATACATGTGTCTTGAGCTTTTATTTACCTTATGATACTTTGTTCAGCTCCAAGGCATCCTGCACCCAAAATTCTCATTTGGAATTTTTAGGTACCCAAGATTGCTTGGGTCCTTGTGGGTTAGCAACATGTTTAGCATCTTGGCCCACCTTTTTCAGGGCAATCACATCATCATCCTTCATTGTGAGGCAATCATATATCTCATGCCCATTTTTCCCACAATAGAAACAACACACAAAAGATTGATTTTCCTTTTTATGTTCATGTGCGTGTGCATGTGGATTATGCTTTTGTGGGTGAGCATGGGATTTACCTTTCATGGCATGAAGGTGATGCTTTCCCTTCAAATGCCAGCACTCTTAGATAGTATGGCCAGACTTACCACAATGAGAGCAGCAAAGAGAAGCATTTCTATTAAAGGCCATGGGGAGTGTCGACCTGTCTGGATAGGAATGTCGACACTTCTGATTCTCCATGTGGTTCCGTACAGAATTTTGTTGAGCAAGCCCTCTGCCAGTGTTGACCTATTTCTTTCCTTGCCCTTTCACTTGTTGTCCTGCTCTAAGCTCATCATTTCTCAAGATCAAACAATCATGCATAGTGTGACCATGTTTACCACAATAATAACAATTGACATTCATTTTGTGGAAGGCATGGTATTTGGCATTGGGCATGTTATGGTGCATGTTTGGATGAGCATGCTGAATCTTGCTTTTCTTTCGAGCAGTATGCCCCTTTTGGTGACCACAGGAAGTGGTGGCTTCCGGTGATCCATAATCTTGGATTTGGGCAAACATTGATAGGAAATCATTCAAACCTTGAATTTCATTTTCAAGTGAGAAAATGTGCTGTTTAGATTCAATAAGGCCCTCTTCGCATGCAGCCAATTACTCATTGAGCATGGCATTTACTGCTTTAAGATTTTGATTTTGTTGTTCTAAAGCATGTAAAGTTTCAGAGTGATCATCAATGACAAATTTGCCTTTTTCATGTGCAGCTAGTTTTTCATGCAACTCTTCTTCAGCTTGTTCAAGTTCAATTTTCTTTTCCAACAACTCTCTATTCTCTTCTTTCAGAGAATCAATCAGATTTTGTTACCATTCAAGATCATCATGAAGACCAACATTTATGTTTCTCAAGAATGAACATTTTTCACATACAAAATTAGCAGAGCATGAAACAGAATTTTTATTTTCTGCAATCAACCTCTCATCATGGATTAGCCCATCGGCCATAGTTTGATCATTAGAGATTGTCTTAGGTTGGTTTTGAAGTTTTATTACAATTTCTTCCAACCTAGTGATTTCATCATGAAGATTTTCATTTTCTTCCCTTAGACATGCAATACTTTATTTATGCGTATCTAGATCAACTGAGAGAGTATTGTTAATCTCTTTAACAATAGAACACTTTTTACAAAACAAGCTTTCATTTTGGTTGATTTTCTTGAGATCCTTTTTTAAATTTTTATTTTCTGATTTGACCTTTTTGTGTTGAGTAATCAACTCACCATAGGCTTCCATAAGCTCTTCAAAAGTGAATTCCTCAGAGTCAGAGTTTACCTGTGATGAAAATGCATTGCTAGACTGTTCTATACGGTCGGCCATGAAGCATTCTTGTTCTTGTTCCTTCCCTTCATGGATTTTAACCAACTTGTCCAATACTTGCTTGGCTGTGCTGCAAGAGGACACAAGATGAGTTAGTCTTAGATCAACTGCAGCTGTAATTAATTTATATGCAAGACGATTATCATTATGTTTGGTCTCATGTTCGGCTAACCAATCAATTGAATTTGATGGCAGCTCATGAGGACCATTGTATATAAGAGTTCACAATTGTGGATCTATGGAGCTAACATAAATGAACATTCTTCCAACCCATGTTGAAAAATCTGAACCATCATAAATGGGTGGAGAAGCCATCGAAGCAAGTGTAGCATGTGAATCCATCTAAATAAAAAACACCGAGATCTTTCCCTGCAGATCGTTGGATCTGGGAATGACAGAGCCTCGCTCTGATACCACTTGTTGGGTCCCGTGAGGTGTAAACGGATCTAGAAGGGGGGGTTGAATAGATCCTTTCACAAGCTTTGGCCTATTTAAAAACTTTTAGCTGGCGGAAGCTTAAACCACTCTTATAAAGTGAATGAATCACTTAGACACAATGCACAACGGAATTAAGTAGAGTGACTCAAATGAAAAGACTTGAATTACAAGCTATGAAACGTCCACACTTCTTTAAGCACATTTGTGATCTTGAAAGAAATAAGCCTTGTAGTACAGGGATCATAAAGCATAACACTAAAACATGCAATAGCTTGCAACAACCGTGCTTGTGTGTGTGTGTGCTATGATGATCACTCAAAGTGCATATGTGTGTGAACAATCTAACCAAACATGTAAAGCACACGAACCTGTGAATGGGGTTAGAAGATATAGATCAATCACACACGATAAACAACCCACAACAAAGGGATTTTTAAGGTGGTTCGGTTGCAACCCCGCAACCTACGTCCACCCCTCACCAAAACCCGGTGAGGCTTCCTTGCTGACACACAGCTTGACCCGGGGACACGTCCCAAACCACAGAATAGAGAAACCCCTCTTTCTGTCTTCCTACACACAAAGCCGGCAGGGACGGCTACACCGCAAATCGGAGAACTCCCGATTGCCTTCCTACTAACCACCGGTAGGGACGATTCTCAATTCCAAATGTTTGAATGAAATGGAAAACGAACAAAATATGAAATCACTCAAACAAGATATAGAATATGCTTAAGAGAAAAGATCTTGTCTGAGGTTTGTTGGAGCTTGAATCTCTTGAGGATTTGATGAAGAACTTCTTCCCGGAGTACTGTTCACAGCTACAGTAACTCGAACTCCTCTTCCTTGAACACACCCTTGCAGCCTCCTTTGATTTCCCTTGTTAGCCTTGCTTTCTTCTACTCTTCCTTGGAGGTTGCTGGATTGAGATATGAGCTTGAATCACCTTGAGTTGATGGAGAGATTGTTGGATGTAGCTTTGATCTTCTTTGAATCTCCTTGAGTTGATGAAGAGGTGTATGGATGTAGCTTTGATCACCTTTGCAAGCCTTGAATGCTTCTTGCTTGATTGGAGGTTGCTTGGCTTCAGATCTCACCTTGAATCACCTTGGAAGGATGAAGAACTCCTGCCCGAAACACTGTTCACGGAGGTGCTACAGTGCTCTCAAAATGGCCTCCCTTGATTCACTTCATCAACTACATCAACTAGGGTTTCTAACCCTCTCATGTTGGTTTTATAACCCTTGGAATGGTCCTTGGACACCCTCCAGACCAGATCCACAAATCATGGGAAGTTAGGTAAGGTTTGATTAAATAAATCCATGGAAAGGGGCTGGCCACGAGATGGATTTCGAAGTCAAACATGGCTGCATCGGGGCTGGCGGTTGATCGGAATTCATGGGCCGGTCGACCGGAACTTGCTGCAGCCAGAACTTTTCGGCTCTGGCAAAACCGGTCGACCGGAATTCATGGGGCGGTCGACCGGAATGTCACAGACCTTGAACCTTTTGGTTCTGGGAAATTCGGTCGACCTAGCTACAATGCCGCCGGTCGACCTAAAGCTACAGTAAATTCCAGATTAACACAATTCAGCCCCAAATGTCATTGTAACCCTTCCGAACTCTGTGGCATCAAACTTGATGCTGGACGGACACGGGAGACGACACTATATGGTGCCACCCTCGGACTCTAGATGAAGACACGACCAGCAACATACACCAAGGAGACACTAAGCCCGACACTACGAGCTCCTAGTGGCGAAATATCGCTAACAGAAGTGTAAGCTCACTCGTCGTCCCATGCGAGGAAAAGCGCAGACCATGCGCGGTTAAGGAACCGGCGGAGGTCAAGGGTAGTCCGACTCAACTTCCGGACTCGGATCGAGTCGCGGGACGGGTCACTCTCACTCTCACAGCGGTGACATGGACACACGGGCTAGTACCTACACTCTCGGCAGTGGCAAAAGACCGTATACTAGCTAAACAAATGAACACCAAGAGGTTCGGACCATTACCTCCACGCACCCGGCGTGGCGAAGACAACCCCGGCCGAATGATGGACTCCCGGTTAAACAATATCACAGCAATACAAAGATTTGACCCACTCCACGTAGGGAGGTAAAAGGTTACATGTGGAGCCCGGGAATCACGCAACTCGGGTTGACGGGCAGCATCTTGATGTCACCCGGCAGTGCCGAACTCCGCGTTTTCGTGCTTTCCGAACGGCGGGTTCTGCGGGCCCGCGGGGCCCACGGATGGCGCTGTCCTCCGGATCTGCGGGGGTGGGACCCACTATGATGGGGACCCCTGGTGGCGCGCCTCTACGGACGGCGGTCGGCCGGGAACACTGATCGGGGGTCGATCGGCCCCGATTCCCAATTGATGAACTAGTTGTCCACGGATTTTGGTTGCTGTCTTCCGGCGCGCGCTCCGGCGAAAACGGCCGCTGCGATCAATCCCGACGTCGGATCGGAACGCATGAGTTATCGTTGGAAAGCTCTCTTCAAATGCTTCAATCTAGACTCAAAGATATCTGCTGGATCTGGCCGGATCTAGACTTTAATGAATTTACAAACCCCTGTTGTACAGTAACCGGAATCTCAGATCTGCAGGGTACTTGTCTGAGAACCACCGTTTACCGCCTAGTAAACCTCCGATTCAGCTCTTGCGCTCCTCTTAGGAATTGTAGGGAATCAAACCACGAAACTGGGAATATTTTTGGAATTTAATTTGGAGGTGGTGGTGATTTACTATGATTTTGGGGGTGACTGGTGGTCGGATCTAGGAACAGGGGGACAGAACTGTAGATGGGACTGAGAACGATTTTCAGAAAATATGAGATGGGTGAATGAAAAATGAAGAAAAATAGTGGATGAAGGGGTGGATGAATGGAACCCCCAGTAAAATTGGGCGAACCAACAGAAATCAAAAACTGGACCTAAGATATGAAACTCAGTGCGGGGATGAATCTGGACAGAACTCTGGCAGAACCGAAATGGAAGAGTGGACGAAAATTAGAAAGTATGAAATGAGATCTGAATGGTAAACCAAAATTTGTGGGATGTCTTTGACACATCTGGAACATCCAGTAAAATCCCCAGATCGATCGGAGCTCGGGGCTGAGACATGAAATTCGTGGAAGCTTCTATGGTACTGCACGGGCAGAACTCCGTTGATGGCGATGGCGATGCGGTGGCGGCTCGTGGCGGCGGCGGCGGCGACCGGAACTGATAGGGTGGAGTCTCACCACCAGAAGGAAGCCTTCACAGCTTCAAGGGGGAGAGGGAGAGGAGAAGGGGGCGCACCAAGGCTGGAGCTTCAAGCTTTTTTTCCAATTCAAATGGCATTAATTCATGAAAATGGGAAAATACAAGCATATATAGGTCACCCATCTAATCCATCCTCCACCGTTGGATCTAGGGGTTAGGGATGGATGGCTAGGATGAAGTTTGATCAACATACAACAAAAATATTAAACAAAAGGGGAGGGGGGCGCACCTTGACCAAGGGGGGGACATGGTAGGTGGGTTTGGTTGGAATTGTTGACCATTTTGGTCCCTTGTCCCCCATGTGGACAATTGACTAGTCCAAGGCTTCTAGAGGTCCACCTTGGATTTTGACCAACCCGACTAGGCTGATATGGACCAATGGGAGGGGGCCTGGGGGTCCCGTGGGGCCCAGGGGTCCCCTTTTACAAATAAGCCCCTCGTACACTCATAATTACAAACCGTATAAAATGAAATAAACATAAATTACACACACATAAAGTCTAACTAAATATGATAAATGCCGGGACTCAGGGGGGCGTCTCCAGGCTGTCTCCGAGCCAAATAGATGTTGAGGTGGCTCGAGTCGTGCTCCGTGTGAGGTACCGGTGGCTCGGCGTATCACACCGCTCAACTGCTCGGGTGTCCGCACCAATTCTCCCCGGGTGGGAGAAACTCGACCCTGTCGAGTAAGGGTCTGCATCGCTCCTGTATCGCTCCAAAAGGTCCGGATCGATCTGCTGCAACTCGCCATGTGTGATCCATGTGTCCTCAGTAGCGGGCCATCCTCTCCATCGCACTAGGTAGCGCGGGTAATATCCACTCCTGGTAACTGTCACTTGCTCGTCCAGTATACGATCTATATGCTCACGCTGCCGTGAAAAAGGGGCTAGAGGTGGAAGTGGACACTCAGTTGTGGGATCACTCTCAAGGGGAGGAGATGGCTCAAAAGGCTCACTAGGGATCACCGTTGGGTCCCTATATGCAACAAGATCTGATACATTAAAGGTAGAGCTTATATCATATTCCTCGGGCAGGTCCACAACATACGCATTGGATCCAACGCGTTTCAACACTCTAAAGGGACCGACTCCGCGAGCTTGCAACTTCTTAACGGTTCCAGAGGGAAACCATTCAGGTCTTACCCTGATCATGACATATTCGCCCTCTTGGAACTCTCGGTGGTGTCGATGGGCATCGGCTAGCTCTTTGTAACATGCATTGCTGGCCTCACTCATGCAGACTCCTAACATGCCTAGCACTAGACTCGACAGACTCACTATGCACTCCTTAAATGCTTAGCAAAATAAAAACACACGGATGCACACACAACCCTAAACAAACCTAATGTTAGTTCGACCCAATCATATGCAAGGTGGTCCAGGACATCCGAAGGTGTGCCATGCATACCCTAAGTGTGACTGAATGTCGGTACAACCATAAGACGGTCCTTTGGATTTGGGAGGTTTGGGTGGGACTGGAGGGTAGGGTGTCTCTCGCCCGTGAACGGACTCGGTGGGTGCCGATGGCCCGGTCCATGGGGGAGGGGTATAATGGTGACCTCCTTTAAAGAAGTGGGATGGAGATTGTGGACCAAGGGGACCACTAAGAAAGGGATCGAAGGGATCAAAGAATGTGTGACCCCTCGATATGGATTCCCTCATCTGAAGATCCCATGTGTGGAAGTCTAGAAGGTGTTGTTGATCTCCTTCATCCTTGAAGGGAGATGAGATGGTGGGGGTATGATGGTGGACTCTCTCAAAAAGGTGGAGTAAATATGGTGGGTCACGGGGTCCACAAGAGAATGGGTCGAAGGGATCAAAGAAGGTATGACCCCTCGGACTAGGCTTCCACAAATCGTTGTCCCACATTTGGAAATCTTGGAGGTGTAAATGATCACCTTCATTCATTGTGAGAGGTGGGACGACAGTCATAGGTAGAAAGTAAGATTCCTCCCTTGGGTAAAAGGAAATGAAGTCAGACTCGGCCGGCATAGGGAGGAGTAGAAGAACCTCCGTGGTAACATAACCCACGGTGTACACGGAGGTGATGGACCCTAAAGCGGGATGAGTGAAACTACGACCTGTGGGTCGGTCGAAGCCTGGAGCCAACAAGTGCGTAAATGTCAATTGCCGGTCTAATCCGTTAAGAAGGTCATCCAATGTATCCACATGGTGACTAGACCGGAAAGTGGTATGGAATGAGTTGATTGGCACCAGAGGTAGGATAGGGTCCATAGATTGGAAGGGAAGTGAGACCAAGCCCTTCTTGAGCCAGCTAAGAAGCAGCTCGGCTATGACAAGCATACCCGTTAGAAACACGGGTGGCTCGGACTGAGGTGGCTTAGAATAAAGATCGGAGAGTGGGGCTTCTCCAACCCCTTTGTCCCTTATGGCTAGAGATGTCCGAGTGGGACATTGTCCGGCATAGTTGCCGAACCCCTGGCAGCGATAACACTGCTGTCGTGACCCACTACGCTCCCTGATAAGTGGGTCCCTACCCTTATCCTCCTGACGGACAGGGGGTGTAGGCAATGGGGCTCTCGTGGGTGGGAGAAGAGGATCCACTATGATGGGGAGAGGGCTTGGGGACTCCATTGATGGGGCCGGGTTAAGACTACCGGTGATGACCTCCTTAGGCTCGGGTTGGAGTACATCACTAGGAGTACGTGTCCTATCCACCCCATCCAACCGGTCCAAAATCATTTACATAAGTTCAGCAACGGAGTGGGTTGGAATAGGGATATCATGGTGGACTCGCCCGTAGTCAACCGTCCTAGGATTGGGTCTTGGCTCATCTACGTGTAGGACTCTTTGCCTCCGACTAGAACCCACTTGGTTGGAAGTGATTGGGTGGGGCCGGTTGGAGGTGACCGGTTGGGGCACGTAGACCTTCCTAAGCTCTCTCTTCATGTCCCACCATGACTCGATGGGCCATTGCCCCCTAACCTCTCTCATTCTTTCGATGTAATCCCACTTTTTGGCAGCCTCATGAAGAAGCCACTCTTTAGCGAAAGAGAATTGCATTGCCTCGGACATAGTATAACAATCAAAGTATGTGTCCATGGCGGCCTCCCACTTGAGGTAGTCGCCCGGGCCATTGGAGCCATAAAAATTCGAGGCTTCGGGCCTGCGGAAGTGGAGTGGGCGGTTGCCAAGCCCATGGGTGGACCAACGGCCATATTGCCCGGGTGATTGGGAATCCATGGGAAATTGGGGGGGGGGAACTATATGTTGGACATGCCGACACTTGGACACTACACTAGACCGGCTATGCAAGGTTGGAATGCACTAACTAATGCAAACACCGACTAATGCACCTAGACCTAAACCAATATCCGGTACATGGCGGAGTTAATCGATCCGAAGATCACTCGCGCAAGTGTGCGGTCTTCCCGATAGGCGTAGCCTAACGTTCGGACAACACCTTTTAAGATACCGAATTATCGAGATGAAATGCAATTTTAAAACACTCTTTTTTTTGTTTTGAAATTAATGATGATCCTAGACTTGACTTAGACCATGATGCATGCAAGACTTATGCAATGACTACCCTAGACTCAACTCTCTCTGATACCAAACTGATGCGGGACGGACACGGGAGACGACACTATATGGTGCCACCCTCGGACTCTAGATGAAGACACGACCAGCAACATACACCAGGGAGACACTAAGCCTGACACTACGAGCTCCTAGTGGTGAAACGTCACTAACAGAAGTGTAAGCTCACTCGTCGTCCCATGCGAGGGAAAGCGCGGACCGTGCGCGGTTAAGGAACTGGCGGAGGTCAAGGGTAGTCCGACTCAACTTCCGGACTCGGATCGAGTCACGGGACGGGTCACTCTCACTCTCACAGCGGTGACATGGACACACGGGCTAGTACCTACACTCTCGGCAGCGGCAAAAGACCGTATACTAGCTAAGCAAATGAACGCCAAGAGGTTCGGACCATTACCTCCACGCACCCGGCGTGGCGAAGACAACCCCGGCCGAATGACGGACTCCCAGTTAAACAACATCACAGGAATACAAAGATTTGACCCACTCCACGCAGGGAGGTAAAAGGTCACATGTGGAGCCCGGGAATCACGCAACTCGGGTTGACGGGCAGCATCTTGATGTCGCCCGGCTGTGCCGAACTCCGCGTTTTCGTGCTTTCCGAACGACGAGTTCTGCGGGCCCGCGGGGCCCACGGATGGCGCTGTCCTCCGGATCTGCGGGGGTGGGACCCACTATGATGGGGACCCCTAGTGGCGTGCCTCTACGGACGGCAGTCGGCCGGGAACACCGATCGGGGGTCGATCGGCCCCGAATCCCAATTGATGAACTAGCTGTCCACGGATTTTGGTTGCCGTCTTCCGGCGCGCGCTCCGGCGAAAACGGCCTCTGCGATCAATCCCGACGTCGGATCGGGACGCATGAGCTATCGTTGGAAAGCTCTCTTCAAATGATTCAATCTAGACTCAAAGAGATCTGCTGGATCTAGTCGGATCTAGACTTTAATGAATTTACAAACCCCTGTTGTACAGTAACCGGAATCTCAGATCTGCAGGGTACTTGTCTGAGAACCACCGTTTACCGCCTAGTAAACCCCCGATTCAGCTCTTGGGCTCTTCTTAGGAATTGTAGGGAATCAAACCATGGAACTGGGACTATTTTTAGAATTTGATTTGGAGGTGGGGGTGATTTACTATGATGTTTGGGGTGACTAGTGGTCGGATCTGGGAAAAGGGGGACAGAACTTTACATGGGACTGAGAACAATTTTCAGAAAATATGAGATGGGTGAATGAAAAATTAAGAAAGATTGTGGATGAAGGGGTGGATGAATGGAACCCCCAGTAAAATTGGGCGAACCAACAGAAATCAAAAAGTGGACCTAAGACATAAAACTCAGGGCGAGGATGAATCTGGACAGAACTCTGGCAGAACCGAAATGGAAGAGTGGATGAAAATCAGAAAATATGAAACGAGATCTGAATGGCAAACCAAAATTTTTGGGATGTCATTGACACCTATGGAACATCCAGTAAAATCCCTAGATCGATCTGAGCTCGGGGCTGAGACATGAAATTCGTGGAAGCTTCTGTGGTACTGCGCGGGCAGAACTCCGTTGATGGCGATGGCGGTGCGGTGGCGGCTCGTGGCGGCGGCGGCGGCGACCGGAACTGATAGGGTGGAGTCTCACCACCAGAAGGAAGCCTTCACAGCTTCAAGGGGGAGAGGGAGAGGAGAAGGGGGCGCACCAAGGCTGGAGCTTCAAGCTTTTTTTCCAATTCAAATGGCATTAATTCATGAAAATGGGAAAATACAAGCATATATAGGTCACCCATCTAATCCATCCTCCACCGTTGGATCTAGGGGTTAGGGATGGATGGCTAGGATGAAGTTTGATCAACATACAACAAAAATATTAAACAAAAGGGGAGGGGGGCGCACCTTGACCAAGGGGGGGACATGGTAGGTGGGTTTGGTTGGAATTGTTGACCATTTTGGTCCCTTGTCCCCCATGTGGATAATTGACTAGTCCAAGGCTTCTAGAGATCCACCTTGGATTTTGACCAACCCCACTAGGCTGATATGGACCAATGGGAGGGGGCCTGGGGGTCCCGTGGGGCCCAGGGGTCCCCTTTTACAAATAAGCCCCTCGTACACTCATAATTGCAAACCGTATAAAATGAAATAAACACAAATTACACACACATAAAGTCCAACTAAATATGATAAATGCCAGGACTCAGGGGGGCGTCTCCAGGCTGTCTCCGAGCCAAATAGATGCTGAGGTGGCTCGAGTCGTGCTCCGTGTGCGGTACCGGTGGCTCGGCGTATCGCGCCGCTCAACTGCTTGGGTGTCCGCACCAAAACTCCTTTGATCTTGGGGAATATATATTGAGTGTTTTGGCCTGTAAAATCATATAAAAAGGATTAGAACTTTAGCTCAATAATCCATATAATAAATGTATGAAATACACATATGAAATCTCAGGAATTAGTTATATGTGAACACTTTGAATCACAAGTGTTCTGAGCTAAAGATCAAGAAATAAGAGCTCAACCACCCCAAGTAAAATATCCATGAAACACACTCATGGAATTTCAATAACAAGAAGGATAGAAAAGCTCATTCCCAAATTAACCATCCATATCAAAAGAGCAAGTTCATATGACAATGAATTTAAACGAATGGATGATCATCAAGTAACCCAAAGTTTCAAGATTGATGTGAGCATTCAAGAACCACATGTTCCTTGGTATTAATGCAATGCGAGAACATATAATGCAAGTTGTGAATGGGCATCATGAAACCAAATACATGGAGAGTGATAAACAATAATGACTAATAGTGTTAAGCCATTATCAAAACCAAGAATATCACAGAACTCATATGACTATAGAATGATGTCGAATGACCCAAGAGACCACAGAATGACTCAAATGACCTCAGAGACACAACATCAAATGCATGTATGGCACATATTCGGGTGTCCTGGTCCGCCATCATCCATGTACGGGTCTGACTAACACTAGTTTTATCTAGAGTCATGCATGAGTCCGTTTCTTATTTGTGTTGTTTGCATATGTGTGTTAGTGTTTGGTGAGTCTGCATGTGTCTTGTGCAAGCTCGTTGTCGTTCTCTTATGCGTAAGAGGAGAGTGGACTCATTCGATGAGTATGGGATCGGTTCCACATCTATACCCGGATCAATCACCTATAGGGACTCAGCGGTGATTCCTAGTGAGTCTTCGAGCCTGCTCCCTTCCCTTTTGAGAGTGCCCCACCCGGAGTGTCCACCTCTAGCCCATAGTAGTTCACGCATATCGAGTATATATGGAATGAGCAGGTGACGATCACTTGGAGTGGAGCGTACCCGCGTTACTTGGCACGGTGACGGATCCGCCGGAATACTCGAGCATCCCTGCCCCTACTCGACGGGGTCGAGTTCCTCCCACCCGGGGAGAGTTGATGGGAATCGACACCGAGCATGTACTTTTTCTTTTGCATTTATGTCCTTTTAGTTTGTGTTTATATCCTTGGGAAAGTATGTACGCAAATGTAAGGCTTTATAAGCCAAGGAGTCATTCCCATGGATTGTGTGGGTTTTTATGGAATTATGTAGTAGGACCAGCAACGGGCCCTCAGCCCTTTCCCATTGGTCCATGTCACCTTGTGGGCCTGGTCAACCTTCCTAGGTGGACATCTAGAAGGGTGGGCTGGTCATATGGACACATGGGGTTAAATGGGTCAAGATTCCATGGTTGGCCACCTACCCCCATTCAACCTTCTACCCTTGGTCAAGGGGGCGCCCCTCTCCCCTTATTAGTTTATTATTTTTTGTGTGTTGATGGCATGCAATCCAGACCATCCATCTCACATCCCTAGATCTAAGGGTGGAGGTTGGATTTGGTTGGAAGCATATAAAACCATGTATTTTCATGTGAAAATTAAGGAAAAATCAGAAATTTTGTTGAATGCCAAGAAGGCCCTTGCGCCCCAGCCCTCTTCCCCTGGTTTCCTCTCCTCAAACCCCCCATTATAGAGTGTTTTAATCTTCTATCTCCCCCTCTCAACCTCTGATCTTCATTGGTGCCGCCGCCGCCGCCGTTCGTGCCGCCTTCGAGCCGCCACGAATCCGTCTTCGGTTTTCTGTCCTGCTGGACAGAGGTGTCTTCCCGAAATTCCTGATACCAGCCACGACCTCTTCGTGATTTGTAATTTTTATGGTGTGTTCCCATCTTCCATCCCCTCCTCCGCAAAAAATTCCAGGTCCAAAATCTATCGTTTGTTATTATTACATTTTCGGTCTTTAATCACTCCCAGATCTGTCCTGTCTCTATCTACAGTGACAATAGCTCTGAGTTTCCCATCTTCGACCATCTTTTTGATTTTTTTAGGGCTCTCAATTTTACTGGGAGTTCTTTACATCACCCCCTACATCCACAAATTTTCGTAATTTTTGATCAGCATTCTACCTATTTTTAAAAATTCATGTTCTATTTCTGCTATAATGCTTTCAGCCAAGTTCCAGATCCGACCACCTTCCAGTTCAAAAATCCAAACAAATCACAGCCACCTCCAAACCTTTCATAAAAACTATGTACGTTTTTCTAGCTTGATTTCCTACAACTTTTCAGAAGACCACTACTTCAGATTCGGACATTCACATATCGGTCAAAGGCAGTTCTCAGACAAGTTCTCTGCAGATCTGAGAATCCGGTCACTATACAATAGCAACTCAAAAATTCATTAAATCTAAGATCCGTGCAGATCCAGGTCATATCTCCATTCCTCGGTTGAAGTATTTGAAGAGAGCTTTCCAACAGCGTCGGTTTCGTCGCATTCCGACGTCGGGGCTGGTCGCAGCGCCTGTTCTTACCGGGACGCGCGCTGAAAACCAGAAGCTGCAGATCCGGGGCCGGTCATTCCGACTGGTGTCGAACGGAGCCGCCCGGCCTCCGGCCGGCGAAGCAGCGTGCCGCCAGCCCAGGGAACGCTTCCCCAAGCGTCTCCACTACAGCGGTGCCACCGGGTCCCACACGGCCCCTCCGGACAGCACGTGGGCCCCACCATCACTAGTTCGGGTGTTGCCGAATCAACGAGAGAAGCCGCCCGTCAACCCGAATTCGGTCCTCCCGGATCCCATTGTGTAGTCCTTTACCTCCCTGCGTGGAGTGGGCAACGACGTGTATTGCTGTAATATTGTGTATTATTGTTCCGGGAGTACGAGTTTCGGCCGGGTCCGTCTTCCCCACGCCGAGCGCGTGGAGGTATCGTTCTCGCTCCCTACACTCGGTATTTGCTTATTTTCATATATACTTGTTTATGCCACTGCTAGAGAGCATGTTCTAGGATCGTAGCTCGCTTTATATTTATATCACCGCTACTGCGAGAGAGAGCGTTACCGTCCCGTGACCCGATCCGGGCATGAAAGTGTGAATTGACCACCCTAGCTCTAGCCGGTTTCTCAACCGTGCACGTCCGACGCTTCCCTCGTTAAGGGACGATCGCGAGCTTGTCATATTCGTGTCTCATCCCGCATCACTGTGCATTCAGTATTCATATACACGGTGCAATGTTTGGTTAGCATGCATAGATAGTCTGTGCTATTCACTGTAGTGAGATATGTAAGGGTCAGTGCATCTCTTGTTCATTCATGCTTCATAGTCGATGCACACTGTAATATCTCGGACCTTTTGGATCCTTTTTTATGGGTCCCAGATCTGGTTTCTCGGAGTGTCAGACTCCGTTGTGTCCAAAATTTCGTTTCGGACATCTTTCGTGTTCGGATCGGCGCCATCCGGAGTTGTTTCGGAGGCCCGGAAGCGTTCCACGGCTTTTTCTCGCGTGTTTTCCGATTACCGGTGTGTGTTTCGGTAATTCCTTCGGAACCTCGCTGTGGGTGAACCAGGTCGTTCACCTGGGCACGAGTGGTACCGTTACGATCGGTGCGTTCCGAGGATCCCGGAATTGTAATTTTCTATTTTTTGGTATTTTCTGAAATTTCCGGATTTTCTATAAATACTCTCATTTCTCTCTCTTTCTCCCCACCCTCTTCTTCTTCTTCTTCTTCTTCTTCTTCTTCCTTCTCTTCTTTCCACCGTGACCACCGCCCCTCCCTCTCTCTCTCTCTCGTTCGGCCGCGGCGACGTCCCCTTCCGACTGCAGACGGTGCGGGGTGATGGCGTGATGACGTGGGCGACGGTGAGGCGATCGTGGCGGCATAAAGTTTGTGGGGAACCGTGAAGGGATGAGGGTTTTCAAAGCGTTCTTTGCGATCTCGGTAACGATTCGGCAGAGCATTCGCTCCATTGAGGTTGGGTGACGTTCCCTAGCTCCCCGATGTTCATTTCCGTGATTTATAGGCCGAGGGGAGGCCGAGAGGGGCTTGATTAAGCGGGTTTGGGGTTTTCCATGATTTGGGGAGAGCTCGCCCGATATATGCATTTAGCCCGTGATTTCACGTTTTAGTGGCCTAGTATCATGCTAGGGGTCCCCAGGGGTCTTCCCCTTTGATTTCCCCCTCTCCGGTGGAGGCATGGGGGCGTGGCGTGGTTGGGTTTTTTGGGCTTTCCTCACCATTTCACCGTCGGGCGGGTGTGGCGGTCCTTCCAGTGATCGTCACACCGTGTGACGTGCCTGGGCAGGTGCGTCACAGCCCTTGTTTATACAACTGGGGTCTGGTAGTGTGACGGTCCCACGATAAACCGCCACAGGCGTGTGACGCGCCTGGGGTGGGCAGTCAGAGCATCCCGACCATTGGCGTCCGACCGTTGGTTTGACCGTGGGGGTCAAGGCGTGTGACGCACCAGAACTGGCGCGTCACAGCCTTGTGATGGCCCAGCGTGGGTGCGTCAGAAGTTGTTTTACCCCCAGGCCATGTGACACTCCAGGGCTGGACCGTTACATACGTGTGACGCTCCAGGAATGGACCGTCACATGCTGTGACGCACCGAGTGGCACGCGTCACGGCTTGCCCTTGTTTTCCGCTGTGACGCACCTGTATAGGCGCGTCATAGTCTGTAACGCACCAGGGCAGGTGCGTTACACTCCGTGTTACATTTAGGTTTACACTGGGAGTGTGATGGCCTACGTTGGATCGTCAGGCGTCTGTGACGGTCCAGCCTAGACCGTCAGGCATCTGTGACGGTCCAGCCTAGACCGTCAGAGTCCTGTGACGCGTCTAGGTTAGACCGTCAGGCACTGGGTTGCCCCGGGTGGTTTGCAACCCCCTCTCCATTCCGACCGTGGTCGCCGTGTGACGGTGCCGGCACGTGGGGTGGTCCCCGTACGTCATCGGATGCGGACGTGGTTTTCCGTTGACTTGAGAGTCTACTCCTTCAGTGACCCTCCACTAGTCGTAGCCCACCAGTACGCGGTGCTGGTCTCACCAGGGAGTGGTGTACGGGCCGACCCTTAGAGACGGTTTTAGACTGGTTTCCATCGGGCCCCTCGTCGTTAGCCAGAGTCCGGCTACGGGGGAAAACCAGTCAGAGAGCCAGACCTAGGATGCATTGTCTATGTGTGCACATGTGGTTAGGGGCAGTTGGACACACGCTGACGAGCGTGACCCCAGCTAGTCACTTGTTTGTGATACTTGTGTAGTTTCCACACCATCCTTCTAACCCTTCCGAGTCTTCGGACTCGTGGGTGGCGGTGCGAGTCTCAAGTTATCGGGCCTTCCCGGTAATCGGATTCTCGGGTCGTTACAGCTGGTATTAGAGCGTGGTTGTGAAATTATACAGGAATCATAGGTGATTGTAGTGGTCCACTAGTCCACAGTGATGAAGTACAGTTGACGCTGGCATTGGGCATCGTGTGTTTCTCTTAACCTTACTGTTCCGTGCTTTCTTTCTTTGCTCTAGGTGCGGGTATGGCGTCAAGGCGGGCGACTCGCTATCAGCAGGGGCAGTCGGCTGGAGGTCAGGAGATCCAGCAGGAGGTTCAGCAGGAGCAGGAGGAGCAGAGTAGAGTGCCACATGCGGCCACCGAGGCAGTGGATACTGCAAGGTTTCCGGGGGTCGAGGATTTCTTTCGTGGCATGTACCAACTTATGTCTCAGTAGTTTGGCGGAGAGGCTGGTGAGGGCTCGTCGACCAGGGGTGGGCCTGGCTGAGTAGTGAGGGATTTCATGCAGTTTCATCCACCTTACTACGACGGTCAGCCAGACCCTGATTTGGCTCGGAGTTGGCTCGACGAGATGGAGCGGGTGTTCAGTTCTGCACAGAGTACTGCAGAGGATAGAGTGATGTTGGCCTCCAACCAGTTGCAGGGTACGGCTCGGGAATGGTGGTCTTCTGAGTGGAAGACGTCTTTCCAGCTTCGTCCACTTGAGCAGATTATGTGGGGTGACTTTGTCAGCGCTTTCGAGCGTACCTACTGTCCAGAGTTTATTGCTATGCAGCGGATGCGTCAGTTTTTGGAGCTGGTTCAGGGCGACATGTCCGTGTTGCAGTATAGGGCCCGGTTTGTCGAGCTGGGTCGGTATGCATCTCATATCATGGAGAATGAGAGGGTGAAGATCGCACAGTTCGTTCAAGGCTTGAGGCAGGAGCTGAGGCACCATTTGATCGTGAACGCTGCCACCGATTTGGAGAGAGCATCTCGCGTTACGGCTTCTTTGGAGATGGATATGCAGAGGACTCGAGGACCGATTAGCCAGGGACAGTCTTTGTCAGGTCGCAGCCAGTAGTCGGCTACCCAGCAGAAGGGTTCCTTCCAACATGCGTCGGGTGGTTCAGGAGTGCCGGCACCGGCAACGTCAGTGACAGGATCGGTGTCTTTTGGCACGAAGGTCAAGAAGTTCTTCGGGAAGAGTTTTTGGAAGAAGAAGTCCAAGGGTCAGGGGCAGGCTTCATCGGGCAGTGTACAGCAGCTGGTCCCGTTTCAGCGTCAGGGATCAGTGGGTGGATCGCGAGGGCCGTGTCCACGGTGTAGCGAGTTCCATCCAGGCAGGTAGTGCACGGCGCCGATTATCTATTTTCGGTGTGACCAGTCAGGGCACATGGCGCATGACTTTCCTCAGAGGCAGCAGCAGCAGCAGTTTCCTCAGCAGCAGCAGGTTCCCCAACAGCAGAGGCTGCAGCAGCAGCAGCAGGGACAGTATCCATCGCTACCCAGGTCAGCTAGTGTGGGAGGCAGGTAGAGAGCTCAAGTCCAGATCACACACATGACCAGGGCAGAGGCAGTGGCGTCGTAGCTCGTGGAAGGTACCGTTCAGATTTTGGGTTGTGCGGCTCGGGTTTTGTTTGATTCTGGCGTGTCTCATTCATTTATTTCGGAGGATTTTACGCTGAGCATCGAGGAGCCGGTTACCCAGTTGTCCTGTGATTTGGCAGTGGAGTTGCCTTCGGGTGATTTTATGATCACTCCGTATTGCTTCGATGAGGTTCCCGTGTGGGTGCAAGGGCGGAGTTTGCCGGCTAGGCTCTATGCGTTGCCGCTTCAGGACTTTGATGTGATTTTGGGCATGGATTGACTCGAGACACATCATGCGTTGGTGGATTGTGGCTCGAAGAGAGTTTATTTTCGGTGACTTCGTGGACCCACCTTCTATTTCCAAGGTATCAGGTCTTCCTCTTCCCGATTCCTTATTTCGGCGATTCGAGCTCGTCGTTTGCTTGATGCGGGTTGTCAGGGTTTTCTCGCTTCTGTGGTCTTGGTAGACCAGCCGTGTCTGGATGTCGAGGACATTCCGGTGGTGTGCGAGTTTCCCAATGTATTCCCGGAGGACTTACCTGGATTACCTCCCCAGCGGGAGATCGATTTTATGATCGAGGTTGTGCCGGGTACGGGACATTTGGCAAAGGCTCCCTACCGTATGGCTCCCGCTGAGTTGAGGGAGTTGCGGGCGCAGTTGCAAGAGTTGCTGGCCAAGGGGTATATTCATCACAGCTTTTCCCCTTGGGGTGCGCCAGTGTTGTTCGTGAAGAAGAAGGGCGGTAGCTTGCAGCTATGCATTGACTACTGACAGCGGAATGAAGTGACCATTAAGAACAAGTATCTGTTGCCACGGATCGATGATTTGTTCGACCAGCTTCAGTCCACTCGAGTATTCTCGAGGATTGATTTGCGGTCCGGTTACTATCAGCTGAGAATTCGCGAGTCCGATGTGGAGAAGACTGCATTCAGTTCGAGGTACGGGAATTATGAGTTCCTGGTGATGCCGTTTGGGCTCACCAATGCCCCCGCAGCCTTCATGGACTTGATGCAGAGGGTGTTTCATCTGTATCTGGACCAGTTCGTGGTCGTATTTGTGGACGACATCCTTGTCTATTCGAGGTCTACCGAGGAGCACACGTACCATTTGGGTGTGGTGCTGCAGACGCTGCGAGATCACCAGTTGTATTCGAAGCTCAGTAAGTGTGAGTTCTGGCTTCGTGAGGTGCACTTTTTGGGGCACGTGATTTCTGGTGATGGTATTTCCGTGGACCCCGCCAAGGTCGAGGCAGTAATGCGATGGCCGAGGCCGAGGTCGGTGACAGAGATCTGGAGCTTCTTGGGGCTTGCGGGTTATTATCGTCGGTTTATCCAGGATTTTTCTCGCATTGCAACCCCGATGACTAGACTCACATGGAAGGATATGCCTTTCGTCTGGTCTGAGGAGTGTGAGCAGAGTTTCAGGGAGCTGAAGAGATTGCTCACCTCGACTCCGGTGTTTGTTTTGCCTTCTGGATCGGGAGGTTTTGTGGTGTGTACAGATGCTTCCGGGGTCGGACTGGGTGCTGTGTTGATGTAGCATGGTAGAGTGGTAGCTTATGCATCTTGGCAGCTGAAGCCTCACGAGGAGAACTACCGTACCCATGACCTTGAGTTGGCGGCTGTGATCTTCACGCTGAAGATCTGGAGGCATTATCTGTACGGTGAGAAGTTCGAGGTGTTCACTGACCATCAGAGTTTGAGGTATGTGTTCACGCAGAGGGACCTTAACCTCAGGCAGAGGCGTTGGATGGAGTATATGAAGGATTATGACTTCACCCTGTCTTATCAGCCGGGCAGGATGAATGTCATCGCCGATGCTTTCAGTCGGAAGGTCGCGGTCAGTGCCTTGATGTTGAGGAAGTGGAGGCTCTGGGAACAAGTGCCCGAAGTATCTTTCAGGCTCAAGATTCCCCAAGAGCCAGGGTTAGCAATGCTTGCGAGTCTGACTGTCACGCCAGCTATCCGCCGTCAGGTGACAGAGGCTCAGCATGCGGACCCTGAGTTGCCCCAGATTTTGGCTTTAGCTGATGTGGAACTCGGTGAGGACGGTGCTGCGAGGTTTCGTGGCAGGCAGTACGTCCCAGCCGAGGAGCAGGTTCGGTGTGCGGTGTTGCGCGAGGCTCATGGGATCAGGTACACCGTACACCCGGGTGCAACAAAGATGTATCAGAACTTGCGGAGGCAGTTCTGGTGGCCTGGCATGAAGAGAGATGTTGCCGAATTTGTGGTCAGGTGCCTGACCTGTCAGCAGGTGTAGGTGGAGCATCAGCGACCAGGAGGTACTCTTCAGCCCTTGGATGTTTCCACGTGGAAGTGGGACCACGTGACCACAGATTTTGTGGTGGGGTTGTCGAGGACTCCGAGTGGGCAGGATAGTATTTGGTTGCTGGTAGATCGGCTGACGAAGGTGACTCGGTTATTACCGGTCAAGGTCAGCTGGAGTGTGCCCAAGTTAGCTCATCTTTATGTGGAGCGGATCGTTTCGTTGCATGAGATTCCCATCTCCATCGTGTCAGATCGGGATCCGTGCTTCACTTCTGGATTCTGGAGGAGTTTCCAACGAGCTCTTGGCATGGAGTTGGCATTTAGTTCAGCGTACCATCCTCAACCAGATGGTCAGTCTGAGAGGACTATCCAGACTTTGGAGGATATGCTGAGATCCTGCTGCCTGGAGTGGCAGGGGAGTTGGATTCACCACCTACCGTTGGTGGAGTTTGCCTACAACAACAGCTATCATTCGAGCATCGACATGGCTCCTTATAAGGCGTTGTATGAGAGTCCGTGTCGGACTCCACTTGACTGGTTTGAGGTAGGTGAGCGTGTTTTGATGGGACAAGAGTTGGTGCAGCAGTGTGTGGATGTTGTGCACGTGGTTCGTCAAAATATGTTGGCGGCCCAGAGTCGGCAGAAGAGCTATGCTGACCGGAGGTGGCAACCTCTCGCGTTCGCCGTGGGTGATCGGGTATTCTTGAGAGTTTCTCTGATGAAGGGGGTGATGCGCTTTGGACGGCGTGGGAAGCTGAGTCCCCGCTATGTTTGTCCCTTTGTGATTATGGAGCGCATCGGTGAGGTAGCTTATCGGTTGCAGTTACCCCCTGAGTTGGCGTCGGTGCATGACGTGTTCCACGTCTCGATGTTGCAGAAGTATATACCCGATGACTCTCATGTTCTTGAGGATTCTGTTTGGCCCGAGGTGACTCCAGACCTTTCTCTCCCAGAGTTTCCTGTCCGCATTGAGGATAGGTGAGAGCAGCGCCTGCGGAGCAAGGTCATCCCCTTGGTAAAGGTGGTGTGGCAGCAACACTCTGGTGATGAGGCTTCTTGGGAACGTGAGGACGAGATGCGTCAGCAGTTCCCTTACCTGTTCGAGTGAGTCTTCCTCTTCTTTCCCCTTGGTTTGTTCTCAATTTCGAGGATGAAATTCTTTTAAGGGGGGAGGGCTGTAATATCCCGGACCTTTCAGATCCTTTTTCGTGGGTCCCGGATCTGGTTTCTCGGAGTGCCCGGCTCCGTTGTGTCTGAAATTTCATTTCGGACATCTTTCGTGTTTGGATCGGCGCGATCCGGAGTTGTTTCGGAGGCCCCGAAGCATTCCGCGGCTTTTCCGCGCGTGTTTTCCGATTACCGGTGTGTGTTTCGGTAATTCCTTCGGAACCTCGCTACGGGTGAACCAGGTCGTTCACCTAGGCACGAGTGGTACCGTTGCGATCGGTGCATTCCGAGGATCCCGGAATTGCAATTGTCTATTTTTTGGTATTTTCTAGAATTTTTGGATTTTCTATAAATACTCTCATTTCCCTCTCTTTCTCCCCACCCTCTTCTTCTTCTTCTTCTTCTTCTTCCATCTCTTCTCCCCACCGTGACCACCGCCCCTCCCTCTCTCTCTCTCTCTCGTTCGGCTGCGGCGACGTCCCCTTCAGCTGCAGACGGTGCGGGGCGACGGCGTGATGACATGGGCGACGGCGAGGCGATCGTGGCGGCGTAAAGCTTGTGGGGAACCGTGAAGGGACAAGGGTTTTCAAAGCGTTCTTTGCGATCTCGGTAATGACTCGGTGGAGCATTCGCTCCATTGAGGTAAGGTGACGTTCCCTAGCTCCCCGCCATTCATTTCCGTGATTTATAGGCCGAGGGGAGGCCGAGAGGGGCTTGATTAAGCGGGTTTGGGGTTTTCCATGATTTGGGGAGAGCTTGCCCGATCTATGGATTTAGCCCGTGATTTCACGTTTTGGTGGCCCAGTATCATGCTAGGGGTCCCCAGGGGTCTTCCCCTTTGATTTCCCCCTCTCCGGTGGAGGCATGGGGGCGTGGTTGGGTTTTTTGGGCTTTCCTCACCGTTTCACCGCCGGGCGGGTGTGGCGGTCCTTCCAGTGACCGTCACACCGTGTGACGCGCCTGGGCCGGTGCGTCACAGCCCTTGTTTAGCCAATTGGGGTCTGGGAGTGTGACGGTCCCACGATAGACTGCCACAGGCGTGTGACGCGCCTGGGGTGGGCCGTCAGAGCGTCCCGACCGTTGGCATCCGACTGTTGGTTTGACCGTGGGGGTCAAGGCATGTGACACACCAGCACTGGCGCGTCACAGCCTTGTGATGGCCCAGCGTGGGTGTGTTAGAAGTTGTTTTACCCCCATGCCATGTGACGCTCCAGGGTTGGACCGTTACATACGTGTGACGCTCCAGGAATGGACCGTCACATGCTGTGACGCACCGAGTGGCACGCGTCACGGCTTGCCCTTGTTTTCCGCTGTGACGCACCTGTATAGGCGCGTCATAGTCTGTAACGCACCAGGGCAGGTGCGTTACACTCCGTGTTACATTTAGTTTTACACTGGGAGTGTGACGGCCTACGTTGGACCGTCAGGCGTCTGTGACGGTCCAGCCTAGACCGTCAGGCATCTGTGACGGTCCCGCCTAGACCTTCAGAGTCCTGTGACGCGTCTAGGGTAGACCGTAAGGCACTGGGTTGCCCCGGGTGGTTTGCAACCCGGTTTCCGTTCCGACCGTGGTCGCCGTGCGACGGTGCTGGTACATGGGGTGGTCCCCGTACGTCATCGGATGCGGACGTGGTTTTCCGTTGACTTGAGAGTCTACTCCTTCAGTGACCCTCCACTAGTCATAGCCCACCAGTACGCGGTGCTGGTCTCACCAGGGAGTGGTGTACGGGCCGACCCTTAGAGACGGTTTTAGACTGGTTTCCGTCGGGCCCCTCATCGTTAGCCAGAGTCCAGCTACGAGGGAAAACCAGTCAGAGGGCCAGACCTAGGACGCATGGTCTGTGTGTGCACACGTGGTTGGGGGCAGTTGGACACACGCTGACGGGCGTGACCCCAGTTAGTCACTTGTTTGTGATACTTGTGTAGTTTCCACACCATCCTTCTAACCCTTCCGAGTCTTCGGACTCATGGGTGGCGGTGCGAGTCTCGGGTTATCGGGCCTTCCCGGTAATCGGATTCTCGGGTCGTTACACACACACTGTAGCAGGTCAGTGCAAAATTTGCATCATGCGTATATATAAGTCTGTGCATACTTTCTTATATGTACATCAAAGTCTGTGCATACTTTGTATATACCATATTAAGTCAGTGCAAACATTGTTCTATACCATATAAGATGTCTAATAAAATATTCTCTTAACTGACAGGATAAGGTGATCTCGTGAGCTCGAACTAAGAAGGCACGCATTCCTAGAATGCTGGAAGCTGGCACGTGATCCAAGATAATGAGCGAGCCAGTGATCCTGACATGTGGACAGATGAGGACCAGATCTTGACACATGGCTGAGAGCCTTCTGGAAGCATTTGGGCGGGAGTGTCCCCTCCACATGGCCAATGTGTGAGCACGTGAGTTCGAGACTGAAGTCATATATAAACCCTTTCTCTGAAGAGATTAACACAGATGAAGAAAGGAGAAGAGAAAGATTGGTCATGAAAAGAGGATTGAAGCAAAAAAAGAGAGAGCCTTGAGAAGGGTTTTGAAGTAGGAGAATATAAGAAGGAAGAAGAGAATTAAGAGAATGACAGTGGTGAAGTGCTGAAGCGTGTGTGCCGCCTGAGAAAAAGAAGAAGAAAAGAGAAGAAGAGAGGATCGAGAGAAGAGAAAGAGAAAAGAGAGCGATAGAGATTGAAGTAGGCAGTGTCCAGCTATCTGTCAGGTTCTGGATCAGATCCAGACTAAACTGCTCCTGCGAGGGCTACATTCATTTTCATTTTCTATTTGTTCTATTTTTTTTGTTGCTTTCCTTTTTAACTGTGTTATTTTTTTTGATTCTCTGGTTTGGGATCGGGGTTCCTCATGTGCTCTCAGGAGAAGGGAGAATTGTTCTCCAGTTTGCTAGTGACTGTGTGTCACTAGTGGTTCCCTCTGGGTTTCAGAGGAAGGGAGATTTGTTCTCCGATTTGCGAGTGACTGTGTGTCACTAGTGGTTGCCCTCCGGGGTGGAGGAAGAGAGGAGTGTGTTCCTCTCGGTCAAGCTGTTAGACAGCGTTTGTAGGCAAGCTGTGATGCCCAGCGGTTTCAAGCTGTTTGGCAGCAGTAAGCCATACTCTGGTTAGAGTGTGGGGTGGACGTAGGTCTGTGGACCGAACCACCTAAAAAATCCCTGGTGTTGTGTGATTACCTTTGTGTCTGATAGGAATTTGTTTACACTTAGTTGCTTGGGTTTATTCAGCTGCATAGATTTACTTGGGAATCTGCTTGTTGCAGTTCATGTATTCTAGCTAATGCCTTATTGGTTTTCAGATTCAGCAGAGCTTAAACAATTTTATTTCCGCAAGAAGTTTCAAGTCTTCTGTTTAAGTCTTTAAATTGGGCATAATTTTTCTTCATTCACCCCCCTCTGAATCCTTGTGTGCACCAGTGCACCTAGCCCATACAGACTAACAATTGGTATCAGAGAGGTTTCTGCACAAAAGGTCTAACAACCTGCAGATTCGTTCCTTGATTTGGTTTCGGTGCGATCTGATTTGATCTGTCTGTTAGCATTATTTTTGATCTGATCTAATTCTGAGCTTTGGTCTTAATCTGATCTGTTTTGTCTTGTTCTTATGGCTAAAATTCCCGTATACACCGGTTCAGATTCTATGGCTGGTACGATCGTTTTAGAGACTATGTGATACATTTGAATTCTGACTTATGGGTACTCATAGATCACAGTCCATATGAAGTTCCAGAGGATAAATCTCAATGGAGATCCTCAGACAGACTAAAATCTGAAGAAAATCAAAAGGCCCTAAATCTAACAAAAAGGGCAATAGACTCTAATTACTTTCAATGTGTTAATGAATGCAGGAGCGCAATGGAAATCTTCAACAAAATATTGGGAAGATCTTGTGGAGATGAGGAAATATGTTTGATGGTCAGAGATAAGTCCGAGGACTCATCCTCCCAGGTAAATTCTGAAGTTGAGAATTTTAGCTATGATGATTTACTCTCCATGAATGAGCATTTATTGAATAAATATGATAGAGTCAAGTCTGAAAAGAAAAATTTTAGAAAAGAAATGATTTCTAAAGTTACTCGCTTGAAAGCTGAAAATGAAATTTTGAAATCAGACATGAAAAAGGAGAGATCTGAAATAGACAGATTAAAATATGAAAACAAAAGTCTTAATAATAAAGCTTTTGAAAATGAAAATTTGTGTAATGAATGTGCCTTCTTAAAGGAATTGATTGAAGATCTTGATTCTGATGATAATATACAGAAGAATCTAATCAGATCCTTGAAAGAAGAAAATGATTCATTGCTTGAACAGAAAAAGGAAATTGATGAATGTCAAGACAAATTGCTTGAAGAAAATGGTTATCTAAAAGATCAAAATAAAAAGCGGATGGTTCTAAATACAGTTTTGTCTGAAAGACTGATGGCATTTGAAAGAGGAAAATCAGTCTTGAAAGAAAAAGATATGAATATAGAATTGAAGTTAACACAGGAGAATGAGACTTTGAAAAGCCTAAATGATGGTTTGCATACTCAAGTCATTTCCTGTGAAGACTACATTGTTTCCTTGCAAGCTAAAATTGAAGATCTAAAGAGTTCCCTGTCAAAGTTTGTTAAGGGAAAAGATAATTTGAACAAATTGCTTGGAGCTAATGTGAACTTTCAAAAAGAGAGACTGGGTTACAGTCCAGTAATGAAGAAGGTCGATGGAAATAAATTGAAAAGTATTTTTGTTAAAAGTTCAGAACAAGAAAAACCTTCCCCTTCATCTATATTTCAGTTCACAGCGAAGAGAAGTGAAGAACAAAGTAAAATTTTAAAAAATGGAAGAAAACAGAAAAAGAGTGAAAACAAACATAAAACCAAACCTTCATCTGATGCTGTTAAAGTTTCTTATGTCTCTAAAAATTGTCCTGAACAACTGCATGTTAGAAAAAGCTTCCCCATTCAGTCACATGCAAACACAAAAACCTTTTCATGTCATTACTGTGGAAAAACTGATCATAAAATGCATGAGTGTAGAACAATGGAGCTAGATGAGCGGGCCTCTAAGAAATTTCACGATGGAAAAACTCAAGACACTCACCATGCAGTTCAAAAGAAGAAAATTCACTGTTACCATTGTGGGAAGTTGGGCCATATTGGAGCCCATTGCTGGCACGCTCAAAGAAAGAGAGTCAATTCAAACTTTGGAAACTTCCCTGTAAATAAAAATGTTTTTAGTAGTAAAAATTTTGCTTATGGAAGAATTGGCCACCATGAATCTGAATGTTGGTATGTGAAAAGAAATAATGATCGTTATGACAGAAATTACTTAACTCATGTCCATCCACAAAAATTCCATGATGATCGTGTCAAGAAAAATCTAAGATCTCTCAGTCATTGTTATTATTGTGGGAGAATGGGACATATCATGAATGACTGCTATTCTATGAAATATGACAATAGGAAAGTTTGGAATTCTTAGAGTACACCTGCTAAAGGTGCTACTTACTTAGCAGAACCCAAAAGTTTTTGGGTTCCATATTCTGTAAAATAACTTGATCTTGCAGGTATGCCTCGGAGGAAACAAAAGAGGGTAAATAAACCAAGGCATCTGAATATGATAAACCCCACTCTTGCACTCTTTCAGGTTAGTTATGTGACTTTTTTATTTCTGTTGTTATAGTTGCATGTCTTGATAAACATGTCAGATAGAATACATGTTTGCATCTTCATATGATACTTGCATTGCTCAAACTGAAATTCTCTGAAAATCTGAACTGATTGATGCCTGCATATGTCAAATGCATTTTTAAAGTGTATGTAAATGTCATGATGTATATCTTACACAGATTCTGATGCATAAACTTTCATCTGCTTACATCTTCACATATGCACATCCATTGCATTGTCATGTTGCATACAAGTCAATTTGAATAATCATAAGCATGAATCATAAAATCATATGTAGAGCCTTTACTGCATATAATGCATTTAGTAAGGGGGAGTTTGGCTGCCCCTGCATAATGGTCATGTCTCTCATGTTCGTGTTCAGGAAATTCTCTTAAGAGAGCCACTGCATATGCATACATGCATTGACTGTATTTCATATCACCTACTTTGAAAAATTCAAAAAGAAATGACACATTGCATCTAGACGGGGGGAGCATTTTAGACTCATTAATCTTTTCCAATCTGAACCCTTCTTGTCTAGTCACTCAAATCACTCTCTTATTCTTGTATGTTGGTGATTGCATTTTAATCAGCTGAACTCTTAACTGTTTTGAAGCTGAATTCTGCTGCTCTCTCAATAAAATTTCTTGTTGCTTCCATTGATTGGCTGCACGGTCAATGTTAATTCAACTGATCTTGAAGGGAGATTTCAATCTGTGTACCCTAATCATAAATATGAAATGTTTTCATAAAGAAGAATCTTCTATTATTGTGGTTTAAGAATTCTGATGAATCAAATTGATTTAAGTCTAATATATTCATTAAGTTTTGATTTAAAAGTCTTGAAAAATATCTGGATCATTATGTTTAATAAATTTTAACCAATTGTCTCATGTAACTTCATGCAAAAACCTTCTGAAATCTGAAACTTCAAAGATATGGCTTCCCTTGGTTAGGATACATGTAGAAAATATTGTTCTTAAACATTTCAGTGTACTGAGCATTGTCTGAAAAATTTGAAAACTTTTGAAAGAAAATAAAGTCAGAGCAATGACTTTGGTCACAGAGAAACTGGATTCTCTATCAAAGAAATAGAGTAAGCCCATGTCATGAAGTGCCATAGTTACCTCTCTTATAAAAATGATTGAGAATCTGGCAGAGCAATGGCTTGGTAGTGTCGAGTAACTAGGGATTCTGGCCTCTAATCAAGGTGTCTCCTCATGTAAAAAGACACTCCAAATTGCTAACTCTGTTCTCTTATTGAGAAGTAATATGGTTGTCACACTGAGTAACTGGGTCACTTCACCTAAGATGTGTTGTGCCTCACGTAAAAAGGTGTTGATTTAACCAGACTTGCTCAGAAAAATGAAGTCGCTGAACAAAAGAAAATTTTCTGAAAAATTAAAGACATGTTTAGATACATTCATAATTGTTTAATTTCAATACTATCTTGGATAACTCCCAATGGAATCATTGATTTTGAATGAGTATGACAGAAGGAGATTAAACAAGAATGTCATATGTTCAATTGGTTCATTTCTATTAAAGGGTGTTTCAGATATGAGTATAGAATTTTCTTGATAAACTCTGTATACATCATTCTTAAATCATGCTGGTATGTTTAGACTCATTCATAATCTCTTATAATAGAAGAGTCTGAAATTCACTTGTCAAGATTTATGAATTTGGTACCCTATTGAAAATCTCCCTGTCTTATCTGTTCACTGACAATTCAGTCTATTTCATGTGATCTGTCTTTAGTTGTAATCTAGTCGTTAATGTGCTCAACTATCTGCTCATCTATTCATGATTGATCCTGTGTTTTTGTTGATGTCTCTTTCCACATCAATTGGCTCATCACCATCTCTCTGGTATTAAGGGGGAGATTAGTCTGTCGTTTGTCATCTCCCTACCCCCACTTCCACTCACTCCAAGGGGAGACTCTATTCAGGGGGAGTATAATGGACAGTAAATCTTTTTGCATCCTATGTTGAAATTCATCATGACCAGAACTTTTTCTTGATTGCATCTGTGCTTCTCTTGATACATGCTTATCACTTCTTCCACTCTTGATTGCATTTCAATCATGTCATGCTTACTTATCTTTATTCTCAAACTTTTTTCTTTTTGATGAAGTCAAAGGGGGACAATAGTTTGACATGTGTCATAGTTTTGCCATCATCAAAAAGGGGGAGATTGTTGTGCTCCTGTGGTTTTGATGATAGCAAACACTATGATTCATTAGACATCTCACTTTGCAATAGGTGACTGATTGTTCAGTGTAAATGCATCTCGGTATAGTTTGTTGGCTGCACTTTAGCTCATAAGCATTGTAGGGATCAAGGTCCGTGCAGAGACCTCATCATTGTGCATTTCAAGGTCAATCAGGATGGTTTTTTTGTTACATACAGTGTGTACTGCATACAATGCTCATATTGCTGTATATATGAATTACATGGAATGAATTGCTGCACATGTGCATATTTGTGAATGTCTCTGTACAAGTCTTGCATAGAGACTGGTACAACCGTTCATATGTGTTAATGCACCTCACGCGTACACTAAGTCAGTGCTAGTTCGAGTCTTGGCTTTCGTCAGTCCGTGCAAACCTTCTCCTTCTTGCTCATATGAACTCGGTGCAAGTTTTGTCTTGAGCATCTGAAGGACCGTGAACATATAGGAGCTCGGTGCAAACATTATGTGATGCGGGACGGACACGCGACTTGACTCCAAATGGATATGCGATCCTCGGACTCTAAGCAAGCTCGTGATCATCCCTAACGAGGGAAGCATCGGACGTGTGCGGTTAAGAAACCGACAAAGAGCTAGGGTGGTCAACTCACAAATTTATGCCCGGATCGGGTCACGGGACGGTCTCACTCTCTCTCGCAGCAGTAGTGAATATTAAGAAATAGCGAGCTAAGTTACCCTATCATCCTCTCTAGCAGCGGCATATAAAGCATATACGAACTAAGCAAAGTGCCGAGTAAGGAGCGAATACGATACCTCCACGCTACCGGGCGTGGGGAAGACTTCCCGGCCGATCTCGTACTCCCGGAACAGTAAATACATAATAATTATAGCAAGACAAATTACTGCCCACTCCACGCAGGGAGGTAAAGGGTGACACAATGGGACCCGGGAGTAGCGGTTTCGGGTTGATGGGCCGCTTCTTATGTTGCTTCGGCGGCACACGTACTCACGACCGTGGGACCCACGTGCTGGTCCGAGGCACCATGTGGAACCAGGGTGGCACCACTGCGGTGGGGACGCCTGGAAGGGTGCTCCCTGGGACGGCGGTGTGCTAGTTCGCCGGCCGGAGGCCGAGCGGCTCCGATCTCCACTCGCCGGAGTTGCTGGCCACAGATCTGCAGTTCTGTTTTGCAGCGCGCGACCCGGCAATATCTGCTGCTGCGGTCACTCCCGATGTCGAATCAATGCACAAGAGGTACCGATGGAAAGCTGACTTAAAATCCTTCGATATATGGAAAGAGAAAGAAATTCGAGATTCCCGTTGATGGCTTTTCTCAAATTTTCAAGCTGCTGACTCACAGGATCTTAAAACTCAGGGCAGAACCAAGTTTTCCTGAGAGTTGGCATTGACTATGATGTAGACCTTCGATTCAGCTTTTGAGACCTTCATGAAAGTTGTAGAGGCCGAAGAGAGGAAAACGGGGATATATCTTATGCAACGTTTGGTGGAGATTTCGAATTTGTGTGGATTTTATACTGACTCGGGGTCGGATCTGGACAGCAGAAACAGATCTGAATTTGGGGGAATAACTCAATTTCTAAAAATAGGTAGAGGGCTTTTGAAATTCAACGAAAATTTTTTGAGGGTGAGAATGATAAACAGAACCTCCAATAAATTTGGGGGTTCCAACAAAAATCAAAAAAGAGGTCGAAAGGTAGAAGAACTAACCTTCTACTACACATATCTGAAAAGGGATAGATCAGGAAGACAGAAAGACACGAAAATAGAAAAATATAAAAAAAAACTCTGAATGACGTGTTTTTTTTACTGGAGGTTTGAAATAAAGAGAGGAACCAACCCAGAAAATCTCAACTTTAGATGATGTCGGAGTTTGGAGTTAAAAATCACGGAGTAACCCTCTATTCAGCAAAACAGACCCTTGGATAGAACTTCGGAAGCGGCTTCGCGGCGGCTCGATGGCGGCACGAACGGTGGCGGAGGCACCAGAGATGAATCTAGAGATAGAGGGGCTAAGATAGAATGGGTTTCCACCCTGAAATGTAGAAGGAGAAAGAAGTAACTAGAGGGAGAGAGGTAGGGGGCGCAAGAAGCTCTTGGCCTTCACATAATTTTCTTCTCATTAATTCTCATTAATTCCAACAAAATGTGGAAATACAAGCATTTATACAAAATGTAAAAACACTCAAAATGACCTCAGATCTAGGGTTGAAAGGAGTATTAATGGGATAGGATAAATTATTTCTCCCATGTGGTCAAAACACATTAAACAAATTCTAATCAAACTAATATAAGTCCATTCAAACTTCACCTACCTTGCCTACTAAGACAAGGAAGGGGGCGCCCCCTTCATGGGCCTCCTCTTGGGCCTAGCTGGTCCAAAGCCATCCAATCAAGCCCATTAACCCATGCTTGGTCTATGGACTCTCCCACCTAGATGGCCCATGAGAAGGAAAAGCCCACTTGGGCCTTAAGTGTTTTAATGACCCAATATGAAGCCTAATGACCCAATATGACACAACCCCCTTAATGGACCTAACAAATGAAACCTAGTAATGGACTCTTCATAGAATGTGGCCCAATGGCTTATTAAAAGCCTCACAAAGGAGCCCAAATGAAAAAAACCCAACCAAACACACTAATACAAGCCCGTAACACATAAATTCAACCCATTAGCCTTTGATGCCCCATCAATTCTCCCCGGGTGGGAGGAACTCGACCCCGTCGAGTAAGGGGTGCGACTTCTCGAATAGCACCGGCGAATCCGTCACCGAACCAAGTAGCGCGGGTACGCTCCACTCCAAGTGATCGTCACCTGCTCATTCCGTATATACTCGATATGCACAAGCTATTGTGGAAACGAGGCTAGACGTGGTCACTCCGCGGTGGGGTCACTCTCAAGGGGAGGAGGCGGCTCGACGACTCACTAGGAATCACCGCTGGGTCCCTATAGGTGACTAGATCCGGGGCATAGATATAGAGCTGATCCCATACTCATCGAGTGAGTCCATTCACCTCTCACTCATAGGGGACTGACATCGACGAGCTTGCACAAGACACATGCAGACTCCTAACAAACCACAAACCACACAAACAAGCCACACAAACAAACCACACAAAGAAGAAACAATACTGACTCATGCATGACATGCAATGACATCACCCACCAAGTGGCCGTCATCCGAGAGCCACATCCTGAGCGTCGGTATGCTCCTATAGACCTTCCGCTGCATAGTACTCATCCGCTAGTTCCGGATCGGCCTCGTAGCTGACAGTCACAAGCCCAGAATGCGTGGCTTCACCAACCCCTAGGGCTAGTGTGGCACGAGTAGGACATTGGCTGGCGATGTGGCCAAATCCATGATAGTGGAAACACTGCAGCCGTGACCTACTGGTCTCCCCGATAAGAGGGCCTTTACCCTTATCCTCCCGACGGGTAGGGGATGTAGGCAATAGGGGTGGAGGTGTAGGTGCCGTGGGCAACAAGGGTGGGGGTGTTGGTGCCAGAGGGCAGACAATGGGTGTCAGAGGGCGAGCAATGGGTGCCGGTGGTTGGGGTGGAGGTAGATCCCGTGGTGGGGGAGGACGAGGCCTAGGAGTGAAGTGCTCTTGACGGGTGAGCTCATGAGGTCGAGCCATGGGGCCCCTCCGGTATGGACCTAAGGAACTACGTGACTCGGCACTACGGTGAGGGACGGATCCCAACCATTGGATAGACTCGAACTCTCCCTCAAATTGCTCCATCGCGAGGGCAACTTGGTATGCATCCTCCAACTTATCCACCTTGTGGCAGAGAAGCTCATACCGAAGGTGCGGTTGTAGACCACGCCGAAATCAGGAAACAGTAAGGGAGCTCTCCTCCTTGGCGTCACATCGCAAATAGTATTCATCAAACTCGGTGATGTACTCGGAGACGGACCGATCTCCTTGGATGAGACTCTGCCATCTATCTATGAGACGCTGGCGGTAAGTGGCAGGGAGGTACTTCTTCCTAAGTTTATCCCTCATCTCGGTCCAAGTCTCTATCGGTGGCTCCTGACGATGAAACAATAAGTTCTCCATGTTCCTCCAATAGGTTTGTGCATGGCCTAAGAGTTTCATCCGGGCGAACATGACCTTCCATTGGTCCGACATCTCGAACCACTCAAAATATCGGTCCATGCCAGCCTCCCAATCAAGATAGACCTTCGGGTCTAGGGACCCGTCAAAGGTGGGAGGATCAGAACGAACGGTCCTAAGGGCCCGTTCATCCACATCTTGATCGTGGGTCCACCGTGTGGGACGACGATCATGACCATATCCCCTATGCTCGTTATCGGACTCGTAGTCATGCACTTTGGGGACTTCACGCCTCCTAACATCTATCCCTTGAACCCGTGGAGCAACAGGTTGCTGAACCGGATCCTGTTGAGCATGTGTAGGCGGAGGGGGTGCCTCAACTGGGGCTCTCGGGGGTACCTCGACTGGGGCTCCCTCTAATGTGGCAACTCTCCCTACCAGGCCCTGAACGGACTGGTCCGACTCGACGGCCTTATCCTCTAAGACCTTCATCCTTTCTTCCAGACGGGTGCCTAAGCCATTCATCCGCGTACTCAACCCGTCCATTCTATCCATTCGAGTACTTAACCCATCCATGCGTGTATTCAACCCTCGCATTTCTCCCATAAGGGCTTGGAACATTTTGGCCACCGACGACGCATCGAGACAAGGGGCTCGGGGATCCGCCATAGGTGGTGGTGGGGGGTGAGTATTGGGTGCCACGACGGGTGGGCATGCAAAGACACACGGAGACACCGACTAACACAAACACGGACTAAAGCAAAGATGATGCACCTAGACTTAACCAAGACGCGGTACGTGGCGGAGTTAATCGATCCGAAGATCACTCGTGCAAGTGTACGGCCCGCCCGATAGGCGTAGCCTAACGTTCAAACAACACCTGTTGATATACCGAGTAAAGGGATGCAAATGCAACCGAGACCGACTTAGACGATGACTAGACGTAAATGACACTCTTTTTTTTTTGATTTTAGACACCCTAGACTCAAACTCGCTCTGATACCACATTGATGCGGGCGGACACGCGACTCGACTCCAAATGGATATGCGATCCTCGGACTCTAAGAAAGCTCGCGATCGTCCATAACGAGGGAAGCGTCGGACGTGTGCGGTTGAGAAATCGGCAAAGAGCTAGGGTGGTCAACTCACAAATTCGTGCCCGGATCGGGTCACGGGACGGTCTCGCTCTCTCTCGTAGCAGCAGTGAATATCAAGAAATAGCGAGCTAAGTTACCCTATCATGCTCTCTAGCAGCGGCATATAAAGCATATACGAACTAAGCAAAGTGTCGAGTAAGGAGTGAATACGATACCTCCATGCTACCGGGCGTGGGGAAGACTTCCCGGCCGATCTCGTACTCCTGGAATAGTAAATACATAATAATTACAGCAAGACAAACTACTGCCCACACCACGCAGGGAGGTAAAGGGCGACACAATGGGACCCGGGAGTAGCGGTTTCGGGTTGACGGGCCGCTTCTTGTGTTGCTTCGGCGGCACAAGTACTCACGACCGTGGGACCCACGTGCTGGTCTAAGGGGTCGTGTGGGACTGGGGTGGCACCACTGCAGTGGGAACGCCTGGAAGGGCGCTCCCTGGGACGGCGGTGTGCTGGTTCACCGGCCGGAGGCCGGGCGGCTCCGATCTCCACTCGCCGGAGTTGCTGGCCACGGATCTACAGTTCTATTTTACAGCGCGCGACCCGGCAAGATCTACTACTACGGTTACTCCCGACGTCGGATCGATGTACAAGAGGTACCGATGGAAAGCTGACTTGAAATCCTTCGATCTATGGCCGGAGAAAGAAATTTGAGTTTCCCGTTGATGGCCTTTGTAGAATTTTTAAGCTGCTGACTCACAGGATCTGAAAACTCAGGGCAGAACCAAGTTTTCCTGAGAGTTGGCGTTGACCGTGATGTAGACCTTCTATTCAGCTTTTGAGACCTTTATGAATGTTATAGAGGCCGAAGAGAGGAAAACGGGGATATATCTTATGCAAGGTTTGGTGGAGATTTCGAATATTTGTGGATTTTATACTGACTCGGGGTCGGATCTGGACAGCAGAAACAGATCTAAATTTTAGGGAAAGACGCAATTTCTAAAAATAGGTAGAGGGCTTTTTAAACTCAAAGAAAATTTGAGGAGGGTGGGAATGAAGGACAGAACCTCCAATAACTTTGGGGGTTCCAACACAAATCAAAAAAGAGGTCGAAAGGTAGAAGAACTAACCTTCTACTACACATATCTGAAAAGGGACAGATCAGGAAGACAGAAAGACACGAAAATAGAAAAATATAAAAAAAACTCTGAATGATGTGATTTTTTTACTGGAGGTTTTAAATAAAGAGAGGAACCAGCCCTGAAAATCTCAACTTCAGATGATGCCGGAGTTGGGAGTTAAAAATCACGGAGTAACCCTCTATTTAGCAAAACAGACCCTTGAACAGAACTTCGGAAGCGGCTTCGCGGCGGCTTGATGGCGGCACGAACGGCGGCGGCGGCACCAGAGATGAATCTAGAGATAGAGGGGCTAAGATAGAAGGGGTTTCCACCCTGAAATGCATAAGGAGGAAGAAGGAACCAGTGGGAGAGAGGTAGAGGGCGCAAGAAGCTTTTGGCTTTCACACAATTTTCTTCTCATTAATTCTCATTAATTCCAACAAAATGTGGAAATACAAGCATTTATGCAAAATGTAAAAACACTCAAAATGACCTCAGATCTAGAGTTGAAAGGAGTATTAAGGGGATAGGATAAATTATTTCACCCATGTGGTCAAAACACATTAAACAAATTCTAATCAAACTAATATAAGTCCATTCAAACTTCACCTACCTTGCCTACTAAGACAAGGAAGGGGGCGCCCCCTTCATGGGCCTCCTCTTGGGCCTAGCTGGTTCAAAGCCATCCAATCAAGCCCATTAACCCATGCTTGGTCTATGGACTCTCCCACCTAGATGGCCCATGAGAAGGAAAAGCCCACTTGGGCCTTAAGTGTTTTAATGACCCAATATGAAGCCTAATGACCCAATATGACACAACCCCGTTAATGGACCTAACAAATGAAACCTAGTAATGGACTCTTCATAGAATGTGGCCCAATGGCTTATTAAAAGCCTCACAAAGGAGCCCAAATGAAAAAAACCCAACCAAACACACTAATACAAGCCCGTAACACACAAATTCAACCCATTAGCCTTTGATGCCCCATCACTGTGTAGGTCAATGCATGTAGCAAGGTCAGTGCATTGTAAGGGTCTGTGCAATCACTATTTTAAGGTCAGTGCAAACTTTGACTTAATGCATACTTTCACTTACTCATATAGAGGTCGGTGTAAGTTTGCCTCGGTTCATCTTTTTCTAACGCATATAGGAGGTGCGTCTTACTATGCGCCTCACATGTGGCCTAGTGTCGGTGCATTTTTTGTTTAAAGCTTTGCACTCGGTGCACATTTCCTAGTTCGTGCATTCAGTATTCATATACTCGGTGCAATGTCGTTTGTCTTCCTTGCACCTGAGGTCTGTGCATTCACTATTCATATACTCGGTGCAATGTTTGGTTAGCATGCATAGATTGTCTGTGCTCTTCACTGTAGCGAGATATGTAAGGGTCAGTGCATCTCTTGTTCATTCATGCGTCATAGTCGATGCACACACTGTAGCAGGTCAGTGCAAAATTTGCATCATGCGTATATATAAGTCTGTGCATACTTTCCTATATGTACATCAAAGTCTGTGCATACTTTGTATATACCATATTAAGTCAGTGCAAACATTGTTCTATACCATATAAGATGTCTAATGAAATATTCTCTTAACTGACAGGATAAAGTGATCTCATGAGCTCGAACTAAGAAGGCACGTGTTCCTAGAATGTTGGAAGCTGGCACGTGATCCAAGACAATGAGCGAGCCAGTGATCCTGACACGTGGACAGATGAGGACCAGATCCTGACACATGGCTGAGAGCCTTCTGGAAGTATTTGGGCGGGAGTGTCCCCTCCACACGCCCAATGTGTGAGCACGTGAGTCCGAGATTGAAGTCATATATAAACCCTTTCTGTGAAGAGATTAATATAGATGAAGAAAGGAGAAGAGAAAGAGAGGTCATGAAAAGAGGATTGAAGCAGAAAAAGAGAGAGCCTTGAGAAGGGTTTCGAAGTAGGAGAATAGAAGAAAGAAGAAGAGAATTAAGAGAATGATAGTGGAGAAGTGCTGAAGCGTGTGTGCCGCCTGAGAAAAAGAAGAAGAAAAGAGAAGAAGAGAGGATCGAGAGAAGAGAAAGAGAAAAGAGAGTGATAGAGATTGAAGCAGGCAGTGTCCAGCTATCTGTCAGGTTCTGGATCAGATCCAGACTAAATTGCTCCTGCGAGAGCTACATTCGTTTTCATTTTCTGTTTGTTCTATGTTCCTTTGTTGCTTTCCTTTTTAACTGTGTTTTTTTCCGATTCTCTGGTTTGGGATCGGGGTTCCTCCTGTGGTCTTAGGAGAAGGGAGATTTGCTCTCCGGTTTGCTAGTGACTGTGTGTCACTAGTGATTCCCTCTGGGTTTCAGAGGAAGGGAGATTTGTTCTCCGGTTTGCTAGTGACTGTGTGTCACTAGTGGTGGCCCTCCGGGGTGGAGGAAGAGAGGAGTGTGTTCCTTTGGGTCAAGCTGTTAGACAGCGTTTGTAGGCAAGCTGTGATGCCCAGGGGTTTCAAGCTGTTTGGCAGCAGTAAGCCACACTCTGGTTAGAGTGTGGGGTGGACGTAGGTCGGAGGACCGAACCACCTAAAAGTTTCCTTGTCTACAGTGGTTTGGTTGTCCTGCTCCGTTAGATGAATGTATTGGCCGATCTGTCTCTCCATGTCCTGTGAGCATGTTAGCTGCACGTTTTCTTCTTGATTAAGCTCCTCGCTGCCCTTCAGACTCGGTAGAATCTAGTTAGTTCCTGTTCAGCATCTCTGATTGACAGAATTAATTTTTAATTGGTCAAAATTTCCAAAGGATTCATTCAACCCCCCTTCTGAATCCGAGTCTAGTACCTCAACACGGCGCACCCAGCACTGGAGGAGTCTTCAGATAATCCTTCAGCTTGTCAAAGGCTATCTGGCATTCTTCATCCTAGTAGAAGGGAACATCTTTCATCATTAGCTTATGGAAGGGGTGGCATCGCCCTGATAGGTTGGATATAAACCGCCGGATGTATGCCAGGCGGCCTTGAAGAGATCTCAGCTCGGTGAGGTTCCTTGGTGAAGGTAGCTCCTGAATTACCTTGATCTTTGCGGGGTCTATTTCAATTACCCGATATCTGACAATGAAACCCAAGAAATTTCCGCTCGATACTCCAAACGCACACTTCATAGGGTTCATCTTCAATTCATACTGCCTCAGCCTCTAGAAAATAACTCGGAGGTCTTGCAGATGGTCTTCTCTCTTTTTGGTATTGACTATCAAGTCATCTATGTAGCACTCGATCTTATGGTAGAGCAGCTCATCAAATATTCTAGTCATCGCCCGCTGATAAGTTGCGCCGGTGTTCTTTAATCCGAACGGCATTCTCGTGTAGTGATAAATGTCTTTGGGAGTTCGGAAGGCAGTGTGGACCCGGTCATGTTCCGCGATCCATATCTGGTTGTAGCCGGATGACCCGTCCATGAATGATATGGCCTCATGACCGGTTGTTACATCTATCATGACCCCCGTTATTGGCATTGGGAAGTCATCTTTGGGGCAGGCTTTATTTAGATCTCGGAAGTGAACGCATATCCGAATCTGTCCATTCTTCTTCTTTACGGGCACAATATTAGCTAGCCACGTGGTATATTGATTTTCTTCGATGAAACCCATGTCAATGAGCTTGTCGACTTCCTTACATATTTGAGTGATGAGCTCTGGCCTCATGCGCTGCGGCGGATGCTTCACCGGTTCAGCTTCAGGGTTTATGGTTAGCTCATGCTGTGAGATTGCGGGGCTTAGTCCTGTCATCTCCTTGTAAGTCCAGGCAAAGCAATCCCGATATTCTTGTAGCAGCTGGATATACAGCCCCTGTTCTTCAGCAGACAACTGGGCACTGAGGAAGGTCGGCCTGGGGTCATCCTCGTCTCCCAAGTTGACTTCTATCAGTTCATCGACTATTGCTTGTCCTCCGTCTTCTATCTCCGGGGGTGCAGGCTGAAGGTCGATAAAATCTGGTATACCATCTTTGGGGTCGAGGACCTTGATCTCTTCATCTTGCCTCATATGAGGTTTGTCAGGAACCCCTGGTTCGGCTGGTAGTGGCTGCATGCATTGCTCTGCCAACAAGTCTGCCTCAATAGCAGCTTCAAGGGGTAAGTTGATTGCCTCATCCCTTGCTGAGGGGGTCGCAGTCACTAGGGACTGGTGATTGTTTGTCATTGAGTCAGCGCAGCACTGCAGCTCCATGGTGCAGGGTGAGAGGGTCTCACTCCCTTGGATCACCATATCTTCAGTGGAGGTAGCTTTTTTTTTCTAACAACATCTATCTCTTGATCAGGCTTGGGAGACGCTTCCTTGACTGGTTCAAGTAGTGCTGACATCATCAACAGAGGAGGGCTGCTGGAGGGAGGTAGCCCTGCTTCTTCAATATCTTCAGCTTCACTACTACTAGCTGTGTCGAACTTGGCTTGAAGAGCTGCTTCTTCAGGGTAGACCTGTTCCCAGCACCGATAGGGGAATATGGCCTCTGATTCCAGACTTCTTGGTTGAGCTGGCTCAGTGTATTCAGCTTTTGCTGGGTGTTCATCAAAAGTTGCCCCCAGTGAGTTATCCTCAGTTGGGTAGAAAGCGGAAATGGTATCCACTTCATAGCATCCGCTGTAATAATATTCCTCGAGGATGAAGCCCAACCCTGGGTGCTGAGAGACACGTCTCATTTCTTTTTCCAGGTTTGGGGGATACCACAGCTTATGGAATGCTTCTTTCTTCTTGCGAGGCTGGCCAGAGGGGATGTGCTACTTCTGGAACATCTTGGCCATTCGACTCGTTATAAATGTCAACCCCTGTATAGGCACTAACGGGTCTTCTATATCTTCAGGCAGAGCATAATCGGTATCCTCCTGTGTAGGGTGCTCCTCAACTATGTAGAACAAGCTGCTGGGGCCATCTATCTGTGCCACCTCCCAAGCTTTGAAAGACTCGATAGTGGTATTATCGAGACCGAGAATTGGCTTGGTAAGGCCTTCCGGGATCCGGATGTGGTCGTGCTGCTGGTCGACCCTGACCTCATTAGCTTCGGGGTAGATGGCGGGAGGTGTTACCTGGCCCACATTCCCGGTGAGAGTGATGTGTGAGACCGTCTTGGGATTAACATATCCACGCGGCGGCGGAGGGAACCATTCGGCTCCGGAGGTGCTTTTTATTGTGCTAGAAGAGGTCTTGGCTTAAGGGGCCTTCTGCTACCATTCTACATACAGAGGGGCATCTGCCAAGTGGCACTCGAACACTTTGAACGGGTGGAGATCAGCAAATACCCTTTCCTCCTTCCCTTCCAGGCTATATTTGATGCACTGGTGGAGCGTGGAAGGTACCACCAAGTTCCCGTGTAGCCAAGGATGGCCAAGCAGCGCCTTGTACAAGGTGCGAGAATCGATGACATGAAACTGCACCTTCATGACAAAGTCCTCTAGAGTGAGTGTGAACTCTGCTACTCCTAGCGACACCTCACACTTTTGATTGAAGCCGGCAATATGCATATCTCTAACTTTTTGGAGACGCACGTTGAAGTAGTGCCTCTCATATATCCTGTAGGGTAGGATGTTGACAGCCGCCCCGGGATCCACCAAGATTCTATCCAACTCCCGGCCATTTAGATGCCCCCTCATATGCAGAGGTCTGTTGTGGCTGGTAGTGGGGAGCAGCATGTCCTCCTGAGTGAAGGCCATGCTGGCCTCCAGTAGTGCCTCAGCGAGGCATGCTTCATATTGAGCAGGCGTCTGTAAAGCAGTAATAATCCCCTATCGGGTCTCTTCACTCAGAGAGAGGATTTCCCAGACAGTGAATCTTGCCGGGAGCTTTTTCAACAGCTTGACTACCTGACTTCCTGCTCGGACATTGGATAGCTTCATTTCTTCTGCCCACCTGGGCTTGGAAGAGTCTTGGATTGTGGCCCCTAACGGGCCTGCTTCATCAGACTCAGGGACTACACCCTTTTGCTTGGGGTCATCTCCTTGCTGTCCCTCACTGGCTGTCGCCGGGCGAGCTTCTGCTTCCTCCGGCAATTCGGAAGATTGTTGGAGTTGCGGGTGAATGCCCTCAGTTGCTGGTTTGACCTCTCGGCGTAATTGCTTCCCCTTTGACATCTTCACAAATTCCAGGAAGGAAGGAGCGGGAGTGCTACCCCCACTCTAGTTGTATAAGCTTGATGGAGGAGGGATCTAGACTCCCTTAACCTCTGGAGAGGGTATTTTATAGGGTTGTTCCCCCCTAAAGATAATATTGTGATTGGTAGGCGGTGGACGCCCCCATCTTCGGCCTGACCGGGTTGCATGTGCAGTAGTTGCGGCTTCGGCCTAAATTTCCTTGGCAGTAGGTATGAAGCATATCTCTTCTTCATCCTCCTCACCAGGCAAATTGAACAGAGCAGAGAGGGTGTTGCAAGAAAGGATTACACCCTTTGTAGCCTTGCTAGCCCTTCTTTTGTTTCTTCATCTTCTTTTCTTTCCTTCGGTTGGCGCTTGCCCCCAGAACATGCTGCCATCCTTGTCTGATGCTTTGTCAGCTTCCTCTTCTTGCTTCAGTGAAAGCTGCTCTAGCTCCTGCCATGGGACATGATCCCGTACTAGTAAAGGTTCCAGCTCAGGCCGTACATATTCATCTAGCCCGTTTATGTAGTCCTGTAGCCGCCGGGCTTCTGGACTAATCTCCTTGACTGTCGGTAACGGAGTCTGCCTCCTCCGATTATGGGTAGGTATTCTTTGACTGCATGTGGGTTGGTCCACACTGGTGTTGGCACTAGCGAAGGGGGTCGTGGTGTGATGCCACGAATATGTGCCCCCGCTGTTGGGCGATACATGCCCTTCTTCTTGGTTCTTGCAGGGACTTGCTGCCATCCCTCTTGTTCATTCATTGGGGCCAGAAAGCAGCCTTCATAGGTGTGCTGAGTACTGGCTTATGTGGTCTCCTCAGGAAATGCTTGATATAGAGAGACCATGTTGACGGTGGCTCTTCTTAGAGGCGCCTCATGTGGTTGTGGAGGGTCAACCTTGTACTCCCCCAGCTCTATCTCTTCTTTCTTTATCATGCCTTCGATAATATCCTTGAAAACATAACAGTCTTCAATCGGATGCCCCAGCATCTAGTGGTAGGGGAAAAATCTTGGGTTGTCTCTTCTCTTCAGGTCCTCCGGCCTCTTTGGCTCAGGCAGGGTGACCTTATCATACTGGGTAACCCAGTCAAACAAGATCTTGGTCTTCTCCTTCGGGAAAGAGTAGGCCTTCTTCATCTTGTCCCGGAGTGACGGGCCTTCTTTGCCATCCTCGGTCTTAGCAGGCTGAGGAGCAGCCGTCTTCTTGCCTTTGTCTTTTTGTTGTTCAAACGCCTCGATATCAAGGGTGTTCGCTTCTTTAGGTGCCTCGCACCGCTCTGCTACCTTGCCTTTTTGTGTAGTGGCAATACTGGATGTCAGGGAAGGTTTTGCCAGGAAGGCTTCTACCTCGGCCACAATATTATTCAGGCGATCGAACGACCGAATTTCCATACCAATCATCTTTTCCAGCACCTCTCTCCTGAGGTTCTGCTTGCAGATCTATTCAGCGTCCTCCTGGTGTGGGGGCCGCTTGCATCTCATTCCGAGGTTCCTCCACCTCTTGATGTAGTCAAGGGCCGTCTCATCTGCCCTTTATTTTGTTGAATAGAGTTCAGCCACTGTGACCTCCCTCTCCGTGACATGAAATCTTTCCCTGAACTTCCTCTGCATGTCCGACCAGTCGCTGATCGACCCGGCCGGAAGGCTGGAGTACCATTCAAATGCGAGTCTCGTGAGTGAGGACCCGAAAAACTTCAGCAAATATGACTCATCAGTGGCCAGGTCACCCATGACGGTCATGTAGTAGGCGACATGTTCTTTTGGGGATCCCTTCCCGTTGAACTTGTCAAATTTTGGTGACTTGTTGATCCCAGGAGGGAGCCACTTGGCAGCATGATGCGACGGGTATGGAACCCTGTATACATCGAATGCAACATAGTCACCTTCACTTCTTTCAGCGAGCTTTAGCTCGATCATTCTTTCCACTATCATCTTATTCATGACGGTCGGATCAACTGGTTCTGGGTAGAAATGCGCCGGTTGCAGGTAGGGGGTGACCAGGGTGGTCGTCTGCGGAGGAGGACGCATTAGTGGAGGTGTCTGGTGCACCTGTTGTAGTACCGGCGGCATCAGCGGCTGTGGTGGGCGCTGCTGAGTCATCGCCAAGCTCGGTTCTACCGACTGAGACGGAGTGTAGAGTGGTGGGAAGTCATTTTGGTTGACGGCTCCCCGGGATGACTCGGCTTGCATATCAGGCTGCTTGGATGCCAAAGACTACTCTGTCTTCTCCATTAACTGCTTCTTCAGCTGCTCTATCTCTTGGCGATACCTCTGGAGTATCATCAGTATGGCCGGATCCATAGCTACAATGATGGGGATGGTCTCTGTCATCTCGCCAGGTGCACCTTCAGGTAGGATGTCGAGCAAGACATCTTCTTCTTCTTCTGCTGTCACCACATTTGTGGTGAGAATAACGGCCTTGTCATGTTGCTGGAGGTGGACCAGGGTTTGCTTTCCCTTGGTTGCCGCCAGCTTTTATTTTGCGGCTTCCGCCCTTCGAGTACTTGGCCCCGGCCTTCCGACCAACCGGGCCAGCTATTGAGGCTCCTCAGGCAATCTTCCATAGTGGCCAGACACCCCAGCCATGTTGCAGGTGAAAATATGCATCCTTCTTCTCTGTCTGCAAACCCTCCTTCTTGCTTTCTCTGGGAAGGTGAGCCTTTCAAATGCAGATACCCTTCTCCTTTCCTCCTGGTGAGGAGTAGGTTCATCGGCTTGAATATCCAAGCCGTCTTCATACCCATTGTCATCGAACGATGACGTCATTCTTATGTCTTCTTCTTCTTCCACTGCCATTGATGAGCAGTGATCTTCTTCAGCCACGGCTGCCTGTAACAGCCGTTGTTGGCCTAAGGAGGGGTTGCCTAATCCCCTAAAATAGCTTCTGACCATGTTGGTCATTTTCTCTTGCCCTTGGCCCAAATATGGGGTCGGGGATAGTTGTCGACCTCCCATCGGAGGGATATAAGCGAGCCGAGCTCTTTCGGCAATTTGCTAAAATCTTCCTCCCGCGGCGGGGATGTTGGCCTGTCGGGCGCAGGCCCTAAAGCTTCCACGGCATGGAGGGTCCACAACCGTCTCTTCCTTCCTCGGGGCAAGGCCCCTCTTCTTGTTCTTATCTGCTCCGGTACATCTGGAGCGGTGTTGGACTGGTGCATCTTGGTAGGCAGACTGGACCTTCTTGGGGACCCAAACCTGCTTAAATCTTCTTAGCTTGGGAGCCAACCTTCTCTGGCCATGGCAGCCGGCTTCTTCCTCCTCGGCTCTCCTTCCGGAAAGAGCCTAATAAGAGTTGTAGACTGGTACTGTGGTGATCACCCGATCTGAACTCACTCGAGCTGGGCATCCATCCAGAAAGACGCGGACCCCCCCGACCAACATGGACTTGCCGGACATGGAGAGACGTCCGGTCACAGCAGCAGCAACCTTCCTTCGGGGGTTCCGGTGTCGGCGCCTCCCGAAATTCTTGGCAGGGACGGGGCGGGCCCCGTGAGCAATATGATGCACGATACAGCTGGCGACCTGAATTGAGCTCGTGGGCAAGCCAGTACAGCGGCGAGCCTCTGGGGCCTCGACCTTCTCTGCAATCTTCTCCTCTGTAGGCTTTGAGGGTTCCATCTGTAGCATATCGGTGAAGGCCAACCCCAAGAAGTTGGGGAAGCCTACAGCTGGTGGGAAGGAGCCGAAAGCCATGAGTACTGCCAGGTACCCGTGTTTCGCGTGGCCAGCGACGATCGCAGGGCCGAAGTCAAGACCGGTGAGTCCTGATGACGTCATCGTTCACCTGAGATAAGTAGACAAATAGTCAGTAGTCTTGGGGGAAGCCCCTGAAGGCATCCTCTCTTGGCAAAGAGATGAAGGGAGACTCCAGTCCCACTGGGCGTGCCAGACTTGTGGGGATGGATTTTGTTCTCAGTTTGTTAATTATTTATTTGTATGGCTTTACTTATTCATTAGCCATTTTTATCAGGCGTGCCAGTCACGTTCGTGACAAGTTTATTGTGGGCTCGATCTGACTCGGTCAGTCGATTACGAAGTTCGTGTCGGGACCCGGAGTCTGCCATACCGTAAAGGTTATGACGTTAATTACGCCCTCTAAGAAAGAGGACAACCCTTGATTAATTGCCAAGAGAGGATGCCTTGAGGGCAAAACAAGATAAAACTATGATGCCGACTTCATGAGTAGGATATAGAATACGTGTAGATAATCATGCGATGCAAGATGTGATAATAATGTGCGGAACAATTCTGATAGCATATCCCCTTATCTTAGTCTATGCTAAGTGGGAATATAAGACATCTATCTACGGAGTGCCGAGATGGACGCCAAAGGAAGGATGGGCGTAGCCCGAAATCCAAGAGGATCTAAGTGCAGTGGGACAATGTCATTTGTCATGGTGTTTGTTGATATCCCCTTAAGAGTCCATTGGAGGGCATGCAGTGGCAGGACTCCAAGGGCCAACGGGGTTAGCGGAAAACATTGCAGTCGATGGTATAATGTGGGGGTAAAACCCCGTTAATTTATCTCCCTTAGGATTAGATGAAGAATCGTGATCCCCCATGATATGATGAAGGTCGGCATGAAGGCTGAGGTGGCTGGGACATTGGGCTCAGACTAAGCTTAAGGCTCATTAAGGTTGCTGGGAAGTTGGGTGTTCGAGTGACAAGTGGCATCAAGATGAACCGGCGCTGATGGGAAACGGCATGAAGACGAACCGGCGTGGATGGGGCCCCGGCGCGACCAGCTTCAGCGCGATAGTGAGCACGGAAGGGGGGGCATCGGCCTAGTATATGGTCGGCGTGACTAGTATCTCAGCGCACCCGTCACCCGGGGCAGAACTGGCACCGAGTGGGGGCCGTGTCGGGATGCTGTATGGCGTCGATGGGAGTAGCTTCTTTAGGTGTTCTGAGAGTTTTGTGAGGTTATGGGGCTGATGGGTTCTATTAAGGAGATTTCTCATGTTCCCGCAAGGGTTTCATGAGCCCACAAATGGTGAAATTCAGGTAAGCTGAAAGGTGGGGGTAAACTCATCCACATAAGGTCCAGGGAGACCGTGTAACCATAATGATTATATTCCCCTCTTACAGTGAGCAGAGAGCCTTAAGATAGCCTTTCTCAGGGCTTTTGCCACACCAAGTGGGGTTGATTCATTGGTTTAATAAAACTTCACACGATACGATAAAGTAAAGACCGTGAATAAATTTTGGCAGCATCTCCCCTTGTTCTGGCCGGTGCCATAAGGGGAATATAGGTCATCCATCCACGAAGTGGCGAGATGGAAGCCAAAGTAGAAATGGGCGTATCCCGAGATCCAAAAGGATCGCAATCCGATGGGACAGTGTACACTTGTCATGGTATTTATTAATATCCCCAAAAATAGCCAACGGAGAACATGCAGTGGCAGACCTCCATGGCTTGACGGGGTGGCAGAATGTAAGGGGGGCTAACCCCATAGATTTAGCTCTCATAAAGGTTGAATGAAGGCTATTGCTCCTCCTCGGGGTAATAGGGTCTTATAATAATGGATCATAGGGCTCAGAATTGTTGAGGGCATTGGCACGAGACTATCGGCATGGATGGGGGTCGACGCGACAAAGAAGATGGGTCTCGGCGCGATGGGAACAACTCAAACGGCGCGGGTAGCACTCGGCACGGAACTCGCGCAGAGAGAGGGCCGCGCCGGGAGGCTTCAAGGATCTAGGTTTTAGAGAGTTTTTAAGAGGGATGATGAGCTGAGGATTTCAGAGGCTTGTTTGGGGGGGTTCTAAGGGATCCTATTCAAGGATTTTGGGGTATTTTACCTAAGGGTCTGAGATGTTTTTATTCAAGGTATTTTGAGATGGCCTGAGCGGAATGACGTTATTCCAAGGAGACGGGGGCTTCCACTCTGGAGACTCACTGGGGGCCAGATTACAGAGGAAACCTTTATGACCTCTGATTTGAGCATATCCCTCGTCCTCTCACGAATAAGAGGCCATGAGATGGACTGTCTCAGGCTCTCATCAGGATTGTGAGGTTGAAAGCACAGGAACGATGCAATAGAAATCGTCCGTTTAATCGGAGGGGCAAGCATGCATCGGAACCAAATCCATTCACACCGACTGACAGTAGACTTCAGAAAGGCGAAGAGGAAAAGAGATAACTCTAGAGCCTCGTACTTAATTTCATTGCAGAGAACATATACACATTGAGTACAGAAGGGAGAATCAGACTAAAAAAATCTTAGATGCAGACGACCCCTTTAACCACAGGGTTACATTGGCATTTGATGCTAGTGAAATAACATCCTTCGGAAGCAGACCAGAAGAAAGGAAAATATATCTAAATAAAAGATGGGTAAAGGGGAGAATGTAGCCCCTCAGGGCATTTTAGAGCCGATCCCACCTTGAATCTTCCTCTCCGAACTTCTGCAGCTCTCTCTCTCTTCAGATTCCTTAGCGGGCTCTCGGGCTCTCTTTCTTTCAGTGGCTCCTTCTGCTTCTTTCCTTCTCTGTGTGCTCTCTTCGTGTCTGTCCGTCTCTTATCTTGTCGAAGGTAGAAGCTTTTATAGAGGGATGGAAATCTGCTTCCGGCACGAGCTCCCCGGCACGCCCAGCATACATCATCTCAGCGCATCTCACTTGGTATTGGGCTTGGCCCATTCACTCAGCACTCAGCGCCGGACGGGGGCTCATCTAATGGGCTTCTTTTCATTTGTCTCGTGGGCTTCTTGGTATATATATTTATTCTTCTTGGGCTTGTTTAACACCTTGCGTTCGCGAACATGCGTGAGGCACTATGAATCCCATTTTAGGAGAATCAGAATTGTCTGAGTATCCTCTTCAGCAGGCAGATGATTGCCTGAAGTTTGTCATAGTTTTTATCAGCCTGACTATCTGAATGATAGCCGTGCTGGGCAGCGGCCTAGCCAGAGATGACTTCAGCTGAACAGAGTGTCAGGGGTAGTGGACCTCTTCTATTCTGATTCTCAGAACTTCCAGGGATGGCACAGAAGCCGCACCCTTGATTGGTCTTCAGAGCCCTGAGTTTGCTTTGGTTTCTTTTTGTATATTTTAGGTGTCAACAACTATGCGTCCATGTCCTCCCCGAGCCAAAGGGACTCTGGCGTGCTACTCGTATTCCAGCGTGTGAGGTGGCGTGTGTCCTCACCAATTCTCCCCGGGTGGGAGGAACTCGACCCCGTCGAGTAAGGGTCTCGATCGCTGAGATAGCGCTCCAGTAAGTCTGGATCGAGTCGCTAGAGCTCTCTGCACATGATCCAGGCGTCATCTGTTGCGGAGCGTCCCCTCCAATGCACTAAGAAGCGTTGGTAGGCTCCGTTCCTAGTGGTGGTCACCTGCTCATCCAATATGCAATCTATATGCTCACACTGTTGTAATGGGGCTGGAAGAGGTGGACTCTCGGGTGGTGTGTCACTCACAGCAGGAGGAGAAGGCCTAAAAGCATCATTAGGGATCACCGCGGGGTCCTGACATGCCACCAGATCTGAAACATTGAACGTCGAACTGATACCATACTCATCTGGTAGTTTAATAGCATACGCATTAGACCCCACTCGCTTCACGACTCGGAAGGGACCGGCATCACGGGCCTGGAGTTTCTTTACGGTTCCCGAGGGAAATCGTTCAGGTCTAACCCTGATCATGACGTACTCTCCTTCTCGGAACTCATGGGCGTGTCGGTGCACATTAGCTAACTCCTTATAATGTGCATTGATGGCCTCTATTTGACGATGTACATGCTCATGCAACTTCCTAATATGCTAAGCAAAGGACTTAGTTGACTCAGACACACGAGATTGGACAGACTCATGGACTCTTGGAATGAAGACAGACGGAGAGACAAAACCTAATGACTTCCTATGACTGACGATAAACACAAGGGACGCACTAAGGAAGACCTGGTAAGAATGTTGGACACCATCTGCATACACCAAGTGTAAAGATAGATTGACCCACAACTTAATGTCTTGAATTTTAACCCTCGTCAACCGTCTCCGGTTCGAGAAGACTCATCCTCGGGTACAGAAGTGCGGGAGGATCAGGAGGCGGGTGACAGGAAAGTAATCCGAATGTCTGGTGTGGAGCACGAAAAAAGGGAAGTCCGGACGTTGTCTCTCATACGCGTGGCAGGAATTAGACCATACCGTGTCAACATAGGACGTCGACAGTGGTACGATAGTCACTAGCGGCCGCGCTACCGTAGGAGAGACGGGCAAAAGAGGGACGGATGACTGCTACTCAAGAGTGACTAGCAAAAGAGAGGTGGCAGGTGTTGACACCCATTTTTTGCCGACAAGTTGAGTCATTTCTCTTACCACCATTTGTTGATGTCTCGAGTTGTCCATGGCTCAGTGGGCTATTTTCAGGCAGTTTTATTGGGCCTATTTTATGGGCACCTCCCTCCCTGACTCGGTCTGATTCAATTCAGGGCTTAATGGGCCTTGATTTTGCTTGACTTATCACGTTTTATTAATTTTCAAAGCATCCAGTCATTTGCGCGGCCTCTCGCGTGACCGTTCCGTAAATGAGCGGTTGACAATGGACCGTTTGACTATTTTTGGATATTAAGGTAATTTTTTTGAATTTCCACCGACGAAGCTTTTGCACGGTTCATATATGGCCGTCCAGACATATGGAACGGTATTCTTGTGACCGCTCAGTTCTCAGAATCCCAGAGTCGTTGGTTATTCGGATAATTATCTAATTATCTGGTTTTATCTGATTTACCACCGACAGGTGTTGGGCGGCTGGCTCCTGACCTTTTAATGAGTTGAGTGGTCCATTGGGAACCGCCCAATGCATGAGAGTCCAATGGCGAAAACTTCGGTCAGTTCGATAGAGGTTTGGATAATATTTCTCATTTATTTAATTTCCACCGACAGATTGGACGGTCTGGTGAACGGCCATTCAATGGACTGGGCGGTCTATCGCATGGCGGCACAATGGTCCGATTGCTGAAAGATTAAGGGTTTTTCTCTCACTATCCGTGGTTTTATCCCTAACTTGTTCCAACCATTTCTCTATGGTTTCTCAACCAAATGAGGTGTCGTTTCGACTGGTTGGAAGATAATTGGATTATCTATGGATTTTCTTTTGATATCTCGAGCGAATATTCATTGGAAACCCTAATTTCGGGGCTGGCTTCTTAGGCTCTATAAATAGACCCTAAGGGCAAGCTTTGAAAAGGGGGGAAGATTTCTGGTCGACGGTGAAGCTCTGTCGGATTATTGAGCGACCCAAGATAGGGAGGGAGGCCTTCTACGTCCGCATAGGCCTCCGGTTCAGAAAGTACACCATTCGTTTGAGTCATTAGTTCACTAGTTCCCCGTTTGTTCTCTCATTGGATGCTTCATTCTCTTTTCTTCCATCTGCTTTTCTTCATTCTCTCATCGCATTACACACATCCTCCTATGTTTTGGTGCCCCCTAGGGGTTTAAAAACCTCCAGGTATCCCCCATTTCATTTGGCTATGTTCGTTCTCTTCTCTTTCGGCATTTACTATGCATTTTAGTTCTGATATTGGGTTTCTTTGTGTGTCTTCCACGTTGTTTTGCAGGTCAGCAGCGCCCTAACACGAGGCCCACTCCTCCTGGCCGGCTGGGAAGGGTGGAGGTAGAGATCCCACGTTTTGGAAGTTGGTGGTACAGCGCGGTCTTCAACTGTCCATTCGAGAGACAGGGCGGCCGTATATCGACCGTCCAGTTCCGTTCAGTTGTGGATACCGAACCGTTCTGTCATCCCACTGCTCTTCATCCCGCGTTCGTCCCCAGTGCTGCCGGGCAGTCTGTCGAGCGACCGCGCATCGTAAGGGCAGTTCATCAGGAACTGCGCATTACTGTAGTGCTATTCTAGGCGAGTGTCTCCCCTTTCTTTCCAAGGTATGGTGTACTTGCTTACATTTGGCACCTTGGTGGCGATCACACACATTCCACATCCTTCCCCATGTTATTTACGCATCGTTTAATTCTTTACATTAGCATAGTAAAGAAGTGATGGGGGCATCCCTTGCCCCTCCACTTTTTTTTGGAAGCTCAAATGGATCGACGGCATGAGTCATTATGTTCTTCACATTTTTCTGAGTCTATCCATGTAATTTTCATATTTTCTTTGAGTCATAAACTATGTAATTTTCCCTTTATTTAAGCCATGTACCTAGGTTAGTGGGTTATCTACCTAAGTCTATGAGTCATTAGGTTGGTTTGTGTAGCCAAATGGGCCCAAAAGATGGGCTTGGCCCATGGGCGCCCCCCACCTGGATAGGCTAGTCATTAGTTAGTTTGTTCAAGGTCATTTTAGTCCATAAAATTGTGTGAGCCTATAAATAGGCCCCCACTCCTCTCATATGTAACAACCTTTTATGATCAATTTAAATTAAGTGAGATCTCTCTCTCTCTCTCTCTCTCTCTAAGGGGTGGATTCCCCTCTCTCTTTCTCTCTCTCTCTCTCCAAGAGGAGGGGGTGCCCCTTTCTCTCTCCTCCCCTCCCTCTCTCTCCTCCACATCATCAACCCTTCCTCTCCCCTAATTACTCATCCTCCCAACTACCCCAACCCTCATTACTCCACCCCTACTCCCAAGAGACCCTCCACCAATCCATACTCCACCACCCAATCCCCTTCTCTAAGCACCCTCTCATCTCCCAAGGAGTATTCCCCACTTCCCAAGCACCCCTTCCCTTCCCCAACACAACCATTCCCATCCCCAAAGCCCTATTAACCATCCCATTAGTCAATTTTCAAACCTTGGAGAGAGAACTCTCCTTCCCTCTCTCCCACCCATCCCAAATTCGTAGCTCCTCCTCCCACCACCTGTTAGACCCCCTTCCAGGCCCCATTCTTCCCCTCCCACACCTTGGAACACCCCCTCCAAGACCCCCTCACAGCCAGGGTTCTCCCCACACTCATCCACCCCCATTTCCTCTCCCATATACCCCATTTCCCCCCATCATCGTCAACCTACCGTTCTCAGTTCGCAGGCAGCAGAGGAGCGCCCAGTTGCATAGGCTGCCATGTCTTCACCTGGAAGCTTCAGAGGGCATACCATATACCGGTGGAATCATCGTCCAGTCTACTTCGCAACGGCGGTGATCCCATCCCTTTCTGAGCTCGTGGTCGCCCAGGGGAGCCGTTCTTCTCCATTTGCGCAAGACAGATCCAATCAGCAACCTGAGGCCACTTCCAGAAGTTCTCACAGTCACATCCCTCCGCTTCTTGAAGCGCCACTTGGCCGAGAGCTTCTACAACGAGTCACCTTCCATATCCAAGAAGTGGCGCCTCGATCGACCTCCGGAGCGGCACTTTCTCAATTTTCTACCTCAGGTGTGCTGCTTTGTCCACTCCGGGACTGAACTTACACTTGTTCACTGATCGGGCTGCTCAGGTCTACTCCAATGACTTATGGCATTCCCGTGGGTAACATTTCGAAGAAGATTCGACAAAGAATCCGTCGACTCCAGCCCCGCCTAATTCCGAGCTCTGAAGCATCCGTGGAGTCTTCATCTTCCTGCTGTTGTGTTCCTAAAGCAGACAGAGTCAGAGTTCTGCCTCCCTGTTCGTGCCTCTGCCCCGACCAGCACCGACTTGATGAAATTCTGAAAAAATTTGGACGACTTCCTGGGTCTCCTACAAAGATTTTCCAACTGGTCTCATCACCAAACAAATTCGGGAGCAGCCGCAGCGGCATCATCTTCGACTGCCTGTCCCCTGTTCCAGAGGGTGGACAGAACCGTCAGCGTTCTATCGATTAGTTCCTAGGGTGGTTCTCTCCTTCCCTAGCTTGGCCGGCTGAAGGCCCCTTCCTGTGTGGAGGTAGTTTTGACTGTAATAACTTAACCCCCACCCCGAGATCCCCCCCCCTTACAAGGGGTGTAGTTCATGTAATAATTCTAGTCGCAGGTTTGAAGCTTCATCGACGCGGCGTGCGGGTGCATACCCTCGCCTCCCCGCTCGCCTCCGTCTCCGGCCGGGGTCGGCGTCTTCACGCCGACTAGGTGAGCCTCGGTCCCCCTCTTGGCTGGTTTAAATTCCTTGCTTAGCATAGTATTATCGTTATTGCTTTGTCGGACGGAGAGTGAGAGCTCAACCCATAATTGCCATTGATGTGAGTGATCACCGTGGGCGAGTTGTGAGTGTTCCCCTACACCCCACACCCTTGGTGTGCTGGCCGCCCATGAGTTGGGCATCCCTGGCCCATTTGGGGTTCTCCCCAAGCTAGCCAACCATTAGAGCATCAAGGTCCCGCCTCGGACCCTCTCCATCATCGCCGAGTCGCCTACGCGCACTAGTGTGCGCCATGCGAGTGAGTTCGCTAGAATAAGTCCACCGCTCAAAGATACTTGCTTGCAATTGTAGGTCCAAGGGCATTCGGTCTTGTGACTATCACCCCAAGATATCCCAAAATTTATATAAATAATTTTTGGATTATAAATGGAATTTTCTGGAATTTATTAAGAATTTATAAAGGGCTAAATAGATTAATAAATGGATTATTGAACTAATAATGGGTTATAAGGCCCAATGGTGTTAAATAATTAGCCTAGCCTATTCAATTAAGACTCAAAAGGTTTAAGGACCAAGCCCATTAAGTTTGGCCCATATTCTAAAAGGTTATTTAGCCTATTCATGAATTTTAAAGGATAAATACTATTTTTATAAATAATTATATAGATAAAACGAATAAAAGAGTTTTATTAAATTGAAACTCTGCACACGTTGAATATGACGGTCTATAGTGCGACCGCCACATGTACGTAACGCACCTAGACACGACCGTTACACCCTGCTGATTCCGTAAGTTGAAGAACTTACAAAAAGATTGGATCTTTGGGATCCTATCTACTAGAGACCTAATTAGAAGGATGTGTAAGGTTATTAAGGACTCTTAGGGATCAGGTTTTGGCCAACTAAGGACTCTAGAATCGATCTAATCCTTGAACCCTAGCCAAATCTTTATAAATATGACCCAATTCTGAACTGAGCGACCCTTACTTTTGGCTCGTGAAGAATCAAGGTAAGGAGATAGAATTTTGGGTAAGTCCTTTGGAACTTTTTGTTTATAATACTAAGGTCTAACAACTCTCAAAATTTCATGTTAGGAGATCAAGTAACCAAGGAGATAAGGGCTTCTAAAGTCATTGATTCTGTCATAGCAACCCAGGATTCAGAGCAAAGGACCACTGAAGATGAAGGAATTAGGACGCCTCAACGAGGTAATTAGAGTTCGGTGTTTTAGAACTTTTTGTTCCCCTTAGATTAATCTTCTTACCCTCCAAATTTCACCTCTTTAGGTCAAGGGATTGGAGAGTTAGGGCAACGTGAAGTTGCTGAAAAACTACAGGAAGAAGAGAACTAGGGCGTGTCTTGAAGACCCAAATTGGAAGTGTAAAGCCTAGGGAAAAGGTAGGTCATCTCATGAACAGCAAAAAAATCTCGTTAGGGATAAAAGCCCTCTGATTTGACTTGATTTCGTGCATTATAGATTGTGAATTTCATGTTTTAGTAAGTTCATGCATACATGCATACATTTAGCCTAACCAAAGATAAAAGATATCATCTTGTTTATTCACTGCGACCTATGCATATACCTGGCCTTTACTTCGTTTATCATGGCTAGACTAGCTAGTGATTATGATTCTTCTTGCATGGACATAGTTCCTTATCTTTACTGTCAGCAGAATCTCTGACAGATGAGGGTAGGACCGTCACATGATTGTAACGGCCGTACGATAAGCCGTCACACTCTCTGTGATATTTAAATTGATGTGTTGTCTCTGACGCACCATAGCAGGAGCGTTACCATACTGTAATGGCCCCTCGAAAAACTGTCACATGAACAGTAACGCGCCTATGCTAGACCGTTAGAACACTATTTTCTGTCAACTCGTGACGGAATGGAAATTAGTCAAGTCTACTTATAAATAAGCCTAGTTATCTAACTTTTGACCTGATATCATGACTTTGAGTTTATTTATTGATTCATGATAGGAATTGCATGATTACACGCATTTGAAGTTATTTTGAGTTATGTTAATTTCATTGGCTAAACTTTATAGTTTATATTTAATTTAAGATTTCAAATGATGTATTGACGGAGTTTTATTATGGTTTCACATCGTTTTCCAGTCTTTTCTATCTATAGAGTCATTTTCTTTAAGTGCATGGCATATATTTCGGTATATAGCCATTAGTTCACACTTTGCACTATAGGAACATTATCTTGAACATGAGGACCTCTCTATTGGACATTCCTTCTAATAGATTAGGAAATCTTGTTTCAAGGCCTCCGTAATTCTCCGCGAGCCTGGGATTCCCACGAGGATGCCGAGTTGGTTGTACCATGAAATCCCAATTGTTAGAAAGCACTATCAAAGTTTCTGGTTCTAGATATGTAACAGATCCATATTAGACCGTCATTCTCATATAACGGCCTAATATATGACCGTCACATTTACTGAGTCCGTTTTATTTATTTCTGGATTCAGCCTATTGTAACGGATCAAGACTAGACCGTCACGATCATGTAACGGCCCAGTGATTGACTGTCACCTTGTTAAGTCCAGTTAACCCAAGGTTTTACCAAAGGGTTGATATTCTAAAGTTCCTAGATGGATCATGGATGTTCTAGGACTTGTCATAATGATCAAGATACTTAATTTAATTTATGGAAAATGAGGAATGTACCGTTATGCTGCCGAATTATTCCATAAGCATAACCTTGTTTTAAGTCATTCTTGACTCGCATTTCTTAATTGAAGCGTTCATTCATTGAACTATTGTTATCATGAGCTTATTGAACTTATTACATTCTTGGCCATACTTTATTGTTACATGCGTGGAAATAGCTTGATTTATACTTGAAGATGCGATCGAGCACTAATTGTGTTCAAAAGCTCTATGCTAGTCCCCTCGACTGATTGCCGGAAACTTACTATTATAAACCATGGGGTATGATGCTACTAGCGTCGCATTGCGTTGGGAGTACTTTCTTTGTAAATAAGTGAAAATCCATGGCATCATGAAAATACTTGTACATGACTATTGCTTGATATTCCACAGAAATTCATGAAGTACTTGCTCATAAGTAAAATATGCTGGAGTGATGATTATGTGGCTTGCTAGTACATTCTCGAGACGTTCTTGCTCATGAAAGGCCATATCATGTTCTTGTGACATTCGTGCTAATTAATACTTGCTCATTCTATTATCTTTGTTACTTGGGTTATTCGCATGATTGATCGCATTCGCATGATTTTACCTAAATTCTATAGAGCTAAAATGCTAATTACTTAAACATTGCTAATCATGTTGATACAAAGATACCTACTGGGCAAGTGTGCTCATTACCTATTTCTAATCTTTTTCAGGAGATGGAAGTGATACAAATTCGGATTCAAGTTATACAAGTAGCAGGTCCGAGAGCGAATGAAATTCATATCAAATTGAGAGTGAAGACTTAGGAAGTCTACAATGTTTAGATTGAGTTTCCGTAATTTCTTGCTTCTTGAGTCTAGTGGAATGGAAAAAGGATGAAAAGGTTATTGTACTTGAATACTTGATTATTAATGAAATAAAGTTGGAGTTTGAGTAATTATTATGCGATTGCATTCTTATGTGTGATTGCCTTACACTCTGATCATTCTTGCTTATAAGAGGCTTACCATGCAGGCTGTTCGTGTTCCTCGAGCAAGTCTTCCGCTGTAATAAAGGCTCGGGGCGTGACAGGTGCTCTTAATTCTCAGGGTCGTGGAATCGGTGCCGTTCTCCTCACTCTGAAAGGAGTAACCATCCCTATTGCTTATCAACTCTCCTTTCCTGCCACAAATAATATAGCCAAGTACGAGGCTCTCCTTGCCGGTCTGAAGCACGCCTACCTCATGGGCGCGCAATACCTTAACATCATAGGAGACTCTCAATTGGTGCTGCGTCAAGTTCTGTCAACTTACCGCACCCGTGACCCTAAACTTAAACCCTATCAAGATTTGGCCACGCTCTTGGCCAGGCAATTCCGGAAGCTTATCTATATTCATACTACTTGTTCTCAGAACATCCTGGCCGATGCTCTTGCATCGCTCACTTCTTCTCTTTCATTCCCCCTCAGTCGCGCCACTAAGACCATTGTGGTCCAGCGGTTAGATGCTCCTTCCCTTCAGGATCCCTGGTTCGACAATCTTAGGAAATCTGTAGAAAGGAAGGCAGAGAGGGAAGATGTGAAAGAAGTTTCTTTAACTGAGCTTGAGGAGATCATCGAAGAAGAAGAATTGCCGTGGTATTATGAGATTGAGCAGTATTGCAGGGATGGTTCCTTTCCCGAGATGACGAACGCCGCGCAGCGCAAGGCCATTAGAAGAGCCGCCTCCCGATACACGATTATTGCAGGAGAGTTGTATAGGCGGGCTCTCAATGGAGTTCTAATGAGGTGTTTGGATGACGACGAGGCTTGGAAGGTAGTAGAAGCTGTTCACTCTAGTGAGTGTGGAGGGCACGTAAATGGGAAGGCGTTGGCGAAGAAGATTCAGGGCTATTACTGGCCAACCCTAGAAGAAGACTGTTCCACCTATGTCCGTAGGTGTCTTCAATGCCAGCTTCATGTAGATAAAATCCATGCTCCGGTTTCTTCTCTCCATCCTATGTCCGCTCCTTGGCCATTCTCGATGTGGGCCTTTGATATCATTGGACCACTTGGTGACCCTAATGCTCAGGTAAAACAGAAATCCTTCATTCTGACAGCTACAGAATAATTCACCAAGTGGGCGGAAGCTGAAGCTTATGCGGAACTCAAAGCCACCACAGTATGCCGCTTCATCCTGAAGAATATCATCTCGCAGTTTGGAGTGCCAAGTGATATCGTCACCGACAACAGGCCTCAATTTGTTTCTCAAGAACTTCGGGACCTCTGTAAGAAATTTAATATTGCATTGCATCACTCATCATCATACTACCCTCAAGGTAATGGTCAAGCTGAGGTCACGAACAAAATCCTTCTTAAAATCATTAAGAAAACATGCGAGTCGAACAAATTTACTGATTGGGCCGATAAACTGATAGAAGCTCTACGGGCTTATCGCACCTCCGTCTATACCCCTACAGGGCAGACTCCCTTTGCACTCACCTATGGGATGAAGGCGGTACAACCGTACGAGATCTTGATCCCTTCCCTAAGAGTGTAGCTGGACAAAGAACTTAATCTCGACGAGCGTCGAGAGGCGTTGCTAGTCCAACTGGAACTCTTAGATGAAAAGAGGCTTAATGCGGCCAATCATATCTTGGTTTATCAAAAACGTGTCTCGCGGTGTTTGCAAAAGAAGGTTATTGAAAGAAAATTCCAAGTAGGTAACATAGTTTTGAAACACAAATTTATCAGATCAACAGGTCCCAGGTCCAAGTTGCAACCCAACTGGGAAGGGTCGTTTGTAGTTAAGGTGGTGCGAACACCAGAGCACACGAGCGGCAAGAGTCGGCGAGCCACCAGTACCGTACGCGGAGCACTACCCGAGCCACTTCGGCGTCCATCTGGCTCGGAGACAGTCTGGAGACTCCCCCTTGAGTCTTGGCATTTATCACATATTCTGAGACTTATTTGTGTGTAATGTGTTTTTATTTGTCTTTATTTGGTTTGTAATCCGTATTGTAATAAGGGTTTATGTGCAAAATGGGACCACCAGGGTCCCACGGCCCCCCATCCCTCCTCCCATTGATCCACCTCACTCCCAGGGCCCATGTGGGGTCAGTCAACCTTCCAATTGTGGACTTCTAGAAGAGTGGGCCAAGTGGAGGACAATTGGCTTAAATTGTCAAGGTTGGCCACCAACCTTGTCCACCTAGTCAAGGGGGCGCCCCCCCTCTCACTATCACCCCATTTTATTTTTTGTAAAATGTGTGTAGAACTAATTAGTTCTACTCCTTTTTTTTATTCCCCAAAACCCTAGATCTAGGGGTAGTTGAGTCATTTGGCAATTCATATAAATGCCTTATATTTCTCATTTTAGTGAAATTAATGCATTCAATTGGAAGAAAATCTTGGAGCAAGGCCTTGGCCGCCCCCTTCTATCTCTCCCCTCTCCCCCCTTTGCAGCTGGGAAGGCTGTATTCTGGAGGTGTGAAGCCTCCCCTATCAGTTTCGGTGATCGCCGCCGCCGCCACGTGCCGCCATCGCTCCACCACGGTTGATGCCGGTGTTCTGTCCATCCAGGACAGAGGTGCCTTCCACGAATTTCTACTCTCCACCCCGACGTCTTCTTGAGCTGGGATTTTTAGGGTGTGTTCCAGAGGTGTTCCCCACATTCCACAAAAATTGGTTGGTCATCTAGATTCCATTTCATATTTTTACATTTTCGTCCACCTGTTTCTTCCAGATCTATCTATTTTCAGTCCAGATCCATAGCCACCCTGCGTTTCCTATCTTTGACCTACCTTTTGATTTTTTCTGGAGCTCCCAAATTTACTGGGAGTTCTGTCCACCTTCCTCTCCATCCCCCATTTTTCGTGGAATTTCTAAATGCCTCCACCTATTTTCTAAAAATCGTCTTCAGATCCATCTACAGTTTGTCAGCTAGTGTCCAGATCCGACCACCAATCACTGTAAAATCCATATCAAATCGAGGCCTCCACCAATCCATTCACAAGACCTATTGCCATTTTCCTCTCTCTCCCCTCCATAACCTTCATGAAGAGGTCGACGTCTGAATCGGAGGTTTGGTTTACGGTCAAAGGTAGTTCTTAGGAAACTGCTCTGCTGTTCTGAGAGTTCAGGTACTGTGCAACAGAAACTTCAAAAATAGTTTAAGGCCAGATCCGTGCAGATCCAGTTCATCTCTCTGGGTCTAGATTGAAGGACTTCGAGAGAGATTTCCAGCGGTACCTCTTGTGCTTCGATCCGACATCAGAATTGGTCGCAATGTCTGATCTCGCCGGAGCGCGCGCTGAAAAATAGAAGCTTCAGTCCGTGGACAGCAATTCCACAACTTGGCGATCGGAGCCGATCGGCCTCCGACCGGTACTTCCGACCGACCGCCGTCCAGGGAAGCGCGCCACCAGGGGTCCCCATCACAGCTGGCCCCACCCCACCAGAGCCGGAGGTTGGAGCGGTCCGTGGGCCCCAAGGACCCGTAGATCGCGTCGTCCGGACAGCACCACAAACGCGTGTTCGGCACCGCCTGGCGACATCAAGATGCTGCCCGTCAACCCAATTGTCGTTATTTCTGGGCCCCACATGTGAACTTTTACCTCTCTGCGTGGAGTGGGTCAAATTATTGTACTGCTGTAATAATTGTTAACCAGGAGTCCGAGATTGGCCAGGGTTATCTTCCCCACGCCGGGAGCGTGGAGGTAACGGTCTCACCTTCTTGGCATTTACTTGCTTAGCTAGTATACAGTCATATGCCGCTGCCGAGTGCGATAGGAACTAGCCCGTGAGTCCATGTCACCGCTGTGAGTGTGAGAGTGACCCGTCCCGTGGCTCGATCCGAGTCCGGAAGTGAGTCGACTACCCTTAAACTCTGCCGGTTCCTCAACCGTGCACGATCCGCGTTTCCCTCGCTTGGGACGACGAGTGAGCTTGCGTTTCTGTTAGCAACCTATAGCCCATAGGAACTCATAGTGTCGGGCTGAAGTCTCTCCATTTTGTGTGTTGCTGGTCGCATCTCCATCTAGAGTCTGAGGTCCGCATCATATAGAGTTGGTCTCCTGTGTCCGTCCCGCATCAGTTTGGTATCAGAGCGAGTCGAGTCTAGGGTAGTCTTTGCATAAGTCTTGCATGCATCATGGTCTAAGTCGAGTCTAGGATCATCATTATTTTCAAAACAAAACAAAAGTGTTTTAAAATTCCATTTCATCCCGATAATCTGGTATCTTAAAAGGTGTTATCCGAACGTTAGGCTATGCCTATCAAGAAGGCCGCACACTTGCGGGAGTGATCTTCGGATCGATTAACTCCGCCGCGTACCAGATATTGGTTTAGGTCTAGGTGCATTAGTCGGTGTTTGCATCAGTTGGTGTCTCCTAGTTCGGGTGTCTTTGCATGCCCACCCGTCGAGGTACCCAATACTCGCCACCACCACCTATGGCGGATTCCCGAGCCGGTAGCTCCGATGAGTCCTCGACGGCCGAGATGTTTCGTGCCATTATGGATCGTCTCGATACGCATATGGATGGCCTTAGTACGCGTCTAGATGCCGTAGGAACGCGTCTAGAAGGGAGAATGAAAGCCCTCGAGGATCGGGCCGTATCTTCGGACTGTCCATCCAGGGACTTGTAGGGAGGATTGCCGTCCTCGAGAGGGTCCCAGCGGCGGCGCAACCCGTGCCGACCAATGGCCAACAAGAGCCGGCCCAGCAACCTGCTGCACCAAGGGCTCAGGCAATGGATGTTGGGAGGCAACAGGTGCATGTGGTGGATGACTATGCATCTGACAGTGAGCAAGGTGGAAATTGTCGTCGTAATCAACGACAGAATCATGATGACGATGATGACGACCGCATTCTTAGGGGTGTGCGCACGGACCCTCCCACTTTTAGCGGGTTCTTGGACCCTGGGGTGTATTTAGATTGGGAGGCCGGCATGGACCGGTACTTCGAGTGGTTTGAGATGACGGACCACCGAAGAGTCCGATACGCTAAGATGAAGCTGCAAGGGCAGGCCCAAACTTATTGGACCAATGTGGAGAGCCTGCTTAATCAGCGACGTCAACCCCAGATCGGTACTTGGGATGACATGAAAACCAAGCTGAGGGAGAAATACCTTCCTGCCTCATATCGCCAACGTCTCATAGACAAATGGCAAAGCATCTCCCAAGGGAACCGATCCGTGACTGAGTACACCGCTGAGTTTGACGAGTATTACTTACGGTGTGGAGTTACGGAGGAGAGCATCATGACTATATCCCACTTTCGAAGGGGTCTACGGCCCAACTATCAGTATGAACTCTTTCGCCACAATGCGACCACTTTGGAGCTGGCATATCAGGTTGCTCTCGAATTGGAGCAATTCGAGGCCGAGTTCGAGTCTCCCCATCGGTTGGGCTCCTTTCCCCTACATACTGTCGAGCCCCGTGGCTCATCTGGCACGTATCCGAGGGCCCCCATGGCTCGACCTAAGGAGCCCGCTCGCCCCAAGCCCTTTGCTCCTAGGCCTCACCCTCCACCCCCGAGGGACCTTCCTCGTCCCCAGCATCTTACGGCATCCACAGCCCGCCCACCGGCACCCGCACCTCCTGCACGTCCTTTGTTGCCTACACCTCCTATCCGTCGGGAGGATAAGGGGAAATGACCTTTGATTGGGGAGCCTAGTGGATCACGGCAGCAGTGTTACCGCTGCAATGGGTTTGGCCATTTTGCCAATCAGTGTCCCACCCGCCCATCTCTTATCATTGGGGACACAAAGGCCGAGGATACCACCCCTACGAGCCTTGAGTTAGTCACCTATGAAGCAGATCAGGAGCTAGCTGACAAATACTATGAGATTGAAGGTGACGGCCAGGATGCCCCACATCCCGATGATGCCCACGTTGGGGTCGTCAGGTGTATTCTCACCCATCCGCAGGCCAGTGATGACTGGCGTCGGACCACTATTTTTCATACCTTCTGTAGGCTGGGCAAGCATGCATGTAAAGTGATCATCGATAGCAGGAGTTGCATCAATGCAATCTCCACGGGTGCTGTCTCCCGTCTTGGTCTTACACCCGTGGATCACCCTAGCCCCTATCGTGTATCATGGGTGGATTCCACTTCCATGTCGATCAGGCTGCGGTGCTTGGTCCCACTGCATTTCTATGCCTACCGTGACGATGTATGGTGTGATGTCCTACCCATGGAGGTGGGCAATATTATTCTGGGCAGGCCATGGTTATTTGATTGGGATGCCACACTCCATGGCTAGTCGAACACCTGTACCTTCGACCATGATGGCCAACGGATTATTCTCCAACCTCATCAGCCCAAGGGCCGATCAGTTAGGGGTCCTACTGGCCCTAGTGCTCCGGAGCCTTCCATTCCCGGGCCCAGTACCCCGTCCCCAGCTCGGGCTATGACCATTACATCTGGCTCAGGTAAGCCCTCGACTAGGAGATTGTTGTTGATTAGCTCCCAGGAAATGGAGCGGGAGGCTAGTCGGGGCTGCCCCGTGTTTGCTATTGCGGTCCGAGAGGTAGAGAGAGACTTCGAGGGTGAACTCCCACCCGATGTCATTCCCATTCTGTAGGAGTTTGCTGATATCTTTCCCGATGAGCTTCCCGAGGGACTCCCACCTATGCGGGATATTCAGCATGCCATCGACCTTATTCTGGGCTCTTCATTTCCCAACCTTCCTCATTATCGCATGAGTCCCACAAAACATGCCGAGCTAAAACAGCAGGTCGATGAGTTGATGCAGAGAGGATCTGTTAGGGATAGCGTGAGTCCATGTGCTGTACCCGCTTTACTCGCCCCAAAGAAGGATGGTACATGGAGAATGTGCATTGATAGCCGTGCCATCAACAAAATCACCGTGAAGTACAGGTTCCCTATTCCCTGCCTGGATGACATGCTAGATATGATGGCTGGTGCCACTATCTTCTCAAAGATTGATCTTAAGAGTGGCTACCATCAGGTGAGGATTAGACCAGGTGATGAGTGGAAGACCGCATTCAAGACCAAGGATGGTCTATATGAGTGGTTGGTCATGCCTTTTGGGTTGACCAATGCCCCTAGCACATTCATGCGACTCATGACTTAGGTCCTTCGACCGTTTATTGGAGTCTTTATGGTTGTGTATTTTGATGATATCCTTATCTATAGTCGCACCACGGGGGACCACTTAGACCACCTTCGGCAGGCCTATCTTCTTCTTAGGCGAGAGCAGTTATTTGCAAACCCACAGAAGTGTGCTTTCATGACACCTCAGCTTACCTTCTTGGGTTTTATTGTGTCTAGTACTGGGGTCTCCGCTGATCCGGAGAAGGTCCGGGCCATTGTTGAGTGTCCGAAACCCCGTACGGTTCATGATGTCCACAGCTTTCATGGCCTTACGACGTTCTATCGTCGCTTTATCTGCGGATTTAGCTCCGTCACCGCCCCGATCACGGATTGTATCCTGAAGGGCACCTTTGTTTGGACGAAGGCCGCAGCTGCCGCCTTCAAGGACATCAAGGAGCGCATGACCCAGACACCTATCCTTCGATTGCCTGATTTCTCGAAGGTGTTTGAGGTCTCTTGTGATGCGTCGGGTGTGGGAATAGGAGGTGTGTTGAGTCAGGAGACCCACCCGGTCGCATATTTCAGCGAGAAGCTGAATGACGCGAAACTGCGATACTCCACTTATGATAAGGAATTTTACGCAGTTGTTCAAGCTCTTAGGCATTGGAGGCACTATCTTTTACATCAGAAGTTTGTCTTATACTCCGATCATGAGGCTTTGAGGTACCTCCATTCCCAAAAGAAGCTTAATTCACGTCATAGTCGTTGGGTTGAGTATCTCCAGCAATTCACCTTTGTGCTCAAACATAAGGCTGGAGTGGAGAACAAGGTGGCCGATGCATTGAGTCGGCGAGCGTGTTTTCTTACCACCATGAGTGCCGAGGTCATAGGGTTAGAGAAGATGAGAGAGGCCTATGTTGACTGTCCTGACTTCAGTCAGATTTATACCACTCTCTAGGCCAGACCCTCGAGAGACCTTGATGATTATGTGCTTCAGGATGGTTACCTCTTTCGAGGAGGCAGGCTTTGTGTTCCCCGAACTTCGGTTCGAGACTTCTTAGTCTGGGAACTACATGCGGGAGGTCTAGCCGGCCACTTTGGTCGGAACAAGACTATTGAGGTAGTTGAGCATAGATTTTATTGGCCGAGCTTGAAGCGCGATGTTGCTCACATCGTGGCTCAATGCCGTACATGTGCTATGGCCAAGATGAAGAAGCAAAGCTCAAGCCTCTATACGCCTCTCCCCGTGCCTGATGCGCCGTGGCAGGATGTTAGCATGGATTTTATCTTGGGATTGCCATGTACCTCCAGGAAGCATGATTCGGTCTATGTGGTTGTTGACCGATTCTCAAAGATGGCCCTTTTTATCCCTTGCTCGAAGACTTCAGATGCTTCGAGGGTAGCCCGCATTTTTCTTACTCACGTGGTGTGCAAGTTTGGGTTGCCTCATACCATAGTGTCTGACCGTGATGTTAGATTCACTAGTTATTTTTGGAAGACACTGTGGCATATGTTGGGTACTCACCTCAAGTTTTTCACTGCATATCATCGCCATAGAAATGGTCAGACCAAGGTGGTCAATATGAGTCTGGGTGACCTTTTGAGGTGTCTTGTCAGGGACCGCATAGGGGATTGGGATCTCATTCTACCCATGGCAGAATTTGCATATAATGATTCAGTTAATAGGTCTACTGGTATGAGTCCATTCGAGGTTGTCACAGGTCGTAGGCCTAGGAAGCCAGTGGATCTTGTCCCCATGCCTATCCATGCTCGAGTGTCGGAGTCTGCCGAGTCGTTTGCTAGGCATGTTAGGAGTCTGCATTACGACATCCGTCGTCACATTGAGGCCAACAATGCACGGTATAAGGATCTAGCCGATGCCCATCGACACCACCGAGAGTTCCAAGAGGGCGAATATGTCATGATCAGGGTAAGACCTGAACGGTTTCCCTCTGGAACCGTTAAGAAATTGCAAGCTCGCGGAGTCGGTCCATTTAGAGTGTTGAAACGCGTTAGATCCAATGCGTATGTTGTGGACCTACCCGAGGAATATGGTATAAGCTCTACTTTTAATGTATCGGATCTAGTTGCATATAGGGACCCATCGGTGATCCCTAGTGAGCCTTTCGAGCCATCCCCTCCCATTGAGAGTGATCCCACACCTGAGTGTCCACCTCCAGCCCCTTTTCCACGGCAGCGAGAGCATATAGATCATATACTGGATGAGCAGGTGACAGTTACCAGGAGTGGATCCTACCCGCGCTACCTAGTGCGATGGAGAGGACGGCCCGCCACCGAGGATACGTGGATCACCCATGGAGAGTTGCAGCGGATTGATCCGAACCTACTGGAGCGGTACCACAGTGATGCCGACCCTTACGCGACAGGGTTGAGTTTCTCCCCCCCGGGGAGAATTGGTGCGGACACTAGAGCACACGAGCGGCACGAGTCGGCGAGCCACCGGTACCGTACGCGGAGCACCACCCGAGCCACTTCGGCGTCCATCTAGCTCGGAGACAGTCTGGAGACTCCCCCTTGAGTCTCGGCGTTTATCACATTTACTGAGACTTATTTGTGTGTAATGTGTTTTTATTTATCTTTATTTGGTTTGTAATCCGTATTGTAATAAGGGTTTATGTGCAAAATGGGACCACCCGGGTCCCACGGGCCCCCCATCCCTCCTCCCATTGATCCACCTCACTCCTAGGGCCCATGTAGGGTCAGTCAACCTTCCAATGGTGGGCTTCTAGAAGAGTGGGCCAAGTGGGGGACAATTGGCTTAAATTGTCAAGGTTGGCCACCAACCTTGTCCACCTAGTCAAGGGGCGCCCCCCCTCTCACTATCACCCCATTTTATTTTTTGTAAAATGTGTGTAGAACTAATTAGTTCTACTCCTTTTTTTTATTCCCCAAAACCCTAGATCTAGGGGTAGTTGAGTCATTTGGCAATTCATATAAATGCCTTATATTTCTCATTTTAGTGAAATTAATGCATTCAATTGGAAGAAAATCTAGGAGCAAGGCCTTGGCCGCCCCCTTCTCTCTCTCCCCTCTCCCCCCTTTGCAGCTGGGAAGGCTGTATTCTGGAGGTGTGAAGCCTCCCCTATCAGTTCCGGTGATCGCCGTCGCCGCCACGTGCCGCCATCGCTCCACCACGGTTGATGCCGGTGTTCTGTCCATCCAGGACAGAGGTGCCTTCCACGAATTTCTGCTCTCCACCCCGACATCTTCTTGAGCTGGGATTTTTAAGGTGTGTTCCAGAGGTGTTCCCCACATTCCACAAATATTGGTTGGTCATCTAGATTCTATTTCATATTTTTACATTTTCGTCCACCTGTTTCTTCCAGATCTGTCTGTTTTCAATCCAGATCCATAGCCACCCTGAGTTTCCTATCTCTGACCCACCTTTTGATTTTTTCTGGAGCTCCCAAATTTACAGGGAGTTCTGTCCACCTTCCTCTCCAACCCAATATTTTGTGGAATTTCTAAAGGCCTCCACCTATTTTCTAACAATGGTCTTCAGATCCATCTACAGTTTTGTCAGCCAGTGTCCAGATCCGACCACCAGTCACTGTAAAATCCATATCAAATCGAGGCCTCCACCAATCCATTCACAAGACCTATTTCCGTTTTCCTCTCTCTCCCCTCCATAACCTTCATGAAGAGGTCGACGTATGAATCAGAGGTTTGGTTTACAGTCAAAGGCAATTCTCAAGAAACTGCTCTGCTGTTCTGAGAGTTCGGGTACTGTGCAACAGAAACTTCAAAAATAGTTTAAGGCCAAATCCGTGCAGATCCAGTTCATCTCTCTAGGTCCAGATTGAAGGACTTCGAGAGAGCTTTCCAGTGGTACCTCCTGTGCTTCGATCCGACATCAGGATTGGTCGCAGCGTCCGATCTCTCCGGAGTGCGCGCTGAAAAATAGAAGCTTCAGTCCGTGGATAGCAATTCCACAACTTGGCGATCAGAGCCGATCGGCCTCCGACCGGTACTTTCGGCCGACCGTCTTCTAGGGAAGCGCACCACCAGGGGTCCCCATCACAGCGGGCCCCACCCCACTAGAGCCGGAGGTTGGAGCGGTCCGTGGGCCCCACAGACCCGTAGATCGCGCCGTCCGGATAGCACCACAAACGCGTGTTCGGCACCGCCGGGCGACATCAAGATGCTGCCCGTCAACCCAATTGTCGTGATTCCCGGGCCCCACATGTGACCTTTTACCTCCCTGCGTGGAGTGGGTCAAATTATTGTACTACTGTAATAATTGTTAATCGGGAGTCCGAGATTGGCCGGGGTTGTCTTCCCCACGCCGGGAGCATGGAGGTAACGGTCTCACCTTCTTGGCATTTACTTGCTTAGCTAGTATACGGTCATATGCCGCTGCCGAGTGCGATAGGAACTAGCCCGTGAGTCCATGTCACCGCTGTGAGTGTGAGAGTGACCCGTCCCATGACTCGATCCGAGTCCGGAAGTGAGTCGACTACTCTTAAACTCTGCCGATTCCTTAACCGTGCACGATCCGCGTTTCCCTCGCTTGGGACGACGAGTGAGCTTGCGTTTCTGTTAGCGACGTATAGCCCATAGGAACTCATAGTGTCAGGATGAAGTCTCTCCAATTTGTGTGTTGCTGGTCGCATCTCCATCTAGAGTCCGAGGCCCGCATCATATAGAGTCGGTCTCCCGTGTTCGTCCCGCATCATAAGGAAGTCTATCCTGGTAACGCATATCATTTAGTTAACGCGGAGGGTGAAGAATTGCCGAATCCGTGGAATGGGCTGTATTTAAAACACTTTTATCCATAGAGTCAAGCCAGCAACGGCTTGGCGGTGGGGTGTGCCTTCACTTGATCGCAAAGGGGGTTCCTCGGTCCAACATTTCACACACTGCACGACCGCCTATGGTTCGGTTTTCTTCTTTTGCGCAACACCATTTCTCCCTTGGCCATGCTTTGGGGAAGTAAAAAAACTTTATTTTTCTACTCTCTCGGCTGAAAATACGGGCAAGTGGTGAATAAGGGGGGCGAGAACTGATCTAGACCCCCCGATAAAAGAGGTCTCAAATAGGGGCAGTCCGTTATGACCTTATTCCGCAGGTTAAAAGAGCAAGAAAAAGAAGAAAGAAAAGAAATAGAGAAAAGGGGCGAAATCAAAGATCAAAGCTAAAAGCTCACCCAAAGCTCAAAGCTTGAAAGTCTGAAAGTCCCCAAAACAATGAAACTAGGCATGGCAAGAGTGACAGTACAGTTTCCCTGCGGGACGTTATGAGCCCGGTCGTATGCGTGCCTAGAGCTGATGTAGGTTCGATGACGGACACAAAGCCCCGGCGCAACAGACCAAATTCTTTAAAAAAGGGGGTGTCATGAAAAGAACTAAAGCCCTAAAAACCTCTATACCTGTTGAAAGCTTTTCTATCAAACTCTCTTTTATTTTTCAAGGAATGGATCCTACCCCGGGTATGGCCTCGGTAGAGGCACCGTTAAGCGAAATTGGCCCCGGCCATGGGCAGTCCTTTATAGCACACGTTGAGCCCGGGAGACCCCAAGTGAGATATGAGGTTCCCGGTCGCCAGGTCTAAGTTGGTTTCAAAACTCAAAAAAATCAAATATTTCAAAACTCAAAAAATCACATATTTGAAAACTCAAAAAATTAAATATTTCAAAAACTAAAAAAAACAAATATTTGAAAAAACTAAAAAAAATAAATATTTCAAAACTCAACAAATCAAATATTTCAAAACTCAAAAAAATCAAATATTTCAAAGCTAAAAAAATAAAAAATCAAATATTTCAAAAATTCAAAAAAAATCAAATATTTCAAAACCTAAAAAAGTCAATTATTTCAAGGTTTTCATGATTTGCATTCATAGCATTCGTTGCATTCATTTCCATTTTGTCGTTTGCCTATTTAATAAGGCTTCCCCCCTTGACCAAAAATCAAGAATGGTCATGTCCTAACTTGCTACAGGCAAGGGGTTAAGCCTAAAACAGATTTAAGCTATCTTCTTTGTTTTTGTGTGTGCAGGGGCAGGTTGAAGCTCAAGGTTCAACACTTCAGTCTTTAAACGGCCAGTTGTCAACCGTTCTATTAATTTCAACGGTCTTGGTCAGACCGCCCAACCATTCACACGGTTTTATTTAGACCGTTCCAGTCTCAAGCTCCTCCAAATATCCACGGTCTCCATCAGACCATTCAACTTTATGAACATGGATTCGTGACCGCTCAATCAGGCTCACAGTCTATCCCTGGGCCGCTCAACTCCGCTGTAAATCTGATGCACGGCTCCAAGAGGGCCGTCCTAATATCTGAGCGGTCTATGTGTGCCCGCGTAAACGCTGAAGTCATATCCCAACTCATCCAAGGTAAAGCCCAAACTCAAACCAAGCAAATCATCAACTTTGTTCATTCATATATCAAACATCTCTAAGCATAAGTCTCTACATCAATATCATCATGGAAAGAAACGGAAAATCACTCAGTCCTCCGCTAGGCATCCCCGCGGGGACGTATCTCTCTCAGCTCTCTAACATAGGCCTGGCGTGTCGCCGGAATCTCTGCAACCTCTGCTGGTAGGGTAAGCACCCTGCTCACCTCCCACATGATCAGAGCGCTCCTGACTGCCTGCTCATCCTCCTCTGTACCGATCCTCCTCGCCTGTAGTGCGGGAAGGTGGGGTAGTCCGGGTAGAACAGTCTGGGGTAGTCCAATCTATAGGTAGCATCGGTGCGGGCTGTACATCGCCAATGCAGTGTCACTCACGAGCCTCAGATCCAAGCCTGGCATCCTAAGAACTCTGACAGTGGTGTCACGGAGGAAGTCTGGGCGCATCACGAACCAATCCAGGGGCAGCCTATTGATGTGCAGTCGCCACTCATCCCTGGTCTTCTTCTCTGCTGTCCTGCACTCTACCTATGGAGAGAACCCGAATGTGCCGCCTATGAAGAAGAGGGGGTGGCTCCAAAAGATCATACTAGCTAAAGTGACATCCTCCTTCTGAACAAATTTCATCCTGACACCCATCCAGCACTCTAAGAGCGTCATAGAACCAAAGAGAGGACCTCCTAGAGCGGCTGAGGTAAGACCCTCGTACAAGTAGGCAAGGACGGTCTGGGAGATGGAAAGACCTTGCCACAGGCCACTGATGGTACTAAGAAGGGGAGTCACTAGCACATGGTCAACTGAGGGGAACAAGATGGCCCCGCATAAGCAAATGGACGCGGCCTTGGCTATGGCCTCATCCCACCCACACCTATTCCTACAATGTTCAACTACCCACTGGCTAAGAGGAATGAGATGGATCAGACGTGGGCCTATGAAGGTATGGGCATCCCTGCCGTCTGGTATAAACCCTCCCGAGATGAGCCTAGGGTCTATGGGGGCAACAGTATGACACACTGAGTCCTCCCCTCCCACCTGGGACCTAGGAAGAGAGAAGTAGGTCTCTACCTCCTCTAATAGGATAGTGGCCTCGAATGATGGGAAAATGAATGTATGGGTCTGAGGATGCCAAATTTCTACCAAAGCTGAGATGCTATGCCAGTCAAGAGAAAGCTTTGAGAAGTTTTGACCTAGTACTAAGAGTGGGTGTAGGTGCCAGGATCTCAGGATGGATGTCACTCCTAGGGGCAACGCACGGACCATGGGAGCCAGCCACTTTAGAGTGGAATAGCGTCGGGAGACAGGAAGAAGCTGGAAAAGAGAGGGAGAAAGAGAGGAAGAATGTGTAAGTAAAGGAATAATTTGGCTTGAATGAAATCATGTTAACATACCTCTCTCAAAGGGCTCGAGATCTAGTGATGAGGGATTGTAGTCAGCCGTTGGAGCACTTCACGCTCCTTCCTGGCTAGCTTTGGCCCTTCATAGGTTACCCTCTCCATGGAGCTCCCCTCAAAGGACCTTTTGATGGTGATTTGAGGAAGATTAGCAAAGGTTTGAGGCCTAGAAAGAGGGGTTTGGTGTGAGTTGTGAATTTTAGAACCCCCTCCTACTTATAGGGCTTAGATAGAGGCCTAAACCCACTAGAAGTGAGTTAGGATAAGCCTAGATCGAGTTGGGATAGAGTTGGGGTCGGTTTAGGATGTCTATCTTCGGGTTGGGACTCTCCAAGAGAGTCCCGTTCGAACTTTCAGGTCGTGGCATTGAGCGGTCTGTCGATAGACCGCCCTATCAGTTGGACGGTCAGTATTCCAACCATTTAGAAGCTTCTACAACGTTTGAATCCTGAAGGTAGAGCGGTCTACAATCAACCGCTCCATTTGTCACACGGTCAAACAGGAACCGTCCTATTCTTTGAGCGGCTAACATTAATATGTTTTATTATCGTGGCAGAGAGGCGTTGAAGGGTCTAAGACAAGACCGTGTGGGGTTTTAAACGGTCTCGTTTCGACTGTTTAGTAAGTTGAGGCCCTATTTTAAACCTGTTCTCACCTATATCACTCAAGCTGTGGTCGCCCACTCTCACTCAGTTTGGCGTCTCTCAGTTTGATGTCTCTCTCTTTCAGTTTGACGTCTCTCTCTCTTAATTTGACGTCTCTCAATTTGGCGTCTCTCAGTTTGGTGTCTCTCAGTTTGGCGTCTCTCCTTTGCTCAGTTTGGCGTCTCTCCCTTACTCCGAGTCGGCATCTCTCTCTCACTCTGTCGTGTCTCTCTCCTCACTCACTCACTCGTGTCGTCTCTCTCTCTCTCTCTCTCTCGCGTGTCCGTCTCACTCGTGTCGTAGTCGTAGTATGTAAGTCAGTGTCAGTCATTTACATTCATTCATACATTCATACATCCACAAAATCAAAACAAAACAAGGCATATCACTATCATATCATATCATGTACAAAAGGTCGGGCCCCAAGTATAAGTCAGGCATGTCCCTCTCCCTGACCCCCCTCACTGTCTCCGCCGCCCTCATGCCTCTTCGGGGGAGGCATCGCTGAGGTCGCCTCGTCGCGACGCCGCCGGCGCTGCTCCTCGTCCTCATTCCTCCGGTGGCTGGAGGAACTGGTAAAGTAACTCCTCACGGAGCCATGAGTGCCATGGCTGCTGCTCGGAGTCCCGTTGCGTGATCGCCGGCTCATCTCCTTATAGGCCCGCAGCTCTCCACTCAGCCCGGACGCCTCGATCAGAGCCCGATCCCGCTCAGCCTGAACCTACACCAGCTCCTCTGCTCCAGCTCGGAGTCGCTCTAGCTCAGCCCGTAGGAGTGCTGTCTCCAGCGTGTCCGCCGGTCGGCTCTGTGCTGCCTCCTCCTGCACACGGGCCATCTCCTCCCGAGCCGCTGCCCGACTCTACTCAAGCTCGGTCCTAAGGCGGGTCAGCTCGGTCGTCTGCATATGCATCGTCATGGTTAGTCAATAGCATTTCATAAATTTTATAATCATAAACAACATGGAAAGTGCAGTAGTTACGTACCCTCTCGGTGAGCGCCACCTCGGCCGCCTTGGCCCGCGCCACCATCCGTGAGAAGTCGGCATCCCGCTCAGCTCGGTCTGCAGGAGTCTGGGTGGAAGAAGAAGAAGGAGCGCTTGTCCCCTGGCGCTGGGTCCCCTCGGCTCGCTGCATCCAAAACTCCAGGTCAGTTACATGCATAGTCATAAACATTTGCATAATTAAAGAGTTTAGGGTTTAAAAAATTCACCAGTAGAGTCAAGGCCTGGCGGGCCTCGTCTCGCTCACGGATCGTCACATGGAGGAGCCCCTGTAGCTCCGCGATCCGTCCCTCAGGGTCGATCTGCATTTAGAAAGTTCAAACATCAGCGCACGGACATATAGGAAGCATAATAGGAAGAGCATTTAGGGTTTAGAAGTCGTACTGGTCGGCGGGCACCACAGAACACCTGGTCTTGGTAGTGCCTGGCGTATGCTGTGTAGTACGCCGCGTCGCTCTCGGCACAAGCGGTCACCACCCACCCGTGTGCTGCCCAGTCAGAAACTTGCTCCACAACTTTCTCTCTCCAGTCTACCATCGTCGCCGCTCCCTTCGGGTGCCGACTGAATCGCACTCCCGGCGCTGGAAAGTCCACCGCTGGCTGTGGGACACCGGTCGTCCTCATCACCAGTCTATAGTGTAGTGGCTCCACTACATTCATGCAGTGCAGCCACACATCACGTCCTGAGAAGGCGAGGGCCCCTGCTACCCAGGGCTGACCCTCATGCCCCTTCTCTGCATAAGGAGTCCACCGTACTTGTCAAAGATAGGAAGTTGCATCAGCATCATAATCATATAGAATTACATTTAATTGAAGGGTTTAAGTTTAGAAACGTACCGAGGTGTACGGTAGAGTCTCCAAGACATCCTGGAGCTCTCGGACCTGTCGTCGGAGACCTCCGTCCGGGTGGGTCTCCTAACCTCGTCCGAGCCCACGTAGGTGCACGTAGGCCCACACCTACATTGCATTCCACCAAGAGTCAGCATGTAGCAGTCGTAGGGGTCCTATAGCTAAATGCATAATAGGAGTCAGAGTCGTACCTAGAGTAGAGGGGAGAAGCCCCCAAGCATCGTTCGCCGAGACGTCGAGCTCAACGTGTCAAAAAGGAACGCGAGGATGGTAGCTCCCCACGCAAAGTCACCCGCACGGTCGAGGTCCTGAACCAGTGGCAAGAAACGACAGCTGATGATGTCCCCTCGTGTCGCAAACAACAGCCGGCTGAACAGTAAAGTTAGTAACTGCCACAGTACTCTGTCCGCCTTTGGTCCCGCTACAGTTGCCACTCTCGGTCGTGCCAGATCTATCAGTCTCTCGAGGTGCTGCTCGAGTAGCTCTCTAGTCGTGATCCCCACTCTCCTCAGCCCGAGGCTGTCTTGAAGCCTCGCCCGCGTCAGTGTCATGGACTGCTGCTCTGGGTGCAGCAAGTCCAGTCCCAGAAGCTCCTGGGCCATCTCCCGGTAGTTGGGGTAAGTGATCCCACTAACCGACGACCCATGCACGCATAGGCCAGAGAGCCGGGCCACGTCCCCGAGCGTGGGGACCATGTGCCCTCACGGGAAAAGGAACGTGCGACTCACTGGGTCCCAGTGGTCGTGCAGAGCGTAGAGTAGCGGTGTGTCAAACCGGCTGACCTCCACGCTCAGGAACTCTGAGAATCCCATGACTCTCAGCCTCTCACGCTGGAAGTCGGGCAGCGCGAGGTACACTGCCCAAACCTACAGCCATGAGATCTGGGTCCTACGCTTCCCCGGCATACATTTAGATTAATTACATTTTAGTTTAGAATTTTTGGCATTCAATTCAATAATTCACTCTCAGCTCACTGAACGGTCCCTTATGAACCATTTTCCCATCCAACGACTGAGCTCTAACCACTTCAATAAATCCCATGGCTCTCCTTGGGCCGTCTTGCTATCTGATGTTTTCCTTGGAACGGGCCACGCTTGGCCGTTCAATAATTACGCGGTCCCCACCTGACCGTGGCCATTCCCTTTTAAGTGGTTAATTATTGGGTTTGCGCGGTCTGTCGACTGGCCGTCTGGGTTTCAGCGGTTAGGGTCTAGCCGTTCTATTCCTAAATGATCCATGGTTTTGAGCGGACCAGGTAGGTCCGTCCCACATTCCACGGTCTGATGGAGACCGCTTTGTCTTCAACGTTTCACATTCTACATGGACCATCATGGACCGCCCTAATTGTAGACGGTTTACATGGAACCATTCTGTGATGTCGGTTGGTATTGTTTGGACAGCCACCCACGGGCTGTGTGTTTTTTGAGCGGTTCTATGTGAACCGCGTTGTTCTGTTGGGCAGTTACTGTTAAACCGCCCTATTACCGTCGTCTCCGACGACGGGAGATCCCCTTCCCACCTCCGTTCACGGCCTAAATGGCATTACATGGAATCCCTAAGGGGTAGTGTGCCCCTATCAACCCCTAAAACTAACATGCGCGGCATAAAAATGAAAATGGGAGGGGTTTTTTTAAGGCACCTACCTCGGGGTCTCGGTGTTTCTTGGCCGGCCTCTCCACCAGTGCATCCTCCCCGGCATCTCCGTCTCCAGGTACAATAGCTCCAGCTCCTTCCTCGGCCTCGGACGATGGTGGGGGAGCCTCCCCTTCGGCCGGTGGCGGTGCCGGCATCTCCGGTGCCGACAGAACCTCCTCGACGGTGACGGTCGGCGGCGGCGGCGCGTGCTCCTCTCCGGCCATCTCGGGGCGTCACGCTTGATGTTTCTGGCGCATGGGGGAGAGTAAGAGGTGGGGAGACGAAGTGAGAGAGAGGGCTGAGGGAATGAGAGGGGTTGTGAGGAGAATGGGTGGCGTTCTCCCTCCTCCCACCGTCGGTTACGGTGGGGAGGGAGGGAGATGAACAGTTTTGTTTATTTAAACATCGCCAGTTTTGAGCGGTCTATCGCCAGACCGCCCGCATGTTGAGCGATTCTAATCTAACCATTCAGATACTAATGGCACTTTGCATTGAGTGGTTGAACTCTGGCCGCACAACGTTTTGCACAGTCTTTATGTAGGCCGCTTGGCTTTACATATAAGTTTAAATGGTGCACGATTGAATGGTCCTGGATGAGCCGTTCTGTAGTCTGAGCGGTCTATTCGGGGCCATTCATATGCTTGAATATGGTTTGATTTCTTCAGTACTGCATCATGTGATAAATTTGATTTGATGATATATATTGTAAATTTTGCTCATGGTTATTCTTGCAGCATCAACCTTATTTTGCCGTTTCACCTGCACGGGTAAGTCAGGTATAGCTTTCTATCCCTACATATCTTATTGCATTATTATATAGTATTATGTTATATTATCTCAAGAACCAGTTGGTTATCTATGTGTTCCAGGATCTGATGTTCCCCTTTAACAAAAATGATGATGATCCAGGTTCACGTGTTTAATCTCCGGATAGGCCGTTAGGTTGGGAAAGCCCAGGGAGGATGGTTCTATCCTACACGCTGTGGTTGCGGATAGTGTCTTGACTCTGATTCTCCCAGCTTAGCAATAGTATTCTCGAGTATTTTCTATTTGATTCTTTCTTTGCCTTTGTTTTAATGATTTCTTTCATTTTAGCCCAGCATGCATCATACGCATTTTTTTTTAGCATTCATGACCCATGGTTTGCCTGCTAATGTCCCACCAGTGATGGATAGCTGTGCGTTCAGTGTTTGAGTAAGAGGAGCAATTCCACTCTGAGTTTTAAGGTTCTCTCTTGTTTGTTCACTTGGTTTGGTTGATTAAGAGGTCCCCGTCTGGAGTTTTAGTTTGTTTCTTTAGTTCTGCTTATTTCGGTCTCCTCATTGGCCCGAGGGATTGTGTCCCCCATGAGGTTGATCGTGTGTTTCCGTTTAGTTCATTAGTTCCTCCAGACTGGTGTCGCTTTTGGTCTAATTGTGCCTTGTGAATGGTTCAGGGTTTTCTGAAAAATTCCCATCGCTTGTTGGCAAAACGGGTGTCGTTTTACCTTAACGCCCACTTTTCGGTCCACTCCGCTTCATTTCCGCTTCATCTCCATGTTCCATTTCGCTTTTACTTCGCCTCCGCTCGCTCCCCTGCAAAGAGAACGTTAAGGAGGGGCATCTATTGACACCCATTTTTTGCCGATAACTTGAGTCATTTCTCTTACCACCATTTGTTGATGCCTCGAGTTGTCCATGGCTCAGTGGGCTATTTTCAGGCAATTTTATTGGGCCTATTTTATGGGCACCGCCCTCCCTGACTCGGTCTAATTCAATTCAGGGCTTAATGGGCCTTGGTTTTGCTTGACTTATCACGTTTTATTAATTTTCAAAGCATCCAGTCATTTGCGCGGCCTGTCGCGTGACCGTTCCATAAATGAGCGGTTGACAATGGACTGTTTGACTATTTTTGGATATTAAGGTGATTTTTCTGAATTTCCACCGACGAAGCTTTTGCATGGTTCATATATGGCCATCTAGACATATGGAACGGTATTCTTGTGACTGTTCAGTTCTCAGAATCCCAGAGTCGTTGGTTATTCGGATAATTATCTAATTATCTGGTTTATCTGATTTACCACCGACAGGTGTTGGGCGACTGGCTCCTGACCGTTTAATGAGTTGAGTGGTCCATTGGGAACCGCCCAATGCATGAGAGTCCAACGGCGAAAACTTCGGTCAGTTCGATGGTTGTTTGGATACTATTTCTCATTTATTTAATTTCCACTGACATATTGGACGGTCTGGTGAACGGTCGTTCAATGGACTGGGTGGTCTTTCGCATGGCAGTGCAATGGTCCGATTGCTGAAAGATTAAGGGTTTTTCTTTCACTATCCGTGGTTTTATCCCTAACTTGTTCCAACCATTTCTCCGTGGTTTCTCAACCAAATGAGGTGCCGTTTCGACTGGTTGGAAGATAATTGCAATATCTATGGATTTTCTTTTGATATCTCGAGCGAATATTCATTGGAAACCCTAATTTCGGGGCTAGCTTCTTAGGCTCTATAAATAGACCCTAAGGGCAAGCCTTGAAAATGGGGGAAGATTTTTGGTCGACGGTGAAGCTCTGCCGGATTATTGAGCGACCCAAGACAGGGAGGGAGGCCTTCTACGTCCGCATAGGCCTCCGGTTCATGGAGTACACCATTCGTTTGAGTCATTAGTTCACTAGTTCCCCGTTTGTTCTCTAATTGCATGCATCATTCTCTTTTCTTCCATCTGCTTTTCTTCATTCTCTCATCGCATTACACACATCCTCCTATGTTTTGGTGCCTCCTATGGGTTTAAAAACCTCCAGGTATCCCCCATTCATTTGGCTATGTTCGTTCTCTTCTCTTTCGGCATTTACTACGCATTTTAGTTCTGATATTGGGTTTCTTTGTGTGTCTTCCACGTTGTTTTGCAGGTCAGCAATGCCCTAACACGAGGCCCACTCCTCCTGGCCAGCTAGGAAGGGTGGAGGTAGAGATCCCACGTTTTGGAAGTTGGTGGTACAGCGCGGTCTTCAACTGTCCATTCGAGAGACAGGGCGGCCGTCTATCGACCGTCCAGTTCCGTCCAGTTAGGTTGGAACGGGTGCTCACAACTCACAACCATGGTGATTCGTAATTGGCTATGGGTCCTACTTGCACAAGCACATCGCATAAGAAAGCATACTACATAAGTAAAGCCTAGAAGAGGAACATCGTGCACACCTCCACGACTAGCGCGTAGGGAAGAAACCCCGGCCGAATCCGACAACCCCGATATATGAATTAACAATAATACAACCCAACAATTATACCCAAACCTCGCAGAGAGATAACCGGCTACAAACACAATTCTCAGGGCCATTGGAACACGGGTTGATGGGCAGCACTCGGTGATGACGAGGCGACGAGTCGCCACCGACGAGATGAGGTGATTGACCTCCGATCGGTTCTGCCCGCGCTGGTCAGCCTACGCAGTCAGCTTGCAGGAAGCGGTACGGCTAGATCTGGGGTCAGATTGGAGTGTTGTCTATTGGAACGCGTAGAGGACTGGACGCAGATTGACTCTTCCAAGTGGCGCATCCAGATTTGCTACCATTTGGACGTGACGGCATCTACACGGTGGCTCTAGTTATGCTCATGCAGAACTGCACAGAGAACAATAAAAATAGGTAACATATGGTGAAGGCATGGGAACGGGGTGCCGCTTACTGGGGATCGTCGGAGATGCCTAGAGGAGGATTCTGACCAAAGGGTTTGGCCACATCTAGAGGGAGAAGGCCGTGGGATCTCTCACAAGGAGCTACAGACTCTGGGCCAGATCTGCACAAGTCGGCCTACGTAGTCCCACCAAGATCGTTGCCACGCTCTACACAGACTTCAGAACATCAGGAGATCAGCGGTGTCGAGAAGAGGGTAGAAAATGGTACGATCTCTCCAGATCTCAATCCAAAATAAGTTGAGAGTAGATCTAGAGGATTTTGTCAAGAGAGATGAAGAGATCTGGCTTGCAGGGACGAGCAACAACGCGTAGCTTCACGAGAATATTTGTTGCCAGATATCCAGAGCTCCGATCGTGACGAATCCAGTGCTGCATCGTTCTTGATTCGTAGAAGCTTCACTGGTAAAATTTCCAGATCTAGATACGAGCAAGAAAGGGATGATAAGGGGGGCGAGTCACATGCCAAGTAAATCCCATCACAGGATTTTGGGGTCTAGGGCATCACACCCAAGAAAGGAAAAGAGAATCACTCTCTTACAAAATTTCTCTCAAAATAATTCTTCATTAGCTTCTCAACACTTTTAATACATGACATTATATAGAAGGCATGGGGAGGGGAGGGGAGGGCAGCCAAGAGAGAGGAGGAAGGGGAAGGGGGGTGCGCCCCCTTGACCAAGTGGGGAGGAGGAAGCTTCCTAGTTTGAATGGGAGGGGAGGAGGGGAGTCAAGGAAGGGGGCAGCCTCCCCATTTGACCATGGAAGGGGGCACCCGTCTCCATGTGTCCATTTCAAGCACCAAGGCCTATTCACACCTTAGGCCCATTCACACCTTAGACCCATTCACACCTGAGACCCATTCACACCCTATTCCTCTTTGACCCAGCCCAATCCCACTTAAGAAAGCCCAATAACTCCTATCCAATATTGACTAAGCCCAAGCCCAATAAAACAACTAACTAATTGTCCACACAGGGACTACATTGGGCCCAACAAGGCCTGAAAGCAAAAAGAAAAGATAAGTAGCTCGGCTATGCTTCCATGTCCTCCCCGAGCCAAAGGGACTCCGGCGTGCTCCTCGTATTCCGACGTGTGCGGTAGCGCGTGTCCTCACCATTACGAAAGCCCTCAAACCACATGGACATGCAAATCGAGGTAAGACAATACCTCCAAGCGTCCAAACCAGGTCTCGATCCTCATAGGATAGCCGAGACACTCATGAGGTCACATGTCAACCGCAGGGTCACAACCGGGTTGACCGGAAACCATAATGACTCTCGAAACAGCACAAAATATTGCTCTATACAATGGCACTCCCGAACACCCTATAACACGGTCACAGCCCTCATAAGACATCCAAAACATCCACCGAACAGATAACCAAGGGGTCGAAGCCACAACAACTGGAAGCCAAACCAATGCGAAAGAACACTCTGGACAAGTGGCGGTCATCTCCCTGGCTGCTACTAGAAAGTGGCGGTCACCTCTATGGCCGCAAATAGGAAATGGCAGTCATAGCCAGGCCGCTACTCGCAGAACTAAATAGGCAGGAAACGCTCTGCCCAAGGCCATCTCATGGAAGTGACGGTCCTAACAAGGCTGCCTCTTGGAGGTGGCGGTCAAGGCAAGACCGCTATCTCCAAGCTGCCTTTGCCTGACCGTTACTTCAAAAGGCGGTCAGCCGCGAGGCCACTACCAAAAACGGACCTTAAACCGACTTAAAACCATATAACGGTCTCCCTGGGACTGTTTGTAGGAAGTGTTGGTCAGCCCAAGGCCGCCACTACCAAGTTGCAGTCGGTCGTGAGACCGCAACCAGAAACCGACATAGAAACTTTTTTACGAGCCAGATAGCGGTCCTCCTTGGACCGTTTCTCCAAGTAGCGGTCTCTGGTTTAACCGCTACTTCCTACCAGTGAGAAAATCGTAGGAAGGCTCAAAACATGATCTTTCCACACCTCAATCGTCCCAAAATGATGGGGAAACACCCATAACCACAATATCAACCTTCCACAAGTCGGAAGGGATCAAACCAACCATAAAATGGCTGAAAATGGGCGATTCCCACGAATTGACCCAAAATGAGTCACAAGGGCAAACGACCTCATATCAGCTGCAAATCACAACCAAACAGTGTTAAACTAGAGAGAATCGAATCCCAACATGCCAGGGGTTCGAATGATAGCATTTAAACTAAAAACTGTCGCCTGGAACGGCGATCTCGGCTCACACCCCCGAAACATGCATTCGCCCTTAAAGTAGGAAAACCCACTCAAACTCACACCGTTCGGCCCCAAATCACGAGAGGAAGCAGGAAATCAGTAGGGTATCCATCCCCCTACCTCCACCGAAGATCTCGCGCGCCGAAACGACCAAACCACGCTGAAAACCATCACATGAGCAACCCCCGCCAGCTTCGAATCCACGAATGGGATCGCGCCAACGCCACGCTCTGATACTTTCACCGTCATGCTCCAAGACATCTCCACGCCGTCACCACCTCGCCCAGCTTTGCCACGGTCACGTGCCCGGGGGAGAGGAGAAGAGAGGAGAGAGAACGGAGAGTGAGAGAGTGAGAGAATGTGAGAAGAGAGAGGAGAGAGGGTGAGGGTTAAAAAGAAAAGAAAATAGAAATATTTTTGAAATTCAATTTTTGGCCCCAAATTTCGTAAACTCGGAAAAATGTGGAAAAATAGTCTCCACGATCCTCGGAAAGAACATAACACACTTGTAGCATCCCGGAGTTTCAAAACTCAACGATTCACTCTCCACGGGGTTCCGCAAGTTATACAGGGGAAAAACTCTAGTCGATCGTAAAACACAATCAGGGACCCACAAAAGCGCTCCGAACGCTCTCTGATTCTGATCCGAAGAATCTAGGGTATTACAGCCTCCCCTCCTTTATGAAATTTCATCCTCGAAATTTAAGGAGCTAACAAGGGAACAGGGAAGAACAACCCAAACACCTGGCTACGCTCTCCAAGCACCAGCCAAACCTCGAACACGCAAAACATGATAACACAATTCTCAAAAAACATAATTCAGAGGAACACTGCCAGACTACAATCATAGCCACAGAACGAGCATGGCACACAAAGGAAAACAAGTCTGGCACCTCTGAAACAGGGCATCATCGCTATCGTCTCACAGAACAAGGAGACACGACCCATGCCACGAAACAACTACCGATAAAAACTCATACAAGCATCAGCTCTTACGAGAAAGACAAATATCTCAGCTGACTGCTCCACCCATCGGCTTCTGCGCCATGAACAATGATCAAAATTGGCACACAGAACGCCAATGATAGCACTAGACCACAAACACAATCAAGTCAGTTCTCACTCAGACATTACATCTGATTCGAGTTGCATGCCAACTCCACCACGACAGAAGAGTATAGCAAAATCAACCGACAAGACCTCGGTCCACGCAAATATGAACTCAGACTCATAGGGAACTCCTCCCAAGCTGACCACAAGCACAAACCATCATATAACCACAAACAACTGTAGACACGCCAAAATTGACATTACTTTGAGTATTTCTCATATTGCCTTGTAATGCCCCATTTGACCCTCAAATTAGCTTATTTGAGTGTTTTTTCCATTTTTCATGGATTTTCTCCCCTTTCCTTTTTTTTTAAAATTAACGCCCTGGAGAGGGGCGTGTTTTTAAACGCGGCCTGATCCAGGGCGTGTCTCCCCCATTTTATCTATTTCTCCCCATTTTACCTATTTTATAAATTCGTGACCTGGTGAAGGGCGTGTTTTAAAACACGACCTGACCTGGGCCGTTTCTTTATGAAAGGACGCCCTGAGATGAGGGCGTCAATTCCCGGCATTATCCAATTTTCGAAAAAGAATAAATGTTTTGAAAAATGTTAATTAACGCCCTTCTTTGGGGCGTGTTTCAATTAACGCCTCTCCCGGAGGCGTGTTTCAGAATTTCCAAATAAAAGAAATAATTATTTCCAAAATTGATCTGGGAGTTGACGCCCTTGGCCAGGGCGTGTTTTAAATTAACGCCCCTTGACAGGTCGTCAATTCTTGAATTGACGCCCTGACCAAGGGCGTGTTTCATCTTCTGGCTTCGCAGCCCTTTCCCCAGAGAGTCCTTGCCTCGTTAGACTCCTGCCTTGATTGGGGCTCTTGCCCATTCTTATCCTTCCCCCTTATTGGACTCTTGCCCATGTTTATCCCCCCCTCTTTGGACTCCCCTGGTTGGATGCCCTTTTCTCCCTCTCTCGATTCTTCTTCTTCATTCTCCCCTGGGTTCTTCTTCTTCTGCTTCTTCTGTTCTTCTTTTTTATTTTTCTTTCTTCACAGGTTGCTGCTTCCATGGCTAAGGGAGGAGGCTCTGCACCGCACATCTTCATCCTTTGAAGCTCTCTCTCTCCCCATCGAGCATATAAAGCCAAGCAACATGCTTTTACTTTCTATCATTTTTCTTTGTTTTCTTTTGTTTATTGCATTGGTTCATGCATTGCATCATGGTGTTTATATTTTTAACTCAACTACGTTGAGTATCTCCCCATAGTGCATCTATTGCACTCTTTCCCTTATTCATATCTTTATTCATATTCATTCATCATACATCTCCCATCCCTTTTGCATAGGGGTTTAAGGGCCAACACCCACAAGGTGTGTCTTGCACAATTTTCATGCTCATTCTTCTCTCTAAGAATTTGATGCTATACCCACCTTATTTCTAATTCAATTATTTTGGTGGTGTTTGTTTGTTTTGCAAGGGTAATAAAAGCAAGAACTCTCTTCATCGGCCGGCCGATTTGAAGAGAAAGGAAGCACTCACATCCCCGCACTTTGAGGTATTTTCGCGATCATCCTTTCCCTTATTATTTTCCACTCGAGACCCTCACGTCTCTGGCAATCACACACTCCCCTTGTGCACCTCGTGCATATATTTTCCTCCATATTGATGATTATTGCATGTCTTTTCTTTGATATTTTTCTTAAGTGGATTATTCTAAATTAGAGATCTACAATTTGGCGATCACGGTGGGACACCTTTTTGTTTTTTCTTCGGTTACCCCTTTCCCTTTGGTACCCTCGGTACCCTTTCCCTTGTGCCCCTCGGGCACCCTCCATTGTGCTTTGCTCTCCCCCACTTGTGATTGGTTAGCTTGACATAGATTTTAAAATTCCATTTACCCAAAAATAAAATTTTAATGAGCATGATATCCTGTTGATTGCCTTATCTATGTGACTGTGAGTGTTTTCGTTTTTGCTGGCCGTGGAAGTTTGAAAGAATTCACGCCCCTGTAAGGGGCGTCTTTTATTTTTAACGCCTTCACGCAGGGCGTCTTGTCTTTTATTAACGCCTCCTCCCCGGGCGTCTTTATCATATTTCCCTGCGTTATTGCGCTGTCTGAGAATTAACGCCCTTCCACAGGGCGCCTTTTTATTGCATAGCGCCTCACCCATTAGCGTGTCTTGATTTGGCTGTGCATCCCCTGCGAATTGACGCCCCCACCAGAGGCGTTTTATTCATTTGTAGTGCCTTGCATCAGGACGCGTTTTACCCTGCCTGTGGGCCCCCCCACAGTGATTCACGACCGTCAAACGGTCGTCTCTTTTGTTGATAGCGCCCCTTTCCAGGGCGTCGTTTTGCTGTGGGTTTACAGAACCCCCCGTTTATGATTTTTCATGTTGATTCATGCTTATTGATTACTTGGTTGTGAATTTACGCCCTTCTCCAGGGCATCTTTTTACTTGGTAACGCCTCACACTAGGGCGTTTATTTGCTTGGCCGTGTGTAGCCCTGATGGTTCACGCCCTGCCCCAAGGCGTCTTTTAGATTTGACGCCCTCTCCCTGAGGCGTCTTTTCTTTGGATAGCGCCTCACTCGGAGGCGTGTTTTTTTTGGTAGCGACCTTCCACAGGTCGTCTCTTTGCTGTGATTTCACAGAGCCTCCGCTTATTCATGCTTCATTGATTTATATTGATTATTTGGCTCTATTGGTGATTTGCCTATCTCTTTGCACATATTTCATTCATTCTTTGCATTGGTTTGGGAGCCCCCTCCTCTGCATTAGGATCCACACACCCTCTTGGAATCTGGACGACCCTCCATTGAGCATTCTGTCTCTTTGGACTGAAAATCCCTTTTTCCAAGCCTCCGTAAGTCCCCGCACCCGTGGATTCCCTCACGGACGCCGGGCAGGTTGTACCCTTTTGAAGTCCCGAGTTAGTTGGCCTATACGTGGTGAGAGAGGGTTCCTAGTTGGCATTGGAGTTCAAACCATATTGAAACTAGGTTTCCTCCCCTTGTGTGAATCATCCCAAACATTGCTAAAATTCATTAATTCACCAAGGATCGAACATAAGAAATCAAGGTAACCATCACAACTTGTGTGTTTCTTTGCAAATTATTTGCACACTAAATTGCTTGAATGGCTTACTTTGATAGACAAAATAACATGTTCAATTCAATTAATGTTCATGAGGGTGATCAACCTAGCACATCTTATTCCCCTCAAATTCAACATGTTCATCATTCTCACCATACTTTCAAAGGACCACGTCCTCACTCTTATGGTGTTGCCCGACCCTTGGGCAATGTCCAATCCAATGGTCCTTCAACTCAATTTCGAGCCACTATTCCCATTAAGCCCTCTCGTCCCAATGATGAGAAGGTCTCCCAGATTTTACATGCATTAGATCATCTTACCCCTCAACAGATCCAAGCCCTTAAGGCCGCCGTTGAGGGTACATCTCATGCATCTCCCTCCAATTCTACACGGGTGGCCCATCACCCACCTCCTCCTTCCAATCCTGATCGGGTAGCCCATTACCCATCTCCTCCTGTTCATTCCACTCGGGTGGCCCATCACCCGCCTCCTTCTATTCCTCCTCCATCGCGGCCCCGAGGCCCTTATATTCAATGCAATCCCGCCCATCCGGATTCTTCTATGGGTCGGCCCATTAATTCCCCTCCACGGCCTTTTTATACGGCCCTTCCTCCTTCAAGGCCCTGCCAACCTTCTGTTTCTCAGGTCACACCCCTCCAACAGTCTCTGCTTGATAAGATTACTTTGATGGAGGAACAAATAAAGAGGGTCACGGCTCCTCCTACTCCAGTCAATCCTCTCCATGCCGCTTTGGACGAGATTACAAAGATGGAGAGAGAATGGAAAGACAGGAGGGATGATTACGGCGTCGGCGGCTCAAGTGAGCAAGAGCCGGCATTCGAAGAATCCGAGGCAGTATACGATGATGATGAAGCTCCGTAGGCACCACTTCCGAGTTTCCTTAACTTTCTGCTTTCCCCATTTTCATTCGATGAACCCCCTGCTCAGGAGGAAACCACTCCTAATTCAACCCCTATTTATGAGACTAGTTGGTGTTACGATGATGGGTCGATATTCCAATCGCCCGCGCCGGCGCCTATTGAGTCTCTTCCCATTCCCACTCCCACTCCTAACACCGCTCGCCCCGTCCGGCATTTCCTACGCACCAAACCTTCACCCATTAACCCTCCACCAATTAAATCTCCACCTATTAAGCCATCAACCTCCACACCATCGGCCTCCACCGAGCCTACCATTGAACTGTCCCCAATTCAACCTCCCGTTATCCCATTACCACCATCCCTAAAACCCACTTTACCTACCCTACCATTTAACCCTTCACCCTTACCTATGGTTAATCCTGAGCAGGATCCACCACTTTTTGCACTCGAGCTAACCCCGACCGCTTGCAAGCGAAGGGAGAAACTCGATGTGTTTGAACCTCCGCCTCCACTTACGCCAACACTTTCCATTATACCTCCACCACTCACAAAGCCTTCCGCCTCCGCTTCACCTCCTTCTACTACTCGGAATGTGGGTGCTTCTGCAAGTATATGTGCCGAAGATGATCAAGAGCCGGGCAAGACAGATTTGGCCATGGCCGTGATGTTCAAGACCCAAGAATTTATTTGCCGGATGCCAATCCGGATCATTGTGCCAAGCACGGTCGAAGAAGCCAAGTCGCCGATATGCCAAGCATTGATGCTGTGTAAGGGCCGGGCAGGGCACCCTTTGTTCCAATTTCCAAATTTTGAATCTTTGGGCAACATCATGCTTCCGAGCCCAACTTTCCAACTCCCTCACACCATTACTTTGCACTCTCCAAGGGAGTTGACATTCACCATTGAAGCTTCGGCAGGGGCTATTTCTCATACACTTTCACTACCGTGGAGGGGCAGTTATCTTAATGCTAAGGGGCCATCCCTTATTTGTTCCACTTTCTATTCATCCATCTCTATCACTTTTTCTTCATGGGCCATTCCCAGGGTTAGGAGGAGGATCTCATCCTCTCGCCCTTCACATTCTTCATATTCTTTACATTTCATGCATTCATCGCATCCATCCCATTACATGCATTTGCACCTCCTGCTTCCCGGGTTTCCAAACCCGTATCTTCCCCGCCTTCCGGCACCTCCGGATATTCTGCACTTCCCATCTTATTCATCTTCGTCTTTTTATCCACTATCCCTGGGGCATCGCGTCCCTTTTCCTGCTATCTCCCTGGAACCTCCAGGAATTTTATCCCTCCTCTTTGGGCATCTCGCCCTTTCTGATTCTATCCCTCCAGAACCTCCGGACTTTCCCCTCGGGCATCGCGCCCCTTTCCATTCTCCTCCTCCGGAACCTCCGGACCTTTCTCTCGGGCATCGTGCCCCTTTCCACCTTCCTCCTCTGGAACCTCCGGATTTTCCCCTTGGGCATCGTGCCCCTTCTCATCTGCTACCTCCGGAACCTCCGGATTTTCCTCCTGATCCTCCTTCATTCCTCTCTCTTGGGTATCGCGCCCCTTTCTATACTCTTCCTCCGGAACCTCCGGATTCTCCACCTGATTGTCTCCATCTTTTCCCCGGGCATCGTGCCCCTTTCCATTTGCTTCCTCCGAAACCTCCAGACTTTCCCTTTGGGCACGATGCCCCTTTCCACCTTTTTCATTTTCCTCCTTCGGAACCTCCGGACTTTCCCTTTGGGCACGACGCCCCTCTCCACCTTTTTTATTTGCTTCCTCCGAAACCTCCGGACTTTCCCCTCGGGCACGACGCCCCTTTCCATCTTCTCCTTCTTGATTTGCTTCCTCCGGAACCTCCGGACTTTTCCCTCGGGCACGACGCCCCTTTCCATCTTCTCCTTCTTGATTTGCTTCCTCCGGAACCTCCGGACTTTTCCCTCGGGCACGACGCCCCTTTCCACCTTCTCCTTCCTGATTTCATTCCTCCGGAACCTCCGGATTTTTCTCCTGACCCTCCTTCATTCCTCTCTCTTTTCCGTGGGCATCGCGTCCCTCGACATTCCATTCCTCCGGAACCTCCGGACCCTCCATCTTTCTTCCGATTCATCTTTCTAATCTTCCTGAACATCACATCCTTCATTTTTTTCTTCCTTTTCCATCATCTTTTTCCCTATTTCGTCTCAGGGCATCGCGTCCCTTCTTTTGTCATCCCTCCGGAGCCTTCGGATTTTTCCTCTCATGATTCTCCTCTGCCTCCGGACCCTCCAGATCCGCCTCTTTCTATCTATCAATTTCTTCTTCTAATTCCTCCTAATTTTGGGCCCGACCCAACTTCTTCCACATCCACTGCCTTGGGCATCTGCCTTTTCTCCCATTGCTTCCGAGGCTTTAGTCCTCACCCCTCTTCTTGATTTTCCGCTTCTTCTGTAGACTGTTCCATGTGATCAGGGTCTCCGCGCCTTAGTGAGGGAGTTCTAGCCCTCGCCTCTTTTCCTTTTCTCCTTATTCGTTTGAGTCTGGTTTGAGCACCACTCATTCTTGTTAATCTACTCCCAAAATCCTTTGCTTCCAATCCTTTTGACTGCCAAAGAGGACAAATCCCACGATGATCAACCTCGCCTCTGACAGCTGCTTCTACAAAGGTTGCAAGGTAACATATTGGCGTAAGTATGCATTTTAATGATATCATTTTCTCATTACTTCACACATGATTTTCAAAATCAAGTGCTTCTTAACGAGATTAAGAGTGGTGTTTTAAACCTTTATCTTAAGCTTTTATTTAATTGCAATCCTTCTCAAAAGAGTCCTTTAGGCTTGTTTTTTGCAGCACCTTGGTTAATAAGAACCCCGCGCTGAGAATTCAACATTCTCTCCCTGCTTGTTAAGATCAACCCTCAGCTGGGCACCTCACACACTTCACGGCGTCCTTAGCCGGCTCCTTTGGTTAAACACCGTTGCTACCTTGGCCATGCCATGAGTGTATCTGAAAGTCTTTTCTCTTCTTTACTCGGCCACGTGCAGGGGCAAGAGGTTGACGGATGAGATGACCAACCTCGGTAATCCCCAATACGAGAGGAGTCTAAAATAGGGGCAGTCTTGACCCAAAATCAATATGAGTTTTCATGATATACATTTCGCCAAAAGGACTATTATGAAAATCAAGTCAAAATTTTGATAAAAGCAAAAGTATGAATTATGGCATGTCAAGAGTGGCAAAGTCCCCGCAGGGAAAATCCTGGTCGTATGCATGTCAATGGTCTAAAAATTAAAGGCACAAAGCCCCGGCACAATAGACTACCTCTTTGAAGGGAACACCTTGGAAGGAATTCAAGTCCCGATATCTCCCATCCTGCACAAAGCTTATCTCCAATTATTCTTCTCTTCTCCCTCCAAGACCGAATATTTCTCGGGTATGGCCTTGGTAGGGGCACCGTTGATCAAAGACGGTCGGTTATAGGATGCCACTTTCAATGCACGTTCAGCTTTGGGCAGTTTTAGCAAAAGGGGAAGGAACGAGGACCCCTAGCCAGTGGTTTAAGACACCCTTTGATGCTGCTTTAGCAATGTCTAACCAAAGTCAAACAAAAAATTGAATATTTCTTGTCCAAAATCTATAAAAAATTGAATATCTTTCCCAAAATTCATAAAAATTGAAATATTTTTCAATCTCCATAAAAATTTGCATATTCCAAAACTCATAAAAATTTAAATATTTTCAAAACTCATAAAAATTTGCATATTCCAAAACTCATAAAAATTTGCATATTTCCAAAATCCAAAAATTTGCATTGTATTTTCTGATGGTGTTTTGTAGGAACAGCTTTGCAGAGACCAAAAGCACGGGATGGGTCCTCTCTCTACTTATTGCTATCAATCTATTGATTCTTCCCAATATTCTCATGACATGCCACCCAGGGGCATCATCTCCCTATATCATTCTGATTATCATATCTCATGATTATTCATCTCCAAATCTTTCAATCAACTCCTGCTCGTTTCATCTGATTACTCCGCCGATGGGCATTATCAGATCCTGATTGTTTAACTCCAAAACTTGATTAGCCAGATTGTCATCCTCATGACAAATAGCAAATAATGATGCTTTGCTATGCCATGATTTGACTTATGCTGTTCATGATATATGCTATGATTGGTTGCTTTGATTCATGCTATGCATGCTATGATTAAATGCCTTATTCATTGCTTGTTATATCTTGGCTAATGAATTTTTGAGCGCAGGAAGAGGCTCTTGGTCCCGCCGGCAGGGCATCATCACTCAAAGTCCCACGGTGCTTGTAGCTCATTTCTCAGTTCCCATGCTCATTGCACCACCATCTCCTGTATGCATTTTACTATATGTTACATATGCTACTAGATTATATCAAGGACCTTGCGGCTTTGGTAAATCTGGGATTTGAGTTCCCCTTCATCAAAAATAATGATGATTCCAGAGAAGTCTTAGTCACACGGATAGGCCGTTGAACCGTCCAAGACTGGGGATGATGGTTCCCTTTTTACAAGTTGGTGCGTGGATAAACGGGCTTCGACTTAGTATCAGCTCGCAGAATTGGTTTCTTGACCCAGTCTGGGCAGTTTAACAATATTTATCCTTGATTATATTATATTTTCATTTGTTATTTTCCCTTTAGCCCAGCATGCATTCATGTAGGACTTTGAATTAACATTGGAAAATCATTCTGATAAGCTGATGTTGAGAGTTGAATTGATCTTAATCTTTCTCGATATGAGATTTTCATTGTCGAATTGGATCCTCAGTTCGTTTTATCGCTGTTTTGGGTGATTTTCTCGAAAGCTCATTGTTTGGATTTTTATCATCTTATTTTTAATCATTTCCCTTTGATCCACCTTGGCTGCAGCACGTCCACATTGGCCGGTAACCGCTCCCCAATGGTGAAACTTACAGGTTTATGACCTGGGGTACTTCCACCGCGCTGGAAGTTGATCATTTATTTTATCTCCTTCGTGCACCGCGTGCACAACTCCCCCTTTTATCCAAACATCGTTGATTTCATTGAATTTCCCGAGATTTGCTTCATCTCGAGCTTTTGATTTGATTCTCATCAAGTGATGTCGATTGCGTGTCTCATCACACCTTGGCATCTACTTTTCAGTTTGCTCCGCTCCCTTGCAAAGCAGACGCCAAGGCGGGGCAGCTGTAGACACGCCAAAATTGACATTACTTTGAGTATTTCTCATATTGCCTTGTAATGCCCCATTTGACCCTCAAATTAGCTTATTTGAGTATTTTTTCCATTTTTCATGGATTTTCTCCCCTTTCCCTTTTTTTTAAAATTAACGCCCTGGAGAGGGGCGTGTTTTTAAACGCGGCCTGATCCAGGGCGTGTCGTCCCCATTTTATCTATTTCTCCCCATTTTACCTATTTTAAAAATTCGTGACCTGGTGAAGGGCGTGTTTTAAAACACGACCTGACCTGGGCCGTTTCTTTATGAAAGGATGCCCTGAGATGAGGGCGTCAATTCCCGGCAATATCCAATTTTTGAAAAAGAATAAATGTTTTGAAAAATGTTAATTAACGCCCTTCTTTGGGGCGTGTTTCAATTAACGCCTCTCCCGGAGGCGTGTTTCAGAATTTCCAAATAAAAGAAATATTTATTTCCAAAATTGATCTGGGAGTTGACGCCCTTGGCCAGGGCGTGTTTTAAATTAACGCCCCTTGACAGGTCGTCAATTCTTGAATTAACGCCCTGACCAAGGGCGTGTTTCATCTTCTGGCTTCGCAGCCCTTTCCCCAGAGAGTCCTTGCCTCGTTAGACTCCTACCTTGATTGGGGCTCTTGCCCATTCTTATCCTTCTCCCTTATTGGACTCTTGCCCATGTTTATCCCCCCCTCTTTGGACTCCCCTGGTTGGATGCCCTTTTCTCCCTCTCTCGGTTCTTCTTCTTCCTTCTCCCCTGGGTTCTTCTTCTTCTGCTTCTTCTGTTCTTCTTTTTTATTTTTCTTTCTTCACAGGTTGCTACTTCCATGGCTAAGGGAGGAGGCTCTGCACCGCACATCTTCATCCTTTGAAGCTCTCTCTCTCCCCATCGACATATAAAGCCAAGCAACATGCTTTTACTTTCTATCATTTATCTTTGTTTTCTTTTGTTTATTGCATTGGTTCATGCATTGCATCATGGTGTTTATATTTTTAACTCAACTACGTTGAGTATCTCCCCATAGTGCATCTATTGCACTCTTTCCCTTATTCATATCTTTATTCATATTCATTCATCATACATCTCCCATCCCTTTTGCATAGGGGTTTAAGGGCCCACACCCACAAGGTGTGTCTTGCACAATTTTCATGCTCATATTTCTCTCTAAGAATTTGATGCTATACCCACCTTATTTCTAATTCAATTATTTTGGTGGTGTTTGTTTGTTTTGCAAGGGTAATAAAAGCAAGAACTCTCTTCATCGGCCGGCCGATTTGAAGAGAAAGGAAGCACTCACATCCCCGCACTTTGAGGTATTTTCGCGATCATCCTTTCCCTTATTATTTTCCACTCGAGACCCTCGCGTCTCTGGCGATCACACACTCCCCTTGTGCACCTCGTGCATATATTTTCCTCCATATTGATGATTATTGCATGTCTTTTCTTTGATATTTTTCTTAAGTGGATTATTCTAAATTAGAGATCTACAACAACACCGACAGATCCCTGGCTCCATTCTCAACACAGAACTAGGGAACAACACCGCAAGCTTGGTCACATCTAGGCAAAATTACAACTAAACACACGGCTAAAATGTACTAGCCGCTCACAGCTTACCAACAAAGACCCACAACAACCTCTCGGAGAAGGCATCTCTAGGACCACGATCACGTCCCGAGAGCACAACTTCTAAGAAATGCAGACAACGAAAAGGGTACTCAACCAGCATATCGCTGATAGATTTCCCCAATTCTCTAACCTGCCAGTGCCAACAACCATAATGGCTCAAGCAACGGCATGGCAACCAACATAATCAAGGCACACATAGCCAAGATGAACATATCGAGGAAGTAATCCTCTCGACCGGTCAGAATCTTCCAACAAAATGATCCTCGACCTGTGGGTTATGAGCCCACACGCTTCCGCTACGCACTCAACACAATGCACACAAGCATCATGGATAACTCGACATCCGCATCTCAGCACACCTCGGCGCCATCACAATTCACGAAACTACAATATACCACGCCTCAAGTACCGATCCTACCACTTTCTGATCACAGGTCACCATAATGCAAACCATCGTGCTAAGAGCCACAACACAAGCCGCAAAGGATGCCTGCCTCAGGTTATCCTCTAGTCCCGAAACAATTACTGAACCTTCACAGCACAACAGCTGCCAAACACGGCACGTCGAACACGGTGCACAATGGCCCCCAAATCCTTAATATGGGTCCAAAACTAAGCCACCGCCGAAACAAGAGCAAATCAGGTTCAGAACTAACAAAGTCCACACATAAGCAGACACAAGACTAAGGCTTCACGGAGACAGCACTTCCAAAGCTTACCTCGAAACAATCCCACAAGACAGGATGAGAAAAGCCAAGCTCGACTAACAGCAGCTCACCAGGAAGGAAATCCTAGGTCCGCCCGAGCACTCTCTCAACCAAGGGCATCCAACAACCATCTCAACACAACCTTAACACCTCAGGGGCTGACCAAATCTCAAGCTGGGACTGCCAAAATAACATTAATCTCCACCGAAGGACATGTACGGCCATCACACCAACGATAATGCCACCAGCTACCTGAACAAGCCACGGAAAAATTCAAACACTGCACCACAAACACACGCCTGCCGGCAAACTCTGCCCAGTGTAGCACAACCGAAACAAACACCACGAAGAAGGATGACGCTCCATCACAATCCTCGGGTCACACGCCAACATTCTGACGAAAACAAAATGTTAGGGTGCTAGGCCCGGATACAGAGGGGGGTGAATGTATCCTTCTATGTATAATGGCCAAATAAAAACTTGGAGGCTAGAGATAGACACAGAATAGAACCAATTTGATTCAACTTAAATACAAACACTTGGAGCGTGCCTATCCAAGCATCTAGCGGAAGCAAATCAAGCAATCTGATGAACCAGTTGAAAATCCTTTTAAACAAATAAGCAAATATGTAACTGGCCCCCAAAAAACCAACTAGCGGAAGCAGCACTAATGAGAATAAGAAATCTCAAGACAATCTATGAAGGGTGGTAGGAGATATGGAATAACACACTACAAGCAAACCACTGCTCAAAGATTTTAAGATGGTTCGGTCCTCCAGACCTACATCCACCTCTCACTCCCAACCGGAGTGAGGCTTCACTAGCAAACGCTAGGACCAAGCAGACTCAGTCTGCAAACAGTTGCTGCCACACAGCTTGACCAGGGGAACAGCCTCCCCTCTTCCTCCCAACCGGAGGGACACCCAAGTGACTCCCAGCCACTTGGAAACTAGAGGTCAAAGACCTCTCTTCCTCCAGACCAGGAGGGACCACTGGACTTGCAACCACAAGCCCAGAACCGGAGGACTAGCCTCCCTTCCTCTAACCAGAGGGCAACCCACAAGTGACAACCTGTCACTTGCAACCTGGAGATCAGATCTCCCTTCTCCTGAACCAACAGGAGGAACCCGATCCCCAACAGGGCAATCAGAAGAACAAAGATGATCAGAAAACAAAGAAAAACAATAAAGGAAAGTAATACAGCAATCAGAAAGCTATAAAACGAAATGCACAATGTGGCTCTCAACGGAGCTGACTGGCCTGGATCTGATCCATGGTCCAGTGAAGACAGATCTTCAAGCAGCTTCTTCCTTCTTCTCCACGAGCTCTCTCGCTCACTCTCTTTCTCTCTTTCTTTCTCTTCTACTCTCCAAATCTCTCACTCTCTATCTCTCTTTCTTTCTCTTCTACTCTCCTAATCTCTCACTCACCGCTCTCTCTTCACGGCTTCTCTCTTCTATCTCTTCTTCCTCTCTTTTCCCTCTTTTTCTCTTATTCTGGATCGAAGGGCTTTTTGCTCTTCAGGCTTTTTGCTTCGATCAACCTTCATCTGGAGATGAAGGCTCCATTATATACCAGCAGCAGCAGGTGGGTAAGGTGCAGAACGCGTGTGCCTCCCACGCTTCATCCAGAACCTTCTTGCCACGTGCCCTTATAGGATTGGTTCCTTTAGTATCGGATCACGTGTAGCCCAGACACCGATGTATTTTCTTCCTCGGACCTGCAAGGAGATAAAAACCATTAACACTGAGGGCCACAAGAACTAAAAACTGCATGAGGTATGTGATAGCAATACGAGATGCACTTTACTGAGAACGACACGAGATACACAAGATTATTACAGTACGAGACAATGAGAGAATGACACGAGGTCAGATGCAAACAGCACGAGGTAAAAAGAGAACGACACAAAGTATCACTGTAACAAAACAAACATTACGAAGAGAACGACACGAAGTATCACTGTAACAAAACAAACATTACGAAGAGAACGACACGAGATACATAAAAATAAAGCTAACACCACAAAGAAAATGACACGAAGTCAGAAGAGAACAGCACGAGGTGAGAAGGAAATCTCACGGAGTAAAAAAAAGGTAGACAGACACGCGATCAGAAGGAACCAGGACGAAGATAGAAATAAACAATCACGAGGACATAAACATAAGAATAACACGAGGACACGAATACAAAAGCAACACGAAGACATGAATACAAAAACAACACGACATAACAAACTCGCTCGAACTTACAAATGACTCAAAGATGAGGACGACACGGGCTAAAACCAACTCGAGGATAAAAACAGAAACCGACACGAAGTGTGGTTTCAAAACAAGAAAGATACGAGGTCTAGGAAAAGCAACACGAAGATAGAAATAACAAAGAAACGACTCGAACTAAGAACGACATGGAGACAATACAGTTAGACTCGACTTGAGATGAGGTGAAGTCTGTACAGACATGAATGTTCACATTGTATAGAGTTTGAAGCAAGTGACCGAGGTGATGTGTAGACTTTACCCAATGTACAGACTTGGTGGTCTTGAACGTAGGTAAGACAACGCAATGTATAGACTTGCTCAAACGAGTGAACAGGTCGATGTACAGACTTGTCCAATGCATGAAGCACAGTCCACTGTATAGACTTGATGCATTGAAGGCAATGTACAGACTTGATAGTGCAACAAATGGACTTTGAAACGCAGAGGCTGTACAGACTTGCCTAAGACGCTGGGTAAGACGGTGGATGTATAGACTTTGAATGAGACACACAGAAAGACGATCCAGCGTATAGACTATGAAGAATTAGGGGTGACAAGGATGGAGCGACACGAGGTGGTACAGAAAACAGCACGAGGTGCTGCAGTGTTCAGCACGCGCTGGAACAAAACACGACACGAAGACAACCAACAAGCATTGTTGGAACAACACGATGTTGAAAAAGACATCACGAAGTGAAGTGAACACAACCAACACGAAGAATGAAAGGAACAGTACGGACATACAAGGTACTACCTCATAGCAGTTTTCCTGTTAATCATGGAAATTTTAAATGCATAACATTACGCAAGATATCTGATTAAAATGAGAATACTTACCATAGTGATGCTCATCATTAAAACACTAGAGAAGTCACAAACAAGAAGGTTGTGAATAACAAGGCATGTTGTACAGACTTCAAATTCCACCGACCAGGTATGGACTTCAACAGTGAACGGCTGTACATACTTCATGTGAAAAAACCCAATGTACAGACTTTGAATTCGAAGACCAATGTGCAGACTTCACGCTGTACAGACTTTCCAAAGATAACGTAACGTTGTACAGACTTGAACTGAAGACCAATGTATGGACTTCAAAACAGATGCTAAGGCCAAGAGGAGTGTATAGACTTTCACGATGTATGGACTTGGTGAACTTCAAAGCACAATGTCCAGACTTTGCCACTGTATGGACTTGAAGAAACAGTGCAACGTATGGACTTGATCTCAAGAAATGTAAGCGATGTACACACTTAGACAATGTGTAGACTTTGCCTTAGACGCTAAATGAGACGCTAAAGTCTGTATAGACTTAGCCTAAGACAATGTATGAACATATCAGCAGAGAAGCAATGCACAGAACAGAAATCAAGAACAGAAATCAAGCACAAGCCAATATATCACAGCATGACTCAAGCATACACATGCGTTCTTCACAATTCAGACATGGCACACTTATGCAATCTCCCACAGAAAAGGTCAGACATATTCAAGACAATGTGGTGACTCATTCATGTTGCTATCATTAAAACATCACATCATCAACAAGGCACAAGGGGCACAACACAAAAACCATCTCACAGTGCAACACAGCGCGCACAAGCTCTCACACGAGAAGCAATGCCATAAAGGAAACACAAAACCTATGCCAGCTGTTGACTGTACTGGACCTTATGGACTTTGAGCACTGCGATATCTCGAATTCCCATGTACTTTCACAAACACACACTCTGATACCAACTGTGACGACCCAGACTCCGGATACCAGGTAAACCTGATACCACTTGGATCCTGAGAGGCCTCACAAGAGCGGGAAAGCTCCGAAGGGATAAAAAGGTGTGTGTAAGTACATTGAACTTCCAGATAACGTAGTAAACAATTAATTACTATGATCAAGATTGTTAAAATAGCAAAAATAAAATTATATTTTAAATTAAACCAATTAAACTATAGAGCTAACAGAGTCCAGTCCAACTAAAGTACAGTACAACAGGAAATAGAACGTACTCTCAAGTCGGGGGAAGCCCGACACTGGCAAAGCTGGCAACTAAGAACCACCGCACTGCACCTCTAAGCACGAGGAAGAACAGCTACACCTAAAAAGTCAGGGGTGAGTCTCGTCTCACTGGCTCAGTAGGGGTCCCGCAGATCCCTACCACGAAACGAAT